>MU624268.1:92982-406416 GCA_025201745.1 Xylariaceae sp. FL1651
CAGTCAGCTGTTCAGTCAGCTGTTCAGTCAGCTGTTCAGTCAGCTGTTCAGTCAGCTGTTCAGTCAGCTGTTCAGTCAGCTGTTCAGTCAGCTGTTCAGTCAGCTGTTAATGATGATGTCGTCGCACGATTCGAACTTCTCATTCGCGCAATCCAGGGAGCTCAGGCTCGCGCTGTTGTCAGAAACAAGCCCGGTTACGAACCTTCTAAGGAGGGAAAGGCGTCCAATGGCAAAATTAGTGCCAATAATAGCAAGTTCAACATCTTCAAGAAGTATGATGATCGCGGTGGTGGTGCTGGCTCAGGTCATTCCTCTACTGCCTGCTAAATGGCAATCATATTCATCTACATTTTTCGCAGACTCCGATTTGAATTGGATCAAAATTTGATCTTCCTCGCCTCTCGTGGTCTTGTAACTCGTTTTTTTCCCTCGTCCCGTTCCGCACAACCTTTTGTCATTTGGTCTTGGTCTCTTGCGCAGCACACCAGATCTTGATCTTCTCTGATATGGTTTGGTGGCGGCTTGAACACAAACAACATATATTTACTTTGCACATTTGCTTTATTTGAAGACAAATTCTACTCTGTGAGATGCCATACCTCTGTTGACTTTCCTTTGTCTGGTCGGTTACTATATGCGATTGGGGCATACTCGTAGCAGACACTCGGAATAAAGGGACTGTCGGAATTGTCAAGGGACTATGAAAGGCATTCCGGAGTGGCCTTTTCATATTGGGTGGGTGGAATGGAAACTTGTGGTTTGAAATTGGTAGCAGAGAAGAAGTTGTAATCGAAGAGTCGATGGAGGAAGCTTTAGGCAAATCTTGATGATCACTTCGTTCATAGATCGAACCCTATATCATGCTCTCCCAGATAGGAAATCAGTCAATAAGACTAACATATTCTATAGAATAGTCTTTGCCGTGCCGCACTTGATTGTGATGGTTACCTGCTCTGCATCAGCAGCCAGAAACATCGTGCACTTGACTTTTGGCGTTTCGCGTGCGGATTTCTCGCTTCTCTGCTAGTACTCTTGGAGGATAGATTTATCTCTCATCCAGTAGTATTATGTGTCCTGAAAAGTAACAAGCTCACACCAATGTCTAATTTAGTAAGCGACTCAAAACACCAACTCCCCAGTTGCAGTTCTTCCTCAAGCACATGTCTACCTCTCACCCAGTATAAAAGACAATTCTCATACGCCGGTCGAGCACTAAAGACATTAAGTTCCACCGACCGAACTGGTCAAAGGAGACGTCAAAAGTAAAGCCCTGCTCTATCAAGATACGATCCATCTTATCCTCCACATTGGAAATTTCGAACAACTGCACGTCATCTGAACATATTAGAGACAGACAACCCCTGCAGCGGATTCCGTTCGGGCGAGTAACCTCGCGCTCCTTGAAAGCATCAATGAGAGATCAGCCAATATCTTATACGATTAATGGGCGTATACTGTACGGATGACTAGCGAAGAAGTGTGTGTGGTACACTCTAATAAAGAGTATAGCCAATAAGGGATTGACTAAGGGGTATACATGTATAAGGGTTCTCTGGTGGATACATGTAGGGCCAAAGGACAGGCGATTCATCCTATTAGAATAATAGGTTATGAATGTATTATTGAAGAACTTAGTCACTATGGAGGAGGTACGGAGTACCTCCGTATTATGTGTATCACAGGTGTGTGGCGGGGTACCAGCCACCAGCTTTACCAGCCACATAATTCCAATACGTCCAACGCCTCTCTTGCTATATACTCAGCTTGTTGAATGGGCTTTGTAGGATCGTACTGGTGGACACGGGACAGAATACAATCTATTGTACTATGTTCATTATGTCTATTTTTACAAGGAAACAATAGTCGTACGAAGCAGACTTTCTCCCTATAGGAGAAAGTTCTGCTAGCGTACGAACTAACGAGATAAGGAAAATACACGTGGAGATAACTTCCTAGGTGGCAGGGGTTCGTACGATAGGTTGCAACCAGCAGCCAGTGGTTCCAACACAGCTATTCATTTTAACGATGAGTTTAAATGCGCTGCCTTTAAATCGACGAGACTCAGAAATATATAAGTAAATACTAAAGCTATTGAAGCATAAGGAGAAGGTTAGGTACCCTTGACAGGGCACGCTGGCCAATTCAGTATAATAATAAAAGCACCACCTGCCGCAAGCCCTATTCTAGGCACTTCCAACATCCTTTACCATTACCTCGTTGAGACCCCAGATACATTACCCAGCAGCAGTCATGTCAACCGAAGGGAAGACATCCGGCAGCAGCCTAGACCACGTCACCAAGCTCCGGTCACCCTCGGAGTTCTTCCAGTTCAAGAGAGAGATGGAAGACTACCTGCATTTACAGGGCTACGGTGCGCATCCCGGATGATCGGGTCAATAAGATTCGTAAGCGGAACAAACCTCTTAGCTTTCTTTTAGACATATCGAGCCGAGATTCAACGAACTCTTACCAAGGATACCCGTATAATAAATCTCAGCCTATAGTGCAGAAGGTACTTGGATCATTATGCTATGGCCTTCCGCCGGACCCAAAATCCTGTCAGTTATACGCAGCTATCTTCATGAACGTAAACAAAGCCTTAACCGTTACCTGTCATAAAGTAAATCCACCTATTTTTCGCGAACTCATATTTCATTGCTGCCTAGAAAACGTTCAGACACTACTGGCTGGGTCCAAAGGGATGTCCTGGGATAGCCAGGATCAAATATTTCAAATGGCCGAGAAGGCAATCGAGAATCACCCAAGCCTAAAGCTTACAGCCCAGGTAAATCCATTATAAGAGCGTCGCGCTGTGTCTTTAAGGTGATATCAGTGGTTCCGAGCATACTATTCAAACATATTTGTCCCGCGCGAGCACTGGGACCCACCACCTATTGAGCGAGGACCTAGCCGCCGTATATCTCTCGCAAACCACCAACCATTCGTACCGGTTCGATTTTGCAGATTCATATGCAGAATTAAAGAAATGGACGCCTAGCAAGCGTCTTCCTGGAATAAAGAAACAGTTGCTCTGGAACCAAGTGTTATGTGTCGGTCGTGTTATGCGGGGAGAGGGCCGTTTTGCAGAAGCGAAGGTATGCTTCGGCAAATTCCGGACATGGAGCTGCAAAGGCGAGGTCAAAGAGAGTTAGCCACTTGGGGTTGGAATAGTCTAGGAAACCTAAGGCATGAAAAGAAGGAGAACAGACCAATAATAACGTGAGTGTCCCAGAAATTTGGACGACTCTAATGCATGGGAGCCAAATATACAGCTACGCAAGTCCGTGATGGTGCGGGCTGTGAATAAAGCCAGGTCGTCTAGCAGGCACGGGATACCTATTACAGTTATGTGCATACGCTGAAGTAGAATTAGCCCGTGGCACTATGACACTTGCCGTTTCTAGGTTCCCTTCTTTTCTGCTTAGTAGTAGAAGGAATGCTGCCTAACGGAACAATAATAAAGACTCTTTTATAGGTGAGCTTTCACGCAAGTAGTACTGTGGGAAACACAGCCTGCGGAGAAGTACAATGCGAGTCACGTCATACCGGAGTACTCGCTAAAGAGCAACGAAGAGTCGCTCGCCTGTTTTATAATTCCCCGACGGTGTGAGATAGCTTAGCAGGCGACCCATGCACAAATGTTACGAAACGTACACTAGTATCCAACACTATGTATGCTCTCGTAGTATCAGGGTTATAGATGCTTAAAGTATAACCAAAGATACTCTTAGGTTTATATTCAGAATATACGTCAAAAGATAGTATTACAGGCAATAAGAATAATAGTATCTTAAATTAACTGCTTTGTAAAGAATGTTCTCTTATAGTTATTTTTAAGAACTAACTATAGATATAAGTTAAATAGTAATAAATAAATAATTAGTTATATAAAAAAACCCTTTTTTTATATTTATTCTTTTATTTTTAGTAATTACTGATGATTTTTTTTAATTATTATTTTTTTTTTAATTATTGTTAATTAGTTTATTAAAAATTTGTGTTATTTAGTTATAATTAGTATATTTTTTTTGATTACTATAGATTTTTTTTCTTTTATTGTATATCGTTTTATTCGTATTTTCGGTGGATGATTTGTTTTTTTTTCCGGGCGGGCTTTTTTTTTATTAGTTTGTAATATTATTTTTTTTTTCTAGTTTTATTGTTTTAATAAAATAAATAGGTTAGTGTTTTTTTTTTTTATATATTTGTGTATTTTTTGCTAATTTTTCTTTTTTTTACTATGTTAGGTTGCGTTATTAAGTTTTATAGTAAATTTGCTTTTTTTACCGTTTGTCGATTTGATTTTGCAGATTTTTTTAAAAATTTTAGTTTTAAAGTTATGTTTTGTTTTTGCTGTTTCGATAAAAGTTAAAAGTGTATTATAATGGAAAGTGTTAAGCGTTATAAAAAGTATGTTTATGCAGGTAGTTTTTGTAATGAGAATAGTGTTTTGTTGTTTTTTTTTTAGCGTATTTAGGCAGAGTTTTAACGTTTAGCTTATAAAAAGGTTTTAGCAGAAGAGCGTTTTATTAAATTATAATGTTATTATTGTAAAAAGTTAAAGTAATAAAAAAATAAAGCGGATAAAGCAATTTTTTAGCTTATTTATTTTTGTAAATTAAAGTTTATAGTTTAGTTTTAAAAAATTAAATTAGTTTAATAAAGCTTTCGTTTTTTAAACGAATTAAACGAGTAAAAACGTTTAAAATTAAAGGTAGTAATTTTTATTTATATTATAAGCGTAGTTAATATAATTAATTAAAGTATTATAAGGGTTTTTTTTTTTTTTTAGGCGGTTAATTTTTTGGCTTTAGCTAAAGTTAGTTAGGGTATTGTTAGTGGAAATTTTTAACAAAGTTTTTTACGTTTGTAAAGTATTTTTTTAGTTTTTATGTAGTTTTAGCGTACGTATAGCTTTTTTATTTAATAAAATATTTAAACTTTTTTTTATTTTATTGTAAATTTAAGATTTTTTTTATTTCGTAAATATTTTTATTTTCGTTTGTTTTTAATTAAGTTTTAAACGTAGTATTAAAGTGCGTTTTAGTTAATAATAATATATAAAAAATTAATTAAATAATTATAATGTTTAATAATTTTAATTTATATATTATTAATAATATAATTTTTTTAATTTTAAAAAGTTTAATGTTTTTAAAATTAAGTTTTTTGTTGTTACGTTTTGTTTAAATATTGCGTTTTAAAAAATAGATTTTATTTTTTTTTTTTTAAGATTAGCTTTAATAATTTGTTTTTATCGTAATATTTTTTTATTTTTTGTTAAACGAATGTAAGTTTTTTTATAACTATTTTTATAGTTTTAGCAATTTTTTTGCTTAAATTTTTGCTATTAGTGCGGTAATATCGTTAATATAATATTGTTATATATTTATATTATATTTATAATTTGTTTTAAATAATAATATTTTTATTATTTTGTTTATTAAACTATTATATATTAGTTTTACGTTTAATAATAATTTTATTTAATTGTTTTAGTTTTAATTAATATAATAACGTAAATATTATTTTAATATTTAATTTAGTTTTTTTATTTAACTATTTATTTATAAATAATATATTATAGTTATTTTATATTTAATTTTTAAAATTTTAGTAAATAATTATTAAAATTTAAATGCTATTATTTTGTTTTTATCGGTAATAATTATTTTTAAATAACTATATTTATTAAAAATATATTTTATTATTATATAAGCTAAATTTTTTACTAAACTTATTTTTTTATATAATATAAAATAAACATATTTTATAAATTTATTTATTATAATTATAATAAAATTAAATTTTATTTTTATTATAGGTTTTTTTAATTTAAATAATTTAATTATATAATTAAATATTATCGTTTTTTATATTTAGTTTAATATTAATATTAATATTAAATTTTTATATAGTTTATATTTTATTGCTTTAAACTTTTTGCATAAATTATATTTTGCGATAATTTTTTTTACTATTATTAATACTTTTAAAAAATCGTAATTTTTTCGTAATTTGTTAAACGTTTTAAATATTTTTTAATGTTTTAAAAATAAATGTTTATGTACTTTTTTAATTAATTTATATTAATACGCTTTTAATATATATAGTTTATCGTTATAATATTAGTTAGTTAGTTTATTTAGTTTTTGTAATACGTTTTATATTTTTTTATTTTATTTTTTATAATTTATTTATATAAAATTTATAAATAAGCTTTTATCGGTATTTTTATATAATAGTATTTAGCTTTTTAATAGTATTTTTTATTTATAGTCGTTTTTACGGCTAAAAATATATGCTTTATCGTTTTTTTTACTTTTAATATAAATAATTTTAAAATCGAACTATAATAAAAATTTTGCCTATTATATTTATCGCTTATTTAATATTTTAATAATTATAAACGTCGTAAAATTTTTATAGTTTAAATAAACTTTTATTAATATTATAATGCTATTTAAATAATATTTTTATTATTTAAATGCTTCGATTATTGCTATAAATTTTTTATTATAAATTTAATAGTTTAATTTAAGTTTTAAAAACTTTTTCGAAAAAAATGCTATTAAATATAGTTTGCCGTTTTTATTTTATTAAATTAACTATTTTTTTATAATATAATCGCTTGCGTCGATTTTTATTTCGAATTTTTTATTTAAATTAAGTAATTTAAATACTAAATTATTTAAAATCGCTTTTTTAAATATATTAAACGCTTTTTGTTTTTTTTTTCGTTTATTAAAAAAGTTTATTTTTTTTAATAAAATTTGTAAAAAGCGCCGCGATTTTTTTAAAATTTTTAATAAATATACGTACATAGTTCGTAAATTTTATAAATAACTATACATTTTTAACATTTTTTAATATAAGCTAATCTTTTATTATTTTTAGTTTAAACTATTAAATTTATACTTTTTTTAAAAATATTATATATTTTAAAAAATTTATTTGCTATTTATAAAACTTACTTTTTTTTAAATATATTTTTAATTTTGTTTTATATAACGTTTAAAATATTTATTATATATATTTTTTATATTTTTCGAATATTTTTAAATACATTAAAATATCGTTTAAATATACTATTATAAATTTATCGATAAATTTACGTAATATATTTATAATTATTAACTAAAATATCGCTAATACGTTAATAAAGCTAAATTTTATTACTAAAAATTTATATAATTTATATTTTATAATAAATACTGTTTTTTATTCGTCGCTTTTTTTAATTTTAATATAATAGTAAGCTTTTAAAATATTAAATGTTATAAACTAATATATTTTTTTAAAACGGTTTTTTAAATCGTTTATTTATAATATAAGTTTTTTATTTTTAATAATAATAAAATTAAAATATCGCTAATTTTTACAATTTTTCCATTTTCGTTTTTTAATTTTTTTTAATTTTTTTAATATTTATAATATCGGTACTGCTGCCGATAATTTAAAATATTGTATAAACCTTTTTTTTAAATTTTTGTTAAAATATTTTCGTAATTTTTTAAATTATTTTTTATTTAACTTATACAGTTTAAAAGCTTTAAAATGCGTTTTTTTTTTTAAATTAATCGCGTAATTATATTTACTATACTTTAATAACTTTATTTTTTTATTATATTTTTTTATAAACAAGTTTTAAAATTTAACGTATTTTTTTAATACTTCGATCGTAAATTTTTTTTAACTTATTGCAGTATTTTATTTTATATTTTATTTAACTATTTAAACTTACGTATAATTTATATTAAAAGTTTTATAATAGTTAAGTCTTTTTTTAATTTAATTATTTCGGGTAAATTTTACTAAAAACGGCTAGTTTTTTAGTTTATTTTAAAATTACTTTTTTGCAATTAAATTAACTTTAATATTATATTATATAATATTTTTATAATATTAAGCTTAAAATGTTTTAAATAATTTTAAATAATTACGAAAAATTTTGCAGTTTTTTATATAATTTTTCTGTTATTATAATTTATAGTTTTTCTATCAAAAATCGTAAATATATAAAGCTTCTTTTTTCTAATTTATACTAAATTTAATTCGTTAATTAAATTTAAAAAAATAAAACTTTTATAAACGCCCGTATTAAATAAAGCTTTTAGTTTTTTTTTATTATAAATTACGTTTATTAATATTTATATTTTTTTAAATTATATTTTTATTTTATATAAAAATTTAAAAATTTTATAAACTAACTATTAATTTTGTTTTATAACTGCTTTTTATTGTTTTTTATTTATTAATAAACTTATCGTCGGTTTTATTTTTTTATAAATTTTACTGTTTTACTATTTCGATAGTTTTAAATAAAAGTTAATTTTTGCTAATTTTTCTTTTTTATCCGCTTTTTTATATTTTTATACTAAAAAACTTTATAAAATATATAAATTTTGCATTAAATATATTAATATCGTTTTTAAATCGTAAACTTTTTTTTGCAATTTTCGGAATATTATAAATCTTGTTTAAATATAGCGTATTTATAAACTGTTTAGTATATTATTATTAATTTTTTAACTTTACTTTTTTTATAAAAATATTAGATTTTTGTTTTAACTATACGGGCTAAAAACTAAAAGTTTTAAATTTTTTTTGCTATATATTTTTCGTATTTATATACTATATAGTTTATTTATAATATTTCGTAATATTTATTATAACGTAATCGTAATTATTCGTTATTATTTTTAAATATAGTATTATTATATAAATAATTAACAATAATAAAAATATCGAACTTTTTTATTTTTAAAATATTTATACTTATTTTAATTATTATATTTCGGCATTTTTTATAATATTATAAAAGCTATTGCTTTAATTTAATATTAAGCTTTTGTTTTATTTTTTTTAATTAAAATCGTTATTTTTTATTTTAAGTAAAGTTTATTTTTTTATATATATAAACGGATTTATTTTTAAACTATTTTTTTTTATACTAATTAATTTAACTATTCGTTTTTAATTTAGTAATTATAGGTTTTATAAAAATATTTTAAATCTTTTTTTAAGCATTTTTTATTTTTTAGCTAGTTTGTTTTATATATTATTTTATTTTTTATATTTTAATATATATATCGGTTTATTTTAGTTTATTATATATTTAATGTTAATACCGTTTTATTAATTAAAAAGTATATATAATTTTAAAAATATTTTTCGTTATTTTTTAGTTTATAAGGTTCGTTACTTTAATTTTTTTCGATTAGGTTAAAATTTTTTTGTTTTTCGTTTTTTTAATCGGGTTTTAGCTATTTGTTTTAAGTTTACGCGTTTTTTTATTTGTTTAGCGTAATAGTTATTTAGTGCTATAATTTTTGTTAAATTTATTTTATAATTATTTTTATAGCTTTAGGTTTTTATTTTAAAGTTTGTATAACTTTTGTTAAGTTACGTTTTAAACGTATTGTTTTGTTAAATCGTATTTTTTTTTTTAAATTATCGGTAGACTATTTTTTATTATAAATAACTTGTTTATAAATTTTTTCTGCTATTTGCTTTAGGTATAATTGTATTATTAATTAATTTATTAACGTACGTATTTTTTTTTATACGGTTAGGTTTTCGGTTAATGTTTTATTATTTTGTTTTATATTTGAAACTTTGTCGTTATAATAAGCTTATATTATATTAATTTATTAATTATTTTTTTTAGCTTTAAATATTTTAGCTTTTAATACTTGTAGATTTTTACGTAATTTTTTTTCGCAATTTTTGGCGTAATATCCTAGTTTATTATAGTTGTAGTATTTAAAATTTTTAGACTTTTTTTTCTAATTTTTTCGTTTTTATTATATTACGCTAAGTTTTATTAGTTTTGCGTATATATTATATGCTGTAAACTTGTTACAAAGTGCTACAATAGTGTCCGACACTATGTATGCTCTCGTGGTATCGGGGTTATAAATACTTGAAGTATAACCAAAGATACTCTTAGGTTTATGTTTAGAGTATACGTTAAAAAATAGTATTGCGGGCAATAAAAACAATAGTATCTTAAATTGACTGCTTCGTAAAAAATGTTCTCCTATAGTTATTTCTAAGAACTAACTATAGACATAAGTTAAATAGTAATAAATAAATAACTAATATTATAAGCAAATCCTTTTTTATATGCTTATTCCCTTATCCCTAGTAATTACCGATGATTATTTTTGATCACTTCTAATCACTAACTTTTTTTTAATCACTGCTAATCAAATTATTAAAAATCTGTGCTGTTTAGTTATAATTAGTATACTTCTTTTAATTACTACAAATCTTTTTCTTTATTGCATATTATTTTATCCGTACTTTCGGTAAATGGTTTGTTTTTTTTTCCGGGCCTGCTAGCGGGCCTTTTTTTTTGTTAGTTCGTAACATTATTCCCCTCCTTCCAGTTTTGTTGTCCTAATAAAATAAATAGGTTAGTATCTCCCCTTTATGCGTTTCGATATCTTTTTCGTTAACCCCTCCTCCTTTATTATGTCAAGTCGTATTACCAAGTCTTGCAGTAAACCTACTCCTTCTACCGTTCGTCGACTCGATTTCGCGGATTTTTTCGAAGACTTTGGTTTCGAAGTTATGCCTTGTTCTTGTTGTTTAAACAAAGGTTAGAAGTATATTATAATAAAAAGTATTAAGCGTTGCGAAAAATATATTTGTACAAGTGGTTTTTATAACGAAAACAGTGTTCCGTTGTCTTCTCTCCAACGCATTTAAGCAGAGTTTTAACGTTTAGCCCGTAAAAAGATTTTAACGGAGGAGCGTTTTATCAAATTGTAGCGTCGCCACCGTAAAAAATTAAAGCGCCAAAAAAATAAAGCTAACGAAACAATCTTTCGGCTCGTTCGTCTTCGTAAATTAAAATCTATAGCCCAATCTTAAAAAGTTAAATTAGTCTAGCAAAGCTTTCGTTCTTTAAATAAGTTAAACGAACAAAAACGCCTAGAGTTAGAGGCAATAATCTCCGTTCACGTTACAAGCGCAGTCGATATAATCGACTAAAATACTATAAAGGTCTCTTTTTTTTTTAAGTGGTCGACCTTTCGGTCTCGGCTAAAGTCGGTTAAAATATTGTCGGTAAAAGTTCTCAACAAAGTTTTTTACGTTCGTAAAATATTTTTTTAATTTTTATATAGTTTTAACGTACGTATAGCCTTCCTATTTAATAAAATATTTAAATTCCTTTTCACCTTATCGCGAGTTTAAAATTTTTTTTACTTTATAAATATTTTTGTTTTTATCTACTTTTAACTAAATTTTAAACGCGGCGTTTAAATGTGCTTTAATTAATAATGATACATAAAAAATTAGTCGGATAACCATAGTATTTAATAGCTTTAGTTTATATATTACAAGTAATATTATTTTTTTAATTTTAAAAAGTTTAATGTTTTTAAAATCGAGTTTTTCGTTATTACGTTTCGTTTAAATATTGCGTTTTAAAAAATAGATTTTATCCCTTTTTTTCAAAATTAGCTTTAATAATCTACTTTTATCGTAATATTTTTTCATTTTTTATTAAACGAATATAAGTTTTTTTTATAACTATTTTTATAGTCTTAGTAACTTTTTTACTTAAATTTCTGCTACTAGTACAATAATACCGTTAATATAATATCGTTATATATTTATATTATATTTATAGTTTGTTTTAAATAGTAATATTCCTATTATTTCGTTTATTAAGCTATTGTATACTAGTTTTACATTTAATAACAATTTTACTTAGTTATTTTAATTTTAATTAATATAGCAACGTAAATATTATTTTAATATTTAATTTAGTCTTTTTACTTAACCATCTATTTATAAATAGTATACTATAAATATTTTATATTTAATCCTTAAAGTTTTAATAAATAACTGCTAAAACTTAAATGCTATTATTTTGCTTTTATCGGTAATAATTGTTTTTAAATAACTATATTTACTAAAAACATATTTTATTATTACATAAGCTAAATTTTTTGCTAAGCTTACTTTTTTATATAGTATAAAATAAGCGTATTTTATAAACTTATCTATTATAACTATAATAAAATCGAATTTTATTTTTATTATAAATTTTTTTAATTTTAGTAGTTTAACTATATAGTTAAATATTATTATTTTTTATGCTCGGTTTAAAATTAATACTAGTATTAAGTTTTTATATAGTTTATATTTAGTTATTTTAGATTTTTTGCACAAGTTATATTTTGCGATAATTTTTTTAACTATTGTCGATGCTTTTAAAAAATTATAGTTTTTTCGTAATTTGCTAAATGTTTTAAATATTTTTTAGTGTTTTAAAAATAAATATTTATATATTTTTTTAACTAATTTGTATTAGTATATTTTTAGTACGTATAGTTTATTATTATAGTATTAACTAGTTAGTTTATTTAACCTTTGTAGTGCGTTTTATATTTTTTAGTCTTATTTTTTATAATTTATTTATATAAGGTTTATAAATAAACTTTTATTTATATTTTTATATAATAATACCTGACTTTTTAGTAGTACTTTTTGCTTATGATCGCTTTTTCGGCTAAGGATATTAGTTTTGTCGTTTTTTTTATTTTTGATATAAATAATTTTAAAATTAAACTGTAACAAAAATTCTGCTTATTATATTTATCGTTTATTTAATATTTTAGTAGTTATAAACATTGTAAAATTTTTATAGTTTAAATAAACTTTTACTAGCGCTATAATGCTATTTAAATAGTGCTTTTATTGTTTAAATGTTTTAATTATTGCTATAAGTTTTTTGTTATAGATTTAATAGTTTAGTTTAAGTTTTAAAAACTTTTTCGAAAAAAATGCCATTAAATGTAGTTTGCCGTTTTCGTTTTGTTAAATTAATTGTTTTTTTATAGCGTAATCACTTGCGTCGACTTTTATTTTATATTCTTTGTTTAGGTTTAATAGTTTAAATACTAGGTCGCTTAAAATTATATCTTTAAATATGTCGAACGCTTTCTGCTTTTTTTCCGTTTACTAGAAAAGTTTGTCTTTTTTAGTAAAGTTTATAAAAAGCGCCGCGATTTTTCTAAAATCTTTGATAAATGCACGTACATAGTTCGTAAATTTTACAAACGACCGTATATTTCTAACATCTTTTAGTACGGGCTAGTTTTTTATTGCTTTTAGTTTAAACTGTTAAATTTGTATTTTTTTTAGAAATATTGTATATTTTAGGAAATCCACTTGCTATTTATAAAATTTACTTTTTTTTAAGTATATTTTTAATTTTATTTTTTATAACGCTTAAAATATTTATTGCATATATTTTTTGTGTTTTTTGAGTGTTTTTAAATAAATTAAGATGTCGTTTAAATATATTATTACAAATTTATCGACAAATTTGCGTAGTATATCTATAATTATTAATTAAAATATTGTTAATGCGTTGGTAAGGCTAAAATTTATTACTAAAAATTTGTATAGTCTATATTTTGTAATAAATGCTGTTTTTTATTTATCGCTTTTTTTAATTTTAATATAATAATAAGCTTTTAGAATGTTAAGTGTTGTAAAGTATTATGCTTTTTTTAAACGGTTTTTTAAATCGTTTATTTGTGGTATAAGTTTTTTATTTTTAATAGTAATAAAGTTAAAATGTCGCTAATTTTTGCAATTTTTTTATTTTCGTTTGCTATTTTTTTTTAGCTTTTTTAATATTTATAATATTAGTGTTGCTGCCGGTAATTTAAAATGTTATATAAACTTTTTTTTTAGGTTTTTGTTAAAATATTTTCGTAGTTTGTTAAATTGTTTTTTATTCGATTTATATAGTTTAAAAATTTTAAGGTACGTTTTTTTTTTTAGATTAATCGCGTAATTATATTTACTATGCTTTAGTAGCTTTGTTTTTTTATTATGTTTTTTTATAAATAGGTTTTTAAATTTAGCATATTTTTTTAGTATTTTAATTGTAAATTTTTTAATTTACTATTATATTTTGTTTTATACTTCGTTTAACTATTTAAGCTTATGTGCAATTTATATTTAAAATTTTATAAAAGCTAAATTTTTTTCTAATTTAATTATTTCGGGCAAATTTTACTAAAAACGGCCAGTTTTTTAGTTTATTTTAAGATTATTTTTTTATAATTAAGTTAATTTTAATATTATATTGTGTAATATTTTTGCAATATCGAGCTTAAAGTTTTCCGAGCGATTTTAAATAATTATAAAAAGTTTTGCAGTTTTCTGTATAATTTTTCCGTTATTATAATCTATAATCTTTTTATTAAAAGTTATAAATATATAAAGTTTTTTTTTTTTAATTTATATTATGTTTAATTTGTTAACTAAATTCGGGAAAATAAAACTTTTATAAACGCTTATATTAAATAAAGCTTTTAGTTTTTTTTTATTATAAATTACGTTTATTAATATTTATATTTTTTTAAGTTATATTTTTATTTTATATAAAAACTTGAAAATTTCGTAAGCTAATTATTAGTTTCGTTTTATAATTGTTTTTCGTCGTTTTTTGTTTATTAATAAACTTATCGTCGGTTTTGTCTTTTCGTAAATTCTGCCGTTTTATTATTTTTTCGACGATTTTAAATAAAGAGTAATTTTCGTTAATTTTTTTTTTTAATTTTTTTTTTTATTTATTTATATTAAAAAACTTTATAAAACATATAAATTTTACACTAAATATATTAATATTATTTTTAAATCGTAAACTTTTTTTTATAATTTTCGGGATATTAAAAATCTTATTTAAATATAACGTATCTATAAGCTGCTCGGTATATTACTACTAATTTTCTAACTTTGCTTTTTTTATAAAAGTGTTTAATTCCTGTCTTAGCCATTTGGGCCGGAAACTAAAAATTCTCAATTTTTTTTATTATATATCTTTTGCATTTATATACTATATAATTTGCTTATAATATTTCGTAATATTTTTTATAACGTAATTATAATTGCTTATCGTTGTTTTTAAATATAGTACTATTATATATACGATTAATTAAAATAAAAGTATTAAACTTTTTCGTTTTTAAAACATTTATACTTGCTTTAATTATTATATTTTAATATTTTTCGTAATACCGTAAAAACTATTACTTTAACTTGGTATTAAGCTTTTGTTTTATTTTTTTTTTAGTTAAAATTATTATTTTTTATTTTAAGCAAAATTTATTTTTTTGTATATATAATACAACGTCTTTTTAAACTATCGCCGTATATACCGTTCGGTTTAGCTATTTATTTTTTATTTAACAATTACAAATTTTATAATAACATTTTAAATTATCGTTTAAGCATTCTTTTTTTTTAAGCTAATTCTTTTTATATATTATTTTGTCTCTAATATTTCGATATATATATCGGTTTGCTCTTATCCATCGTATACCTAATATTAATACCGCTTTGTCGACTAAAAAATATACGTAATTCTAAAAATACTCCTTATTATTTTCTAACTCGTAAAGTTCGTCACCTTAATTCTCTTCGGCTAAGTTAAAATCTTCCTATCTCTTGTTTCCCTAATCGGGTTCTAGCCATTTATCTCAGGTTTATACGCTTTTTTATTTATTTAACGCAATAATTACTCGGTGCTATAACTCTTGTTAAATTTACTTTATAATTACCTTCATAGCTTCAAGTTCTTATTCTAAAATCTATACAACTCTTGCTAAACTTCGTTCCAAACGTGCCGTCTCGTTAAATCGTACTCCTTTTTTTAAACTATCAATAAACCATTTTTCGTCATAAACAGCTTATTTATAAATTTCTTTTGCTATTCGTCCTAAATATAGTCGTATAATTAATTAGTCTATTAATACACATACTTCTTCCTATACTATTAATTCTCCGGTTAATACTTCACTACTTTGCTTTATGTCTAAAACTTTATTATCATAATAAACTTACATCATATTAATCTATTAACTGCCTTTTTTAGCTTCAAATATTTTAACTTTTAATACTCGTAAATTCTTGCGTAGCTTTTTATCGCAATTTCTAGCGTAATGTCCTAGTTTGTCGCAATTATAACACTTGATAATTTTTTTTATTTTTTATTATCCTTTTCTACTTTATCGCATTTTATCAAGTTCTATTAATCTTATATATATACCGTATGCCGTAAAATATTATCGTTTTTTAAAATTATTAGCTTTGTTCTAGTTTTTCCTTTAATTCCTATTTTTAAAAAAGTTTTATCCTCTTTTTTAATATCGCTTAAATAATTAAATATCGATCTAAATAGCCGCTAAAATATATTTTACGAACTTATCAAATTATAATAGCTTAATAATCTTATTTTTAACTCTATCTTTTAATCTACTATAAAACATTATAATCTTAACTTAATTATTAATATTAAATATAGCGGAAATTTTCTAAAACTTAGTTACATAAATTAATGCAAATTTAATTTATCGTAACTTTTATAGCTTATTTTAAGCTTATCGTTTTTCTTCAAAGTTAAAAAATAAATTTTTAAGCTCGGTTTTAAAAAAATCTTAACTTAAAAAAATTCTTTACGTATCTTCGGGCCACCTATTTCTAAATTTAGTCGTTGCCCTAAACAAATACGGTTCGAACTAAATTAAAGCTCTTTTTTTTAACAATAATACCGCGTAAAAAATTCGTTTTTTATCGTTTTTAAAAATATCGTTATAATAATATTAATATGCTTAAACTTAAACTAAAAATCTTCTAAGTTTATTAAAAATTCCGTTAAACTTAAACGATTTAGCGATCTTCAAGTTTTTTCCTAGTACTTATCGTTTATTATTCTTAACGTTCAGCTTTTTTCAAAGTTCTTTAACTAAGTCTACCAAATAATCGTACTATTCCTCAGTAACTTCAAACTTATCATCTTCTTCTTCAGTCTCCATAAAATAGTCTAAGCTCGTCGATAGCTCTAAAAATAATACTACGACCTGCGATAATCCTGCTTGCTTTTAAATTACTAGTACCAACATAATTCAAATATTGCCCTAGTCAACCGCTTAACGTAAAACAAAACTATTCAAAATATTACAAAATGCTACAATAATATCCAATACTATATATACTCTCATAATATCGGGGTTATAAATACTTAAAATATAACCAAAAATACTTTTAAGTTTATATTCAAAATATACGTCAAAAAATAATATTACAAGCAATAAAAACAATAATATCTTAAATTAACTGCTTCGTAAAAAATGTTCTCCTATAGTTATTTCCAAAAACTAACTATAAACATAAATTAAATAATAATAAATAAATAACTAATATTATAGGCAAATCCTTCCTTATATACTTATTCCCTCATCCCTAATAATCACCGATAATCACTCTTAATCACTTCTAATCACTAACTCTCCTCTAATCACTACTAATCAAATCACTAAAGATCTGTGCTGTTCAGTCATAATCAGTATACCTCCTCTAATCACTACAAATCTTCCTCTTTGTTACATATCGTTTTATCCGTACCTTCGGTAGATGGCTTGTTCTTTTCTCCAGGCCTGCCAGCGGGCCTTTCTTCTTATTGGTTCGTAACAAAACTGTTGTCGTTTTTTTCTTTAATTAGACTTATAATTACTTTTAATATATATATATTATAAGCTTTTTTTTTTCCATTCGAAAAATCGAGTATTAATTTCGATAGCTGCTTTTATATAATTTATAAACTTTTTTAGTTAGTTTATTTTAGTAATTTTGTTTTTAACGGTAAGTTTAAATTTAACGTAAAATATTATAATTTTTGTTTTATCGTTAAAATTAAAAAAAGCTGCAATTTTTTAAAATTTTGTTGTATACGTAAACGTTGACTTTGTTTATTGTAAATAATATAATTTATTTTATTTTTAGCGTTTTTTTGCTAAATTTAAAAACACGTTTTTAAATAATTCTTCGAATAATTTGTACAAAACAAACGTTTCTTTCGTTTCGGGCTTTTAATTTTTTTAATTTTTAATAACAGCCTTTAATAATCGCAGTTTAAACTAAGCTAATATTTCTCCTTTTAATAATAATGTAATATAATTAATTTTTTCGTTATTATTTTAAAATATTTTATTATAAAATATTTAATATACTTTAATTTATGCTAAAAACTTTTTAAATTAACTAAATTTTCCGCTAAATTTAAATAGTTTAATTAGCTTTAAATTTCGGCTAGGTTTAGTTTATATAATATTAATATTTATAATAATCGTAAATATAATTTATAATAGTATATTATTAAATCGGTTAAATAATATTTCGAATTATTATTATAATTATTAATTTTTATTATTAAAAATAATAAAATTATTAACTATTATATTATATTTTTTTTAATAATTTTATTATTATTATTTTCCGATTCGTTATCGACATTTATCGCCGAATTATTAATTAAAAAGTGGCTATAGTTTTTAATATTGCTTTAATTAACCGTTTAACGTAAAATAAAACTATTTAAAATGTTATAAAACGTATATTAATATTTAATACTATATATACTTTCGTAATATCGGGGTTATAAATGTTTAAAATATAACTAAAAATATTCTTAAATTTATATTTAAAATATATATTAAAAAATAATATTATGGGCAATAAAAACAATAATATTTTAAATTAACTACTTCGTAAAAAATATTCTTTTATAGTTATTTTTAAAAACTAACTATAAATATAAATTAAATAATAATAAATAAATAACTAGTTATATAAAAAAACCCTTCTTTTTATATTTATTTTTTTATCTTTAATAATTACTAATAATCCTTCTTAATTACTGTCTTTTTTCTGATTACTGCTGATCAGTTTACTAAAGATCTGTATTGTTCAGTTATAATCAGTGTACTTTCTCTGATCACTATAGATCTTCTTTTTTTATTGCATATCGTTTTATCCGTGTCTTCGGTGGATGACTTGTTCTTTTCTCCGGGCGGGCCTTCTTCTTGTTGGTTCGTAACAACAAGGCTCCGACCAACCCAATATCAACATATTGGGTTAGGAATACAGGGTTCGCACGCGTCACTTACCGAGCCATGCCACAAACAGAGCTCCATCATGGTGGCACGACTTGGTAAGTGACACGTGCAAACCCTGTATTCCTAACCAACATGTTGATGTTGGATTGGTCGGAGCCTTGCCCATGCACTATATTTCCAAGCTCCCCGTAGGCATGGTGGAAGTAAGCAACCGGAGCAGGCTCTCAATATGCTCAATGTTCAAGAGCTCAAAGGGGGCGGGGCGCTTGGCGGTTCTTATGCTTCTTAACAAGAGGCAAAATGCATTCTTGTATTTAAAGGTCGATGCGTTCCAAGGTTCCCCAACGGTCGGATAACCGGCGGACCGTCCGCTGCATCAGCTGTCTTAGCGGCAGCGGCAGCGGTCAGATTGAGCTTTCACTAAGCGGCAGCGGTCAGATACCAGATTCCATGCCGGCGGTCGTTATATTGAGAGTGAGCAATCGTATGCGAGAAGCCGACGTACCCCTTGCTCATGTAACCAATCAGCCGCCAACTGCAATAAAACCCTCGCAGTGGCTCGTTTACGAGGCAAATAATAAGATCACCTACCTCGTTTTAACTGCAATCGCAGCGGTTTTGAGTTGATACAGCTATATAAGCCCTCGAAGTCGAGGACCTTGTTACATTTGCAAAGCTACTATCTTTTCTATTTTGCGATGGAGAAGTTTCTAATGAAAAAGCACAACTCTAGTGAATCTTCGCCTTGTGCTGATCTATTTAAGGTTCCAGGTCGACTTTCCACCAACTTAACTCAATCCCATTTTGATAGCAGCCTCGAACTCCATACGACCATTCCGAGCATTTCAGAAATTGACAAATGCCACCAAAAGACTTCAACAAGACCCGAAGAAGCTGTGAGCTTGGATGATACTCACATCTATGTGCAACCTCGGGGACCTATTAGTCGCTTAGTTCATCCAGACTATAGTATCTGGAATAACCGCGACTCCAAGATCTGGTTGTCACTACCAGGCTATACCACTGCCCATAACACCAAGGCCGAAAAAGCGTGGTACTGGGCTTACGGCTATCGAATGAAACGGCTAAAAGGCGGCGATGGTCCTAATCGGAAGGATCCGATAATCGTATGGGTTTGTGAAACATGCTCCAGGAGGGGAAAAACAGTGGTATTCGTCGCCAACACATCTCGCTCGATTCAAAACCACTTGATGGATCACAAACTCTTTGTAAGTCGCAGTCTTAGGCGACGAAGTATCCAACTAACGTCCTCTTTGCCATCGGGCGTTAAAACACCAAGAGATGTTGCAGATCGACTAGGCTTCGAAAGGATGAATCCACGTGATCAAGCCGTAGCCGCGCAATTGAGCGGTGCTTTTAACCCGAGGGTCTTTGACCTGTTGTTTCTGGATTGGATAACATACGAAAACCTCGCCTTTCGAACGGTAGACTCAGAGCGCTTTCAGAGGATTTTGTTGTACGGCAACCCAGTGCTGACAGCGAAGGATATCCCCTCAAGTCAGACACTAGTCCGATTAGTAAGCAAGGAGCACACTAGCGCCCTCGGCCATATCATCGTCCTCCTTGGAACGGCCCGTGGAATAATCCATCTTACCGTTGATGGGTGGACTTCACGGCAAAATACTTCCTTTCTGGGGGTTAAGGTTCATTTCGTCGACCATAGCTGGAGGCGATGAAACATCTTAATCGGCCTCGTACCGATTTCGGGTAGACACACAGGTAAAGCTATCGCTGAAGAAGTCTTGGAGATCTTAAGCTTTTTCAATATCGACCCAAAGGCGGTAGGATACCTCACCTTGGATAATGCATCTAATACGGACACATGCGCAGACGCTATGGCTATGGAGCTACCGCCGTCTCTTGTGGCTAGTGAGCGAAGAATCAGATGTGCCCCCCATTTCATTCATCTTGCTGTTCGATTTATGATGTATGGGTCGAAGAAAATCGATTTTGCACGTCTTCAGGCCGAGACCCTGGATGAAATCGACGAAAATACAGATATCGGGACCGTTTTTCAACATCTTCGTCACGATGCCGACTTCACAACGTATGGAGAGGAGGAGGATGATGATGACAATGCTAATGAGGGTGCTGAAGAAGATGTTGTCTAAGAAGAAATCTTACGCGATGCTCTCACAACTATGGTTGCACGTAACCTTGACAAGGACAGTTTTGATCGATGGCGAAAAAGAGGTCCTTATGGCAAGCTCCATAATATTGGCAAGATCTTGAGAAAGTCGTCACAAATGAAGGTATAGTGAATCAAGCTTCAATATAACCAGTATGGACCCGTTTTTAACATAGAATAAGGAGCACTGGTATGCAGCTCAACGCGAAATCTACCCTGGCGAGCAACTGCTTAATTGGATCCAAAACGTCGATACTCGATGGACTTCTGATTTTTCAATGGGTGATCGAGCAAAACAGAAAAAGCGCGCAGTCGATCATCTAATGGACAACGTTGAGCATCAGTGGCTTGAAAGCGGCGGCAAAGATACCGACAAACCTGCAATCTTGAATAAGCGGTTATCACCATACGATTAGAAGATCATCGATAGCCTTCACAGCGTCCTCTATCAGTTTAAGATCACAGCTACCCAGTTGCAAGGAGATGGAACTTCGGGGCTGGGTAAGAGCACCAGAAGTACTACCGGGTCCTTCCACGAGTACTTTCCCTGTATTGAGCAGCTCCTAGATCACCTCGAGACTTGTATGACTGGCACCTGTATCATCCCTGACCCTTACGACCAAACAAAGCACACCAGAGCAAATATCTTCGCTGGACTCGATACAGATAGCCGTCTATTGCTTAAAATACACATCAAGCTAGGCTGGCAGAAGCTTGATAAGTATTATACCAAGATCACATCATTGGCGTATGCGGCGGCAGTCATCTTTGACCCTACAGCCAAGCTTGGCGGTCTGGAAGAGCTGTGGGGGGGCTTACCACAGCGGCAGATGAAGAGTTGGAAGGATGACTATGTACAGCGGCTACGGGAGACCTGGAAGGATCACTACAGTGGGAGGGTTGCAGAACCGCAAGAGCCGATCGAGCCAATAACCCACAGGGCCTTTTTAAGCATCCGCGACCGCTGGGATCTCTACAGAAAGCGGTCGCTTAATGACGACAAGGATGCCGAGATCCAGGGTCAATCCTCCACCCAGGGGCGCAAGCGTCGTAAGGACAAAGCAGTTGAGGCAGGAGTCAGAGATTTCGGGCAATCTTTTGCATCATGGTAAAGAAGAACTGGTCCGTCTGTTTTGTGGGTTTGTCAGCCTTCTCTCGCTGTCTCTGGAAAAACGTGTCCCCAGCTAGGTTCCTCCATCCCTACAGTTTGATTGTCAGTTTTATGCGGCGGCGTTTCTGAGCCTAGAGAGCTTATGAATCTCAAAGACATACCTGCTCCCTGAGCGCTGTCAGTCTCTGGAAGGCTTCGACTCTTTCCATCAGGTAAAGTCTGACCTGCCGACTGGCAGTTCCGTTTATGCTGCCACCACTGTGAGGTGAACTTGTTGGACATCATGGTGGCTACCCGGATGCGAGTTGTGGGAACTGGCCGACCTGGGCTTGCCTGCTCTACCTGAGGGTGAATAGTGGCATACAATCCCGCAGACCAGGCAACGAGAACAGATAGGTCGGACCTTGGAGCACTTGACCTTGGCTAGGAAACATCCATCACATGATGCCCGTAGGCGAGATGGACGAGACTTGGCTGCCCTTGCCATTATATTGTGATGTCAAATGCGCGATTGATCCAAAGAGCATATTCAGTAGAGTGTTCTTTTTATTGTTAGACAACGTGTTCTTGGGCATTTTAGCGGGCAGGAGGATCGTAGAAGCGAAGGCAGTAGTATAGATTGAACATGCTGTTATACGGAGATGGTACCGAGATTATAGGCCAAGAGTAATGTAATGAATAGTCTGCGGGTATGTACTGTGCCGTTTACACTGACAGTGCGTCATGTGTCATGTGTCATTTTCAATACAAGGTACATATAGAAAGGCAAAAGTGAGGGCCTGGAAGGTTAGCATGGCAGTGAAGTCACGAAATGCTAGTGAAAGATAGAGAAACAAAAATGAGATATCGGATTAAGAAGGAAAGGGAGGCGTTTAATGTCGAAGGGAGAGGAGGCTAAGCTCGCTCCTTCACCTGATTAAGGTCTTAAACGTGAATGCCGGTAGATCTAAACTTTTCGATTGATACGAAGTCCGTTGGGCGTGGCGGGGAGGGTGGAACAAAAGTCCTACTGTCTACTTCTAGCGTTAAACCTTCCTACCGCACTGTTTCGCAACGGAATATTTAAATTATCATGTTGATCAATTTACCGGCACTACAGACCTTATCAATATTAGCCCTATAGGAAAAGATATCTTTATAGCACCCGATAGTACGAGCACAAACTTTAGCGATCAAATCTATGAAGAGTTCGACACGGATTCGTCACTAGGGGGTAAGTTGGTGCATCATTATCTCACGATATATTGGCATCCATAGCGGCGACGGTCAGACAACCGTTTAAAACCACAGAAGCGCCTCTATTCAGATTCAAGATATTCACAGAGCCACCCAGCAAGTCTTTTCTATTTGCGGTATTTCACCACACATTGATGGACGAGCATTCACTACAAATTTTAAGGGGTGACCTTGACGCAGCGCTGCGCCGCCAAAAAGCTCTGGGCAACGAAGCTTGGCTGGATCCGGCACCCCCGAGGCTTCAGTATACTGAGTTCTGCACCGAGGAACAGCATGGGCTATCCTGCCAAGATGCAGTCGACGAAGCACTTGGCTTCTGAACTGTGCAGGAGAAAGTACAGACCAGCAAGGAGAACAAATAGAGAAGTTTCTAGTATCGGCGCATGGGAATTCTACGTGGGCTGTTGCTACCCAAATAGCGAGAAGGTGCATCATCGCACACATAGTTCCTTCCCAGACGACTTCCAAGACGATAGATAATAGGTATCCACGCTAATCCGCGTAGGTTCAAGAATGCCAGTTCTTCAAATTCTACGTACGACCCCAGTATTTGTGCGGTCGGCCTCACGTCACTGCCTCATCAATCTCTAGCATGCGCGGTCTCAATACATCATCGTGGCTGGCCAATCGTTCATAGGACCGTGGGTTTCGCCAGAGTGAGGTTCGGGGATCGACCATCCACCAACTCGGCCTTGTCCCCTTACTACTTACCGCCTCACTCGTTCGGCACTGGACTGACGATAGAGAAGATGGATGGCAGAAATACAAGTCAGCTAATCGGTCCCTTGTCGAGGGGCGTTGTGTACGGTGCGGAAGTCGCATCGACCGCGCCAAGTCGCCACATGCACGGTAATGTTGACACCCCTCCGGCTGCAGTAGCATCAGAAGAAGGCCCGGCAAGCCTGGGAATTCAAAGGTGCCGCAACCCTTGCTCAAACGGCGCCGCCACGCGATCGGGACGCCCCTGCAAGCATAAATGCTGCCACCAAGGCCTTTCCAAGGCGTTGAATCCGGACTTGCTCTCTGCCAATGTGTCAAGCCACGATTCCACATACGAGCAAATAGCGGAGGAGGATCTTCTCCCGCTGTTCGAGATGATCGGTCATAGCTCGCAGCCTATCACCGTTGCATCGTCCTCTATATCGGATGGCCACGGCGCAGACGCGCAACAGATTGAGGATTGGTTATTGGCGGCCTCTCGTACGAATAGCCATAGACCGGTACCGGAACGAACGCCGGTACGTCGCCGACTAGAAGAATAGTTAGACCCCGTGTCTGATCAGCGTCTAGCATTTGCCTAGGACCAGTCATACCTTCGAATCGCCCCTGCCCCGGATCACCATGTCAAACGCATGGGCTGTTGGCTCTCACCACCGTCGTATCCTCCATGTGGATGGATGGCCACGCCAGACACCATGCGACCCAGTAGGCTTACAGCCAAGGGTCCACTGGCGCGACCCGGCGAAGCTTTACGAGGCATGCAGCATCCTTGAACAGAAGCAGCTGAGCTTGTCAGATATACATAAGGTCAAAGACGCCTTTGCGCCCTTGGAACCGCTCGCAGCACATACCAACGAGGGATATCTAGGCAGCGTATACTAGGAGTACGCACAGTCCTTTTGTCTGTACGCCCATCTGCTCAAAATCCTCCATTCTTCCAATGAGACACAGCTACCGTGTGTCGGATCCTTGACACCCACGATGCTTGAACAGGGCATCAAAATCGCGGTCCGCGGGTTCGAGCAGTTTTCTCTCTTCCTGGGTGACATCTATATATCTACTGCACCAGAGCCAACCTTAGCCTTTCCGCCCATGTTATGTGATCGCTTTGAAAGAACGCGGTTTTCTATCTGGCCCTGGAACACTACCGCGCCGTTTGGTCGAGGTTGTCACTGGGGTCTGATCATTTTTGATAGGGAGAATGCGACAGCATATTACTTTGACTCGCTGACCAGTGATGGGCATGGCCATACAAGACAGAAAGCCTTGGAGTCAAACTTTCGCCTATTCCTTCAAAATGCGGCCCTCTTCCCTGACATTTTTGGGTTTGTAGTGGTCGAGACGCCACAACAAATTCGCAGTTACACGAGCGGCTTACATGTCATCGAGTCTGTGCGATCCTTCTTTCATGAACATAGACTTGAGAATTGGCACCATTCGCTTCTGTACGCTGCACGCCAGCAACAAAACTGGTTGGCCAAAGAAGCCGACCTGGAGCTTCAAATGATACGATATTGGTCTTACTGGTCGGGTGCCGCATTTAGGAGATACGGCAGTGATCCAGGTGAATCAGACTATTAGCAGCATACTCGACAGCTAGCGTCGTCTAGCACCTTGACTTCCGGTCGGGAGAATCGGTAGCAGATTGAACGAGGCTCACTTTCCCCCTCGTGATAAGCGTAGCCACATGGACAGTTGATGGGAATAACCCCATGGGATGCCATTATCCTCGGGATGCTTCGAATCTTGGACAGATAGTGTCCATGCTAGTCAAGTATGCCTTCGTATAACATGAGCTTCCTGAATATGCATCTATAAGCCTCAGTTTGTTGTCAATGTGGCTACAGAAGCGCCGTCATGGTTTCCAGGGTCACTTAATTCGAGACTACCAACTTTCTTGGACTTTTGTCTTCTACCAGTTGTCGAAAGATTATTGGGTGTATAGAAAGGCAACAAACCCAGCCGAAATCTGGACAATCAGTACCAAGAAGTGGAAAGTCTAACGGATTCACTCACTGGAAGCCCAATTCAAGATGAGAGTATTAGCGAGAATCTTTACGGCCGTGGTTGGTATTCACAAGCAGAGGATGAGCTAGCTCCTTTTTTTTCCAATTTCAAGCCTCACTCTTTATTTAGCAACTGTGAACCATGTTGCCTATGCATTGTATACATAGAAGTCCGCCTAAGGGGCCCCTTAATAAACGGAATTGATCCCTTTTCCCACTCCTCAGGCATCTCTAGGGGGTGGACACTGGTCCCAGCTCGTATTTCTGAGACGTGACTGTACGGGCCATGGCGGAGGTAGCCCTCACTAAGCAGCAGATCTGGTACGCCTCGGTCTTTTTGGCTCATCGAGGGGATTCTGTTCAATAGACGGGTATTCATGATGGTGGCTATATGAATTTTGATTTTCCCTTAAATAGTGCAAACATATTATTGAATAGGGCAGTGCGGTTGGTAAATAATGCAAGCGAACATCTCTATATCTCAATCGGCCAAAAAAGCCATAATCTCAGCCTATGATCTAACCAGTCGGCAGGCTTTTAACATATCAGGCAAATCCTAACCCCGAACGGAATAAGGAGAGTAAGGTTGGAAATAAGCTTCAAGGGCCGACATAGGCCACCCTGAGTAATCATCGTAGGACAATGCCATGACTCTTTCGGGGAGTTGCTGGATTACCAACGCTCATCCTTAGTACCGTGCCCATGTATTTTTCAGTTTTCTACTTTAGAATCATTTAGCCACGCGACGTGAACAGCGAGGAGCGCTTCACCGACTGGGATGGAGAGATCTTTCTCTATAAGCCTAATGAACCTTTGCGGGTCCACTCTATGGCGATGGTAAGAGCACTGTGCCCGAGAACTCCATTTCAATGAGGGACGGCTACGGAGGTACCTATGGTATATTTAGCACGACGATAGAAACCACTCTGTTCATGTTGCACCTCAGAGCTAATTTCGACATTATAAAGAAGCCTTATCAGATGACGAGCAGAGCGGTAGTGAAATTATCGATACTCATCGCACTGATGAAATTGGGTATAGAGGGCTGCACGAAGCACAAGTATGAGGATCAACTCACTAGGCTGGGTTATGTTGAGAGACTGCCCGATATTGATATGGGGCTCCGCAGTCTTGTTGGTCTCTGCAACGCATTGTGACAGATGCCACAAGGGTCGGGTATACCGTAAATTCTAATTGACGTCTGAAGGTGAAACGTTTCATGCCCGAGGACACCACAATACCCTCTTTGCCGTACAAGAAAGCAATCTTCACAGGTGATCTAAACTGATGTTACCTTTAGAACTAAGCAACACGCTGGCTTATTATTCTACGTAATAGATAGATGCCAGGCATCTACAGTGATTCCATTCGTAATTTTAATAAATAAAAGCGATTGAATTTTACGGAACTACTCGCAATTATAAAATCAGAACCTTAATCACCCTAAAGCGACCGGTGATATGCCTCATAACACGCCTTGTTTCTTAAAGGCAAAGGCCTGTATCTTAGCCGCTACCGCAAACCCTCAGCTTGCCACCCGTCACCCCTTGCTAGTTATTCTTATTCTTGCTGTTCGGGCCAGAGTAATGGAATGTTAGAATTATCCTCCTCGTTGATATCGTCGAGGACGTTTTCATCGTTATCATTTGTGTCAGATGGGATTCATCCAATACGCCGACGACAATGAGCACAAAAAACCCAAAAAGGTTCAGGTCGATTGGGAGTGGGATCGTAGAGCGAACCTTTGGAAAGTTACCAGCCCCCTTGAGGGATACCTACCGGATTCGACAGCAGTCGAAATGTCGAACTGGGTAGCCAAATATCCGCATATCATGACTCTCAAAGTCAAACCTTTCGGAATCTCAGGCCACAATATTACGGTGTTCTACAGGGCTTCGATCAATGCATGGTTTCAAGATGATGACACAAGCAATACGAGAACTACCATACTAGTAGCAACAGTCCAAGAGTTGCTGAACTGTTAGACACACCGTTCTGATGCCGCTATGAAAGGCTATAGAAACTGTCAGGTCGGGAGACTGTGGAAAGTCCATTTAGGGTTTTATGGTTCCTTCCGCCCTCTTAATTTGATCTATTTTGCTGCTAGGAGCTATGAACATCGACGGATTTACCGGTGGCCATTAGGTGGAGCTACAGTGACTCCAAAAAAAAAGAGGTGAAAAATTTTTCTTGGCACACTTGGCCCTGCCACCCCATTTTCGAACGACAACTTCCAAACCGTCACAATTAGCCAATTCTTGACTGTTTTTTAAATAAAAATAAATGCTGTAATTGCTGTTCAATTGCCTTTTCAGTGATATATATGATGGCTAGCCTAGTACTTGGTGTACCACCCTTTGGCTTCTTTTACGGCTTGGAGTCTCCTTTTAAAGCTAAGAACCAGTTGATCAAAGAGGCCTTGTTCAAAGCCATCCCACCTCAACGGCTGTTCGGACCAGTAATTCAAGAGATTTAGCGTTTTTGGGAAGGTCTGATAATTCTGGCCGCAGCTTGCAAATCCGCTCTTTGAGCAATTTCCAGACGTTCTCTATAGGGTTAAGGTCCGGTGAATATGCTGGCCATTGTACTAGTTCAATCCCGTTTTCTGCGGCCCAATTCTCTAGCCACTCGATTACTATACGCGCTGTATGTACTGGAGCGTTATCTTGAATGAATATAGAGCCTGGTTCACAAATAGTTGGGAGTGCCTCTTGAAGGGCTTCTAAAATAACCCGTCCAGTAACTCCTCCGCGCTTTGAATCGGGGTCGCCATGAAGGTCTATTAACGCGGAGCGCTTTTGCCACGAGATGGCACCCCAGAACATCTGTGAATGCCTCGTTGGCTTGGCCTTTGGCTGTACATTCTCCGGCTTTAATCTCTCGCCCTGGATAGGGTTGGTCGTGATGTTACGTATAAGTAAAGTTGAAGGGTTAGTTTACCTTGCTGCAAAAAACCCACTTATCCCGTTCCCCTTGGCCTCGAGCCACGGTTGACTCGTCCGAAAAGATCCAGCGCTTAAAAAAAGAGACAGGCTTATCGACGTACTTTAAAGCAAAGGCCAGACGGGCATCGGCATGCTCTTGGGTTAATTTAGGCCGTTGTAGGGCTCGTTGATGTTGTATGCCTTGTTCCTTGAGCCAGTTGATAATAGTTTGCGAGCACACTCGCAGGCCTATCCCGATAGCTAGTTCATTTGCAGAGATAAAGTGGTTACCGGCTATTAAATACCGTATATGCCGTTTATCTCGGTCTTCAAGTTTTTTGGGGCGGCCACGGCCAGGTCTTGACTTGCCTGATTTTTGGATTCGGTAGCGTTTTACGACCCCGTATATTGCTTTGGTTGGTATGCCCTCTTCGGCCGAGATAGCCTTGGCAGAAAGCCCTTTCGAATACAGGGCTGCAATCCTGGTCCTTTTATGAGGCGATAAGTGTTTTTTCCGTCGAATTGGACTATTTGGTGGTGTTGGAGCCATTGTTGAAAAGGATGGGTTGTATTGAGGGTTGAAGGCTGGCGGTGGGTCAAGAAATTTTTCACTTTTTTTTTGGGCCCACTGTAGTACCAATCAGGAGTGTCTTACTCGAAATATGAAACAATCGTCAGCCTTTTGAGTGGTCTGGATAGCGGCCGACGAGCCCTACGAGGCATTCGATTGGCCGGGGTTGCCTTTAGACCACCGCGAGCGGGACATTGGGTCGAGACCGTTTGAAGTTGTTAACGTGGTTTGCGATAAGCTCGACCATACAGCACTGTACCAAAACAGATCTACCTAAGCAAATAGCGATTCGGTGTTTTTATTATAATAAATACCATGTTCAGCCTACCAAAGAGCCACCCCCACCAGCTAGCTATACTTAAGCTATATATTATATATAACACGTAGTTAACCGCTTTAGTTATATATAATCCGAGTTAGTTAAAGTCATATTTTTAATGGTGATTTATAAAGATAAAGTGTATTACTTTTAAAGTTAAATTAAAATATAGAAAATTAAAAAAAGGCGAAAAAGAGTTTTTGTTTTTTTCTATTTTAAATAATAAACTTCTGTATCAGTCTTTACCTTTTGTGGCACTTCCTGGTCCCTGGCTTCGTTTTTGTATACGACACTACCACTCGGTCTCTTTTGAACCTTCCGTACGTTAGCCGGTAATCTACCAGGGCTTTAAGGTTCGCGATTTTGTTGGCTTGCTGGTTAAGGGCTTTGCTAGTGATTCTAGGGAATGGCGTTTGCGAAAGAAATCCGAAAGTGGAGTCATTTTCAGCTAACTTTCGGCTATATTTCGCAATGCCTGGCCTTTAGAATGTATGTAGATAAGCAGTGTTTCCGGCTTTTGGGCTGTTGTCTTTGGCTCGACACTAGATCGATATCGCAAAGACGGATCTTATATCAATGATATTTTGTTGCAGGTGGCCTTTTCTTAGACCGCTGGTACTGAGAGGGTTCGGGAACGTTGTTTAAATAGCTTTTCATTGAATATCTGGATGACCTAGAAGGCCTTAAGCTATTTAGAAGGATGAGAACATCCTTTTTTACACATATGGAAACCTTTGTATCAATGGAACATACTAATCTAGCGCGAAACCTGGTGCGGTAGTTTCCAAAACAGTAGCGGCTTTATATAAGCGCTTTATTCATGCTAAGAGGTATCCGAGGGCGGGCCTAAATTGGGCGCAAGCAGCTGACGCAAAATCTATTGGACGAGGCAATTTTGCCGACTTTCCGACATTAATTAATTAACCGGGTGTGCCACGGTAGCCCAGCTGCGAATTTGGCTAATTATTCGGGACGCTCAAGATTCCTTAGCATTATTCCAGACCATTTTTATGTGTGCGACTCTTTTATCGATGTATCGATTTATATCGGCAAGCACTTAGGCCTTGCTTATAGCATTCCATACATGGCGTCCCTATGGGCGAAGTTGCGATGTATATAATTCGCGGTCCAGAGTTTGATTACTATTTTTAACAACGATTGTGAACTTCTTTCTTTCGATAGTCTTTATTAACACGAACTTAACAGCATCGTGGATAGCTTTAAACCTGCGGCGTAGTTTCTCGACATTTTTTTTAGCGTTATTCGGACGGAATATAGCAAGCAATTAGAAAAGAGCTATTTCTTTAACAACAGCCTTTTTTCGGAAAATTATAGTCTGTGCTTTACTATAAATTTTTAAGTCTAATAACTTTTATAAACTTCCTTTAATTTTTATAAAAAGCTAAGGTTCGGGCTTTAAACTAACATCGGAACTTAGTTAAACTGTTTGTTACGCAAGTAGTCTTTTGTACTGTGAACATTACGTGCGAGTTTAAAACAAATCGTTTTGAAAAAGCAATATTTTTTAGTATATTGGTTTATATCTGCAGAAGTCTTTAATATCAACTACCCGAAAAGTATCTTTTTTTAAGTTTTGTAATAATATATTAAACTTTAAGTACGCTTTGCTGTTTTTAATGCTTTTTTTATCGTTAGCTATAGTTAGTTTATTTAAAATTAACAGTATATTTAAATAATATAAATGGCCTTTTTATAGTATTAACTTTATGTATTATAGCTTTATAACCTTATTTTTTTTATAATGTGATAAAAATGGCGGTGGCGATATGCTAGTCGACATAGCTTTGTCAAGGTTTAAAAAAAAGCTTAGCACTTAATTCTAAGCTTTTAATTTCACTTTTTTAGATTTTTTAGGTTGCTTAAAAGCTGTAATTTTTGCTGCCTTGGTGCCGTTATTAAGCCTAACAAGCTTTTAAAACCAAGGATGTTTTAAAGCATTTTGCGCACTGATCCGCTTTTTAAGATTGCATATAAATATCCTTTGCAGAAGATTTAGGAAATTGCAAAGGAATGGCGTATTAGTTGGAATTATATCTTTTCTAGCCGTTAGCGTTAGGTACATAATTAGCAGCATACTAATCTTATATAAAGGCTTTTAACCATTTGTTTACGTGCTGGCCTATTAGCCAAGCCACCCGAGCTTGTGTTGTTAACTTTTTTGCAGAAAGTCGTTAGTAGTAGGATATTTAATATAGATATCTAGCGTAGAAAAAGCTCGGTAAACTCTTGACGTTTATTTGCAAAGACACGTTGACTACTTACCGCGACGGTGCTATGTTAATTTGCTTGCTACTAACAACCTTTATCATTGCTAGATGTTTAACATCCTCGTCGGCCGGGAACAAGGCCTTTTCGGTAAAAAGTTCAAGCAAGATGCATTTAACGCTTTAAATATCGCACGGAAATGACCAGTCACTGTTACGGATGACTTTTGGTGCACGATATTGCCTTGTAGTAATTTCGCCATGGTGTGGTTGACTACTATGAACAGCCGAATCAAAATCTATTATGCATATGTTAGTTTTAAGAAGTACTTTTCTCTAATTAACCTGTTGTGGAGCGCTGAGCAACGACGTAAGCCTTTAGTAATTATAAGTGAACCTTTTGGAAGCACCTTTACAAAGAATAACATTCTTTAGTTTTAAATTTGTATAGATTATGCTAAGGCTGTAAAGGATTAAATAACGTTAGCAATTTTAAATGTTAATATAAGCAGATAATTTTACCTATAGAAAATGCTTGTAAACAGCTGCCGAGTAAAACTTTATATGTGACTATTAAGAAACGGCATAAAATTGTTTCCATTTAGAAAATCATAAATACTTAGCCTTAATAAGTCTAGCATAATATAGATAGATCTATTATAATTAAAGCAATTTCGAAGGTGTACTGTTACGAAGCGTACACTAGTGTCTAACACTATGTATGCTCTCGTGGTATCGGGGTTATAGATACTTAAAGTATAACCAAGGATACTCTTATATTTATGTTTAAAATATACGTTAAAGGATAATATTGCGGGCAATAAAAATAATAGTATCTTAGATTAACTGTTTCGTAAAGAATGTTCTTTTATAGTTATTTTTAAAAACTAACTATAAATATAAGTTAAATAGTAATAAGTAAATGACTAGCTACACGGGAAATTTTTTTTTTATATGCCTATTCCTTTATCCTTATATTAGCTAAAGCGCCTGGAACGTCACTGCGCTCTTATCGCTTTAAAGCGTTTAAAGCGTTATTACGCTTCTATCGCTTTAAAGCGCTTGGAGCGTTATTGCGCTCCTATTGCTTTAAAGTGCTTAAAGCGTTACTGCGCTTTTATCGCTCTAATGTTACGTAACCACCAGTTGGTCCGGGCGTTTTTTTTTAAGACTTTTAGTTTTATTTTTATAGCCTAATCTTAATCCGTTTGTTAGTTTATAATATTATCCCTTTCTTTTTATAATTATTGTCTTTAATAATTTTTTTAAGTAGGTTTTTTTCTTATGTTGTTTTTTTTTTTTTTTATTTATATATAATTGCTATCTTTTATTCGCAACTATGCTTAACAAAATAACTAAGCGTTCTTTTTATAAAAAAACTAAGCAGCGTTAAGTTTTTGTTTATTTAATTAATTTTAAAAACTTCGAAGCCGTTTTTTGTTTTCGCTATTTTTTTAAAAAGCGTATTTATATTATTATAGCGGGTATATTTTGTTATAATAATTATATTTAAGCTAGTCGGTTATATAACTATATAGGGGTTTCCTTGTTTAAACTATATAAAGCATCGAAAAAGTTTTCCCGGCTTAAGGAAAAGGAAAAACACGCCGAAAAGGCGCTTTCGGAGGCCTTTGCCCGTTTTTATTACGTACGTAAATAACGGGAGTTTTACAAAAAACGTGTTGCGGATTTAATAATAAAAGGTTTAGTCAAGCTAAATGCTTCTCCTTTTAAAAAAAATCAACCTGGCTTCTTTTTTATTTTTAAGTTTAATTAGTATTCTTTTAATACTTCCGTAGTCGACCCTTTAGCTTTAGCCGAAGTTAGTTAAAGTGTTATCGGTGGAAATTTTTAATAAAATCTTTTACGTTCGTAAAATGTTTTTTTAGTTCCTATATAGTCTTAGCGTGCGTATAGCTTTTTTATTTAATAAAATATTCGAACTTCCTTTTACCTTGTCGTAAATTTAGGATTTTTTTTATTTTATAAATGTTTTTGTCTTCGTTTGCTTTTAACTAAGTTTTAAACGCAGCGTTTAAATGCGCTTTAATTAATAATAACATATAAAAAATTGGTTAAATAATTACGGTATTTAATAGCTTTAATTTATATATTATTAGTAATAATATTTTTTCGATTTTAAAAAGTCCGATGTTTTTAAAATCGAGTTTTTCGTTATTTCGTTTCGTTTAAATATTACATTTTAAAAAATAAATTTTATTCCTTTTTTTTAAAATTAGCTTTAATAATCTGTTTTTGTTATAATATTTTTTTATTTTTTATTAAACAAATATAAGTTTTTTTTATAGCTATTTTTATAGTTTTAACAACTTTTTTACTTAAATCTCGACTATTAATACGATAATACCGTCGATATAATATCGTTATATATTTATATCGTATTTATAGTTTATTTTAAATAGTAATATTCTTATTGTTTTATTTATTAAATTATTATATACTAGTTTTGCATTTAATAATAATTTTACTTAATTATTTTAATTTTAATTAATATAATAACGTAAATATTATTTTAAAGTTTAATTTAATTTTTTCATTTAACCGTTTATTTATAAATAATATACTATAAACATTTTATATTTAATTTTTAAAGTTTTAATAAATAACTGCTAAAATTTAAATACTATTATTTTACTTTTATCGGTAATAATTGTTTTTAAATAACTATATTTATTAAAAATATATTTTATTATTACGTAAACTAAGTTTTTTATTAAACTTGCTTTTTTATATAATATAAAATAAGCGTATTTTATAAGTTTATTTATTATAATTATAATAAAATTAAACTTTATTTTTATTATAAATTTTTTTAATTTTAATAATTTAACTATATAATTAAATATTATTATTTTTTATATTTAGTTTAAAATTAGTACTAATATTAAGTTTTTATATAATTTATATTTAGTTATTTTAAATTTTTTGCACAAATTATATTTTGCGATAATTTTTTTAACTATTGTTAATGTTTTTAAAAAATCGTAATTTTTTCGTAGTTTACTAAATATTTTAAACATTTTTTAATGTTTTAAAAATAAATATTTATATATTTTTTTAACTAGTTCGTATTAGTATGCTTTTAATACGTATAATTTATTGTTATAATATTAGCTGGTTAGTTCGTTTAACTTTCGTAATACGTTTTATATTTTTTGGTTTTATTTTTTGTAATTTATTTATATAAGGTTTATAAATAAACTTCTATCTGTATTTTTATACAATAATATTTAACTTTTTAGTAGTATTTTTTATTTATAGTTATTTTTTTAGCTAAAAATATCTGCTTTATTATTTTTTTTGCTTTTAACATAAATAATTTTAAAATCAAATTATAATAAAAACTTTGCTTATTATATTTATCGTTTATTTAATATTTTAATAATTATAAACGTTATAAAATTTTTATAGTTTAAATAAACTTTTATTAATACTATAATGCTATTTAAATAATATTTTTATTATTTAAATGTTTTAATTATTACTATAAGTTTTTTATTATAAATTTAATAATTTAGTTTAAGTTTTAAAAACTTTTTCGAAAAAAATGCCATTAAATATAGTTTGCCGTTTTTATTTCGCTAAATTAATTATCTTTTTATAACATAATTATTTACGTCAATTTTTACCTTATATTTTTTATTTAAATCAAATAATTTAAATACTAAATCGCTTAAAATTGCATTTTTAAATATATTAAATACTTTTTATTTTTTTTCTGTTTATTAAAAAAGCTTGTTTTTTTTAATAAAATTTGTAAAAAACGCCGCAATTTTTCTAAAATTTTTAATAAATATATATACGTAATTCGTAAATCTTACAAACAATTATACATTTCTAATATCTTTTAATACGGGCTAATTTTTTACTACTTCTAGTTTAAACTATTAAATTTATACCTCTTTTAAAAATATTATATATCTTAAAAAATCCACTTGCTGTTTATAAAACTCACTTTTTCTTAAATATATTTTTAACTTAACTTTTTATAGCGTTTAAAATATTTATCGCATATATTTTTTATATTTTTCGGATATTTTTAAATAAATTAAAATATCGTCTAAATATACTATTACAAATTTATCGACAAATTTGCATAATATATCCATAATTATTAATTAAAATATTATTAATACATTAATAAAACTAAAATCTATTACTAAAAACTTATATAATCTATATTTTATAATAAACGCTATTTTCCACTTATCGCTTTTTTTAATTTTAATATAGTAATAAGCTTTTAAAATATTAAATATTATAAAATATTATGTTTTTTTTAAACGGTCTTTTAAATCGTTTATATATAATATAAATCCTCTGTTTTTAATAATAATAAAATTAAAATGTCGCCAATTTTTGCAATTTCTTTATTTTTGCTTGCTATTTTTTCCTAGCTTTTTTAGTACTTATAATATTAATATTGCTGTTAATAATTTAAAATATTATATAAACTTTTTTTTTAAGTTTTTATTAAAATATTTTTGTAATTTTTTAAATTGTTTTTTATTCGATTTATATAGTTTAAAAGCTTTAAGGTACGTCTTTTTTTTTAAATTAATTGCGTAATTATATTTACTATGCTTTAATAGCCCTATTTTTTTACTATATTTTTCTATAAACAAGCTTTCGAATTTAGCGTACTTTTTTAATACCTTAATTATAAATTTTTTATTAACTTGCTATAATATTTTATTTCGTACTTCGTTTAGCTGTTTAAACTTATATACAGCTCGTATTTAAAGTTTTGTAAAAACTAAGTCTTTTTTTAATTTAATTATTTCGGGCAGATTTTACTAAAAACGGCTAGTTTTTTAATCTATTTTAAAATTGCTTTTTTACAACTAAATTAACTTTAATATTATATTATATAATATTTTTACAATATTAAGCTTAAAACGTTTTAAATAATTTTAAATAATTATTAAAAGTTTTACAGTTTTTTGCATAATTTTTCCGTTATTATAATTTATAGTTCTTTTATCGAAAGTCGTAAATATATAAAGTTTTTTTTTTTTAATCTATATTAAATCTAATTTGTTAACTAAATTTAAAAAAATAAAACTTTTATAAACGCCCGTATTAAATAAAGCTTTTAGTTTTTTTTTATTATAAATTACGTTTACTAATATTTATATTTTTTTAAATTATATTTTTATTTTACACAAAAACCTAAAAATTTCGTAAACTAGCTATTAATTTTGTCTTACAACTGCTTTTCGTCGTTTTTTATTTATTAATAAATTTATCGTCGGTTTTATCTTTTTATAGCTTTTATTATTTTATTATTTTTTCGACAATCTTAAATAAAAAGTAATTTTTGTTAATTTTTTTCTTCGATTTTTTTTTTTATTTATTCGTATTAAAAAACTTTATAAAACATATAAATTTTACATTAAATATATTAATATCGTTTTTAAATCGTAAACCTTCTTTTATAATTTTCGAAATATTATAAATCCTGTTTAAATATAGCGTATTTATAAACTGCTTAATATATTATTACTAGTTTTTTAACTTTACTTTTTTTATAAAAATGTCGTATTTTTATTTTAGCTATACAGGTTAAAAACCAAAGATTTTTAATTTTTTCTGCTATATATTTTTTATATTTATATACTATATAACTTGCTTATAATATTTCGTAATATTTTTTATAACGTAATTATAACTATTTATTATTATTTCTAAATATAATACCGTTATATATATAATTAATTAAAATAAAAATATCGAACTTTTTTGTTTTTAAAACATTTATGCTTATTCTGATTATTATATTTTAGTATTTTTTATAATATTATAAAAGCTATCGTTTTAATTTAATGTTAAGCTTTTGTTTTATTTTTTTTTTAGTTAAAATTATTATTTTTTATTCTAAGCAAAATTTATCTTTTTACGTATATAATACGACCTTTTTTCGAACTATTATTATATATATTGTTTAGTTTAGCTATTTATTTTTTATTTAATAAATATAAGTTTTGTAAAAATATTTAAAATTATCGTTTAAACATTTTTTTTTTTTAAGCTAATTTTTTTTATATATTATTTTATTTTTAATATTTCGATATATATATTAGTTTATTTTAGTTTATCGTATATTTAATATTAATATTATTTTATCGATTAAAAAATATATATAATTTTAAAAATATTTTTTATCGTTTTTTAGCTTGTAAAGTTCGTTATTTTAATTTTCTTCGGCCGGGTTAAAACTTTCTTATCTTTCGTTTTTTTAGTCAGGTTTTAGCCATTTATTTTAAGTTTACGCGTTTTTTTATTTATTTAACGCAATAGTTATTTAATACTATAACTTTTGTTAAATTTGCTTTATAATTATTTTTATAACTTTAAGTTTTCGTTTTAATATTTATATTACTTTTGCTAAACCGCGTTTTAAACGTATTACGTTATTAAATCGTACTCCTTTTTTTAAACTATTAATAAACTATTTTTTATTATAAACAGCTTATTTATAAATTTTTTTTATAATCCGTTTTAAATATAATTATATAATTAATTAATTTATTAATATATATACTTTTTTTTATACTATTAAATTTCCAGTTAATATTTTACTATTTTACTCTACGTTTAAAACTTTATCGTTATAATAAACTTATATTATATTAATTTATTAACTATTTTTTCTAGCTTTAAATATTTTAACTTTTAATACTTTTAAATTTTTACGTAGTTTTTTTTCGCAATTTTTAGCGTAATATCTTAATTTATTATAATTATAACATTTAAAATTTTTAAACTTTTTTTTTTAATTTTTTTATTTTTGCTATATTGCGCTAAGTTCTATTAATTTTGCGTATATACTATATGCTGTAAATTATTAATATTTTTTTTTTTAGTTAAGTTTATTATTATTATTATTCTTTTTGTTAAAAAGTTCCCGTCGTTTTTTATATAATCTTATATCGGCTTTAATTACGTTATTAACGTATTTATTAAAATCGTTAAGCTATAATAGTTTACTAATTTTATTTTTAATTATATTTTTTAATTTTTTATAAAACATTATTATTTTAATTTAATTATTTAAATTAAAAATAGCTACGATTTTTTAAAATTTTATTGCGTATATTAATGCTAATTTTATTTATTTTAACTTTTATAAATCGTTTTAAGCTTATTATTTTTTTTCGAAATTAATAAATAAATATTTAAGTTCGTTTTTAAATAATTTATAACTTTAAAAAATCTTTTACGTATTTTTTAAATAATTTTTTAGCGGCAAAATCGTTATTTTAAATAAATACGGTTCGAATTATAATAATACTTGTTTTTTAAATAATCCGGCTATTATACAAATTTTTCCGATCTTATTATTTTTTTAAAACAAGTTTTTGTAAAAATATAAATACGTTTTAGTTTATATTAAAAATCTTCTTAATTTTCTTAAAATGCTATTAAATCGTATTAAATTTAAAAGTTTAAAACTTTTTGCAAATTTCTTTTCTATTCTTATAATTATTAATCGATCGTTAACTTTATTAACTTTTTCTTTAAAAAATTAGTTCTATTTTTCCAAATTTAAAATATTATTTCGTAATTTTTAATTTTACGTTTCGAATTTATCGGCTTTTTTTTTAAATTTATCGGTTTAATTTGCAGTCTTATTAAAAATATTAACTTACTCGTCTAATTTTTATCTTAACTTTCGGATTTAGTTATATATTACTACAATTTTTACGCAAAATGCAGCAATAATATTTTAAAAACTAAATAATATAATTAACGTTATAGTTTAAATATTGCCTTAATTAACCGCTTAACGTAAAATAAAATTATTTAAAATATTACAAAACGTACACTAATATCTAACACTATATATACTTTTGTAATATTAAAGTTATAAATATTTAAAATATAACTAAAAATATTTTTATATTTATATTTAAAGTATATATCAAAAAATAATATTACGAGTAATAAAAATAATAATATTTTAAATTAATTGTTTCGTAAAAAATATTTTCTTATAGTTATTTCTAAAAACTAACTATAAATATAAATTAAATAATAATAAATAAATAATTAGCTACACGGGAAATCCTTTCCTTATATGCCCATTCCCTTATCCCTATATTAGCTAAAGCGCCTAAAGCGTCACTGCGCTCCCATCGCTCTGGAGCGCTTGGAGCGTTACTGCGCTCCCATCGCTCTGGAGCGCCTGGAGCGTCACTGCGCTCCTATCGCTTTGGAGCGCCTGGAGCGTCACTGCGCTCCCATCGCTCCAATGTCACGTGACCACCAGTTGGTCCGGGCGTTTTCCCCCAAGACCTTCAGTCTTGTCTTCACAGCCCAATCCTAATCCGTCTGTTGGTTCGTAACATGTACGCATTGGCTCCGACCTTTTTAGTTATAATTTCGGATTGTTTTAAGCATTCTTAGCTCTTTTTTTGCTGCCTCTCGGTATTTAAAACTAGCTCGTGTAATTTTGATGGCAACAAGTTTTCTTGTCTTTTAAGCACAAGCTATAATAACTCTACTAAATGTGCCTTAGCTAATTGTTTTAATTACTTGATCTTTTACATTTATTAGTCTTGCCTAAAATTTAAAAATATAGTGCAGAGCAACTAACACTTTAAAGTTAGATTAGCCCTAGGTTTTATAACAGGATATCTTTTTTCGTCGTGAGTAAATGCTCTTATTTCGTCTTTTACTTTACGAATATAAACATAGTCGGCTAATTAATTAAGCGTGTAAGTGGTAAAAGGTGGAAATGACATGATTTTAAAAAGCAAAGCTAACAGGTTTATTTAACCTTTTATTGTTTTATAAAAGTATATAATTTAAAAAAAGGCGAAAGTTTAAAATATAAAGGCTTTATACTAGCTTTATTGTTATTATAATGTTAAAATTAAAATATAGTTTTAATAATAAATTGATTAACTTTTAAAATTACCATTTTACGTAAGAAAAAATACCGTTAGCTTATATTATAAGCTTAAATAACCCTTGTCTATAATCTGGCTCTAGTTTTAAGGCTGACTATATAAGATAACGGGCTGACATTATATTGCCCGTTTAATAGAGCCATATTTTAAGGAGAATGGCGCAGGCAACTGTCGTCTTAATAAGACTCATGTCTTTAATCACTGTCGGCATGGATATACAGTCGAAAGATCTGTGAGTATCGTAGGTAAAAGAGCATAAAGGCTACGTTATGTATAAACAAAATTTTAAAAAATTATTATTTTATATAAAATTTTATACAAGGTTTAAAAATACTATCCGATTAATTTTAAAAAAATGTTTTCGTAAAATAATTTATAAAAATAAAATTTTTAACTTTTAAAACTTTAAAACTTTAAAAATGTTGATCAAGGGATTTTATAGATCTGACCAATTACGTGAAAAGCTATTTAGGAGCCTTATTTAAGGGGCTAGTAGAGATAGCTTTCGAGACTATTCACTATCCTATTCATTAATGGGTTAAGACCATTGATAAAAGTGAATAGATAATGGCCATCTGTGGCTACAGCTAAATCCCAGGCTAATTATATAAGGATACCTCCTGATTAAAGAGATTTTAACCTTGTACTTAACAATAAATTAATCACTTTTTACACACCCTTTTATAAACCCTCTTGGAATTGTATAATTATACGTAACCCGTAACCACTTAATATAAAATAAGTTTATATTAAATATATATTTAATATTTGTTAAATCTTTTAAATTTGCTTTAATTTAAATAAAATATTTAATAAAAATATTTAAATTATTGTTAGGTGGTTACCTATACGTACACATGGTTTAGGGTGAATGTCTGTATTTAAAAGTATGGAAAAGTATTAAGTTGTTGTTAAGTACAAGGTTGGAATCTTCGTGGAAAGAAGAATCCCTTATATAGCCTGTGATCTAGCTGTGGCCACAACTGGCCATTGTTTATTCACATTCATCAATGGTCTTAACCCCATTGATGAATAGGCTGGTGAATGGTTTTAGAGGCTGTCTCCGATAACCTCTCGAATGGAGCTGCCTATCAGCCATTTATATAATCTAGCCAGATCTATGGAATCCCTTAATCAACATTAAGTTTATATATAAATATTTATTTTTAAACTTATAAATAGCTTTTTTAAAAAATAATATTATATTTTAATTATTTTAATTAAATAAATAGGTAAAAATAAACGGCTTTTATATTTGTTTGTAAAATTTTTATAAAATGCTATATATCTAAACCGCTTATTTTTCCGATTTTTTATTAGCACTGTGGTATTTTTAAAGTGTGGTGGGTCCAGGTGGCTGTAAGCCGACGGCCCGTGACGTGTGGTCCTTGCTTACCTAACAGGAAACTGGTTGTTGCATAAAATATAAAGGAACAATAAGTGAGCTCCGGCCATTAACTGTGATCAAAGTGTTGGCTTAAAAAATAGCAATAGCAAACAATTAAACATGGTTAAATATAGCTTTAGAGTACCGGTGATTAAGCGAACCGTGTTTTAACCAATCTTAAACCGCAGCTTTTTAAGAATGCTAGGTAAAATTCCTAATTGTCCTTAAATGTTAATGCCCCGATTTATAGCTTTTTAAAATTGAAAATACGATTATTTCGGCGCGCTTTTTTCTTTCGTAAAACTTTAGCGTTAGTCTATGCTTTTAAAGCAATTATATAAAAGTTATTTTATAAACTTTTTTAACTATACCTTAAGCTTGCTACTTCGTTATTTTAATCTTAGTAGATAAAATTTTTAAACTTTTAAACAATAACAACTCGTTTCGCAAACGGTTTATTTTATCCGGTAGACCGTAAAGTATAAGCTTGTGTATTATACTGTCCATTTTGCCGGTTTTAGCTTTAAATTTCCGCTACGTCTCGACTAAATATAAACGCACTTATAGTACAATATGCACTTGATAAAGATTTTTATAATGTAAGCTATATGCAAAAAAGCAGTGCTTATCTTTTTAATCTTTTAATAAAATATTTCTTTTTAATATAGACCGGGCTAGCTTAAAATTTCTACGGTTTATATATATTTTTAAATAACAATTAAAAAGCACTTTTCCATTAGTCAAAAACAAATTTTTACTTACATCTTATCGATCGCTTAGATTTGCGTTATTAAACGTATTAAACGTATCAAAAGTAACAATTCGAATTACAAGTTCGTCCGACTTTTAATATTTATTATATAATATAAGTATATTACTTATAGTAATATATGCTTTTACGTTTTTAAACCTATTCCCTAACGCAAAGCTGCTTTATAGCTTATAATGCTGCACATAAGCACTTTTCGCAAATATTCTAGCGTCCGCTTTCCTCAAAAATAATGCAAAGTTCTCGTCGACACTAAGCTTACTGCAACTAAGGTCTAATATATATTCGGCGCAATGGACATCGACTTTTAATTAAACTTGTCTAAAACGAAGACCGCTATTGGTTAAGGAAAATGAGTTACGTAGGAGGATATCACCCGTAGTGTTGACGAGATTCGTGCAATTTCTGAAATTGTCTGGCGAGGAAGCGCGCGATGACCGGAAGCAGCAGCGGGAGATCATGAGCATACTTCTTCCCTTGCCTTGACGAGGGCTTCGGGAGATGCTCTTTTTCGAGACATGTCTTTGGAAATTACGGGCTGGCCCAAATCTGTTTTTGATGTTTCGCGATAAAGATCTCGGTTATTTAGATCAGTTAGTATACTTTTATCTTTATACATAGGTAGAAAAATATAATAAGCAGGTTTTATATTAAAGTCTGTTGTTCATTCTTGTCGCTTATAGCTTATGTAGTCGGGGATATATCCAAGCATAAAAGGAGAAGACATCCTTAAGACAGGTGCTTTGAAGACGCAATGAACCAGTCATCTACAAGGCTAACACAGCCTACACCTCATTAGAACTGCGCCTAGATAACTCTAAAAAGGCCATGCTCATCATCGCTCTATCGATAGCGAACCGCCGGTCGAGCCTTGATCTGTCGCTACGGCGTGCCCCGTTCTTTCCCTCCGCCGTCTCCTGGTTCCGTGCCCTCTTATTAGGAACGAGGTGACCAAGCGGGCGCCGAGGTGGGTCGAGCAGCAAGGCTCGTTCAAAGTCGATCACCATTATTTCTTGCGTCGTGGTGTTGAGCAGCAGATTCGCGCTGCGAACATCCTCATGCACTACCCCCCTCTCGGTGGATAGCATGCAGGGATCGCAGCGCCCTGGCCTCCAGCTGCTTCCTTGAACAATCCGAGAAGGCCGCTTTGTCTAGGCTGTACCCACCCCACGAAAAAAACGTCATGTGTATGATATAGACGCGGTGGTCGTAGTAGTAGGTCCTGTTGATAGATCGGAGGTCTATAGCGCCGAGAAAAACAGGTATGCTGGTTCCTTGGACGGCTTGTAGGCGCCTGTATACGGCGGCCTCATGCTCGAGATCTCTAACAAACGCCTGGACTGTGCCTTTACAGACAAACGTATACCCAAAGGCCAGCATGGTTACCTGGAACAACACTCCGCGGGCCCCTTCCTCTCCTAGCCTCATGACCCCACGGTCTAGTGAATGAGCTAGCTGCTGCGAAAGCAGCCGGAGCCACTCGTCATGTTGCACGGGATGGCTGACCTGGGCGTCATCATACGAGATACGGCCCGGCTTGCGGTGAAGCGCAACGTTAGGACATTGGGGATCTAGCAGATCGCCCTTCACGAGCCCCAGGAGGCATTTCTGAGTACAGTAACGCCGATTCTGGACACGGCCTCCGCGCGGTCGCTGTGCTAAGACGCGCTGACTGCGCCGAATTGTCTGTTTTCGATCAGGTGCGCGGGGCGCAGTCGGACTTGGGGTGTCGGGCGGTTTAGAGACAAACTCATCGTCCGATGACTGCGACGAGTCTCGCCTGGGTGTGTTGGAGACAGGTCTATCGACAGGTCGGTACTTTTTTCGGCGAAGGATGATCGGCGATCGATCGGCGGTTGAATAAGTAGTAGGCTTATAGCCAGGGGAGCTATCCGGTGCTTTTCTCTCGCTTGCGGGAATGGAACGCAGTGTGCTCTCGAAGTCGTCGGCCCACGTCCTGAGACGTGCGATAACCTGCTGACGTTCGTCTTGTCCGTGTTCTCGTCGCTGGCCCGGAGGGCCGAGAGCCAGCAGTCCGAATGCGAGGTATTGGCCGACCGCCGCGCAGGACTGGATGTCATGCGGGTGGGCGGCGACCTCGGATGCGGGTTCGGCTAGGTGGTAGAATAGCGTCTCCAAACTCGAGGCCGCCTTGGATCATGTAATGGTAGGTTTGTGTAAGCGCAGCCGCTGTCAGCTTCTCGGCATGATACTGAAACCGCCCGGCGGGGTCGGCGGAGGTGGGGATGGTCTTTCGATTGACGACCTCTTTAAAGATATCCATCGGACGTAGCCCTAAGCGGAGGTGTGGCGCAGTCAGTTTATGCGGTGCTTTGTATTCCGAGACATAGATCATGGTGCGCCTTGCCGAGAGCCCGTCGTCCGAGCGGTATACGCAGATCTGGTCAGGCCGTAGCTGATTCAGGTCTCGTCTATGGTTTGGCGTTTGAGGTGGTATTGACGCGGACTCTCGCTCGATAACCTCTTCGCCGACGTCGCTGATAGCATGGGGATGGTTCTCGAAGATAATGCCGCCGCCGATATCGAACATAGTATTGACCTCATCCACTTTTTTGAGCTCGTCCATAATGGTTCTGACTGGGTCTTCTACAGTGTTATGTAGGAAATACTCCAATGTCTTCTCGTCGGAAACCGCACGCTGTGAGATCCGGCGTCCTAAACCGGCCAGGAAATTCCGGTTCTTGAAAACTCGGCGGTCGGTAGGGAAGGCTGTGTAGAGCTGTCCGAAGGTTGTCCTTTGTTGCTGCAAGAAGTCCGGCCATGGTTTGAGGCTAGTCGGACACAGCTTATCACGCGGATTGGCAACTGGGCCTTTCGAAGTGAGTGCCTTGTCCTTTTCTACCTTGAGGTTGGAGAAAACGAATTTATGGCAAGCTGCGATGTACTCATCGAATGTAGTTTGTCGCGTCTGTTCCTCTGCCTGCTTAGCGCGTCGTTGTTCTTGCTCGGCTCGTCGTTGCTCTTCACGTCGGCCCTCCTCCGCCTCGCGCAGCTTCTTCTCCAGCTAAAATATTTATTTTTAAAAATTTTCGATTTTTCCAAAACAAATTTACAATATATTAATTATATAAATAAATCACAAAACACTTTTTATTTTAACTGCTTTATATGTAGTTTTTTAATTTATTTTAGCTTTTAAATATTTAATATAAACTTTTAAATTAGCTATATAAAACGCATTTTATTTTAAAAATTTAACTTTTTTTTTTAATAAATAATTATTTTTCAAAATAAAACATAAGAAATAAAATTTATACCAGCTAATTTTTAATTAATATTTCAGATTTTTTAACTTTTAATAAAGGTATAAATAATTAATAAAACTAATTTAACGATAAAATTAAGCGTTTTAAACGGTTTTAAATTTGTAAATTTATTTAAACATTTTTATTTTATATTTAAAACATTATATTTTACATTTATTTTTAAAAACTATTTTTTTTGTATTTTTAAAGTTTAAAACATTATTTTAAATTTAATATTTTAATTTTAAGTTAACTATTTTTTTAATTATAATATTGCGATATATAAATAAAAAGTGTATATATTTACAAAGATAAAGATTTAATTATTTAGTTATATAGCCTTTACCTTTTTATAAAGCGGTAAGACTAAATCCTTACACTTTAAGCCATTATAGCTACATAATGGCTATTATATATTATAGCTATTAAGCTTTGTACTATTCGCTTATGCTATTTATCCCTTTGTGCTTTTATTTATAATTTTAGCCTTTTTTAAATAAATTTAAATTTTCTATATGTAAAACTTATATAACGTAATTATTATAATAATTATAAAAAATTAATTATACTTTATTAATTAAAAAATATTAAAAATGTTTTCATTAATATATAAATTATAGCTGTTATAAATTAGCATTATTTATTTATTATTATATTAACGCATTTTTTACGTAAATAGGCTACTTTTTTAAACCTTTATACGTATACGATAAAATCGTTCATTTTTTATTAACAATAATAATTAACCTTTATAAAAAAGCCGATATATAGCTTACTTCACAAGCTTATAAAAATAACTTTTGTTTATTTTTTTAAGGCGTTATTAACTTATATAATATATTTTGTACTACTTTTATTCGATTAATAAACGGTTTTTTACCGTTTATTAAAATACGACTATTAGTATTTAAATTAACTTAAATAAAAAAGTTTTTTAATTATATAAAATATTATTAATTTAGTTAATCGATTGTTTTTATTTAAATATAGCATTATTAAAAATATAGCTAACTAATTATTAAAGCTACGCGGAAAACGCTTTATTAAAAAAAATTTAAAACTCGATTTAATCGCTAAATTAATTATTAACAAGTTTTAAACAAAAATTTATTTATAAAAAATAAAATTAAAAAATATAAGGTTATAACTTTATTAAAACTAAGTTTATAGTAAGTAAAATTACATCCGATTTTATTATAACTATATTTAATTACTTATAAAAATTAAAAGCTTTATAGTTAATTAATTTAAATTATATTATTACACCGGTATATTATTTTATATTATTTTAATATAAAAATACCAAATTATCTAATAGTTAAAAAGTTAAAACTATAAAAAAAATAATTAAATAATAAATAAATAAAACTTACAATAAATTAATTATTTTAATAAATATATAAAATATTATACGAAAAAAAACAGTACTTATTTATTTTTAATAACTATAAAAATTATTATTTAACTAAATTTAAACTATATTATAAAAACTATAATATTATAATTTTTTATATACTTTTGTATTTTTTAAATAAGCTTTAGCTTTTTAATATTAAGTATTTTAATATTTAAAAACAATTGCGTAGTAAATAAATCGAAGTTTTAATATAAATATATATTATATATATTAAAAAAAAGCCTTTTTAACCGCGTTTTTTTACGCGTTTAATAAATTAATGATTTTTAATAACGTAAAAAAAACTTTTTCAAAAGTAAAACTAATACCGCACAATTTAAAAAAATATAATTTTTTAACTAAATTATCTTTTTATTATTTTATAAATTAAACTTTTATTTTTTATTTCATAATAGATTATTTTGAAAATTTTAATTAAAGTTAATTTACTATTTTAATATATTAAAAAAAACGTATAATATAACAATAGCTTTTTAACATTTATTATAAAAGCTATAAATAAAATTATACGTAATACGACTAATTTTATGTATTACTTTACGTTATTAAAAAAAAGCTCGCAGTATTGTTTCAGGGTTATGAGGTCCATGTCACGTGACAGACTTCGGGCTTCTGTTGATCATGTACATATATCCATTTTTTTCTGCGTTCTACTTAGGCAAGCAAGAGGCAGGCATCAAGCTTCGAAAATTAAGGACCACCACCATGAACACAGTTTTATTTATCAGCCTTACTTCCCCATCGTGACATAGTTTATTTAAATGCCCTTATCTAGATCAAGTATTTTGCCTCGTCACCGACCTCCGGCGAAGAAAATCCATCCCGAAGGAAGCTTTTGGCTTCTGGCTCCCCCTTCCAACTGTCAGGTCTTGATGGGAGGACTCTGTATCAGGGATACCACCTAATCAGCTGGTTCCGCCCAGCGGTGTTCTTTTCCCTTGATCAGTATTTTATAAAATAAACTATAAGCTTAGCTAACGTTGTTATATAAAATAAACCCGATTGCAAAACAAAAAAATTTTTATTATAGAAAAGCAAAAGATTTACAGGCGTTTAAAAACGTAAAAAAGCAAAAATATTGTTAAAATACTGGTCATATAAAAAAAAAAAAAAAAAAAGACGTCCGCTTAGCGCTATAAAACTTACAGCACACCCGGCTATAATACACGAATTTATTAAAATAGTATAAAAACGTTTAGTAAACTAAAATTTAATTAGTTTTAATTAATTACATATATTATTGTTAAATTATTTAAAAAATATACTTATAAACGTTTAAAAAAGCGTTTTTATTACAAACCAACAAGAAACGGAACTTAAAAAGGAAGGAACTAAACACGTATAAAAGCATAACATGTTTGTAAGGATAATTATAAATAATTATTAATAATCAGTAAAGCAGGACTGATTAAAAATAATTAATATAAAGCAAAACTAATTAAAAATAATCAATGCAAAGTAAAACTAATCAAAAGTAATTAATACAAAGCAAAACTAATCAAAAATAATTAGTATAAAGCAAAACAGATCAAAAGTAATTAATATAAACTAAAGTAATAAAAAAAAAAAAAAGTATATTAAAAAAAATTTTTTCTATATAGCTAGTCGTTTATTTATTACTATTTAACTTATGTCTATAGTTAGTTCTTAAAAATAACTATAAAAAAACATTTTTTACAAAACAGTCAATTTAAAATACTATTATCTTTATTGCCCGTAATACTATCCTTTAACGTATATTTTAAATATAAATATAAAAATATCTTTAGTTATATTTTAAATATTTATAACCTCGATATTACCAAAATTTATATAATATTAAACACTAATATACGCTTTATAATACTTTAAATAGTTTTATTTTACGTTAAACAGTTAACTAAGGCAATATTTAAACTATAGCACTTACTACTTTATTTAGTTTATAAAACGTTATCGCTATATTTTAAGCAGAAATTGCAGTAATATATAATTAAATACAAAAACTAAAATAAAAATCGAATAAGCAAATTAATATTTTTAACGATACTATAAACTAGACCGATAAATTCGAAAAAAAAGCCGATAAATTTAAAACTTAAAACTAAAAGTTAAAAAATAATATTTTAAACCTAAAAAAACAGAACTAATTTTTTAAAAAAAAAGTTAATAAAACAAATAAACGACCTAAAATTATAATAATAGTTATAAAAATAGTTAAAAAACCCGTAAAAAACTTAAAACTTTTAAATCCCGCACAATTCGACAGTATACCGAAAAAGTTAAAAAATTTTTTAGTATAAACCCGAACTTATTTTTATTTTTATAAAAATTCTTTTTAAAAAAACAATAAAATCGGAAAAAATTATATAACAGCCGGATTATTTAAAAAATAAACATTATTATAGTTTAAACCGTATTTATTTAAGGCAATGATTTTGCTGATAAAAAATTGTCCGGAAAATATATAAAAGATTTTTTAAAGTTATAAGTCGTTTAAAAATAAGCTTAAGCATTTGTTTATTAATTTAAAAAAAGAACAATAAGCTTAAAACGATTTACGTAAATTAAAATAAATAAAATCAGCATCGATATACGCTATTAAGTTTTAAAAAATCGCAGCTATTTTTAATTTAAATAACTAAGCTAAAATAATAATATTTTATAAAAAATTAAAAAATATAATTAAAAACAAAATTAATAAACTACTGTAGCCCGATAATTTTAACAAATACGTTAATAACGTAATTAAAGCCGATATTAAATTATATAAAAAACAACAAAAACTTACTAATTAAAAAAATAATAATAATAAGCCTAACTAAAAAAAAAAACGTTAGTAGTTTACAGCACATAGTATATACGCAAAACTAATAAAACTTAGTATAATGCAGTAAAAAAGAAAAAATTAGAAAAAAAAATCTAAAGATTTTAAATATTATAACTGCAATAAACCAGGACATTATATAAAAAATTGCGAAAAAAAACTACGCAAAAATCTATAAATACTAAAAGCCAAAATATTTAAAGCTAAAAAAAGCAGCTAATAAATTAATATAATATAAGCTTACTACGATAATAAAGTTTTAAACGTAAAATAAAATAATAAAATATTAACCGGAGATTAAGCAGTATAAAAAAAAATATAAGCATTAGTAAAATAACTAATAGTATAACTATATTTAGGATAAACGGCCGAAAAAATTTACGAGCAAATTATTTATAATAAAAAATAGTTTACCGATAGTTTAAAAAAAAAAATATAATTTGACGAAACGGTACGTTTAAAACGTAGTTTAATAAAAGTAGTATAAATTTTAAAACAAAAACTTAAAGCTATAAAAATAATTATAAAATAAATTTAATAAAAGTTATAGTATAAAATAATTATCGCGTTAACCGAACAAAAAAACGCATAAATTTAAAGCAAATAGCCAGGACCTGACTAAAAAAATAAGCAATAAAAAAACCTCGACTTAGCCGAAAAAAATCGAAATAACGGACTTTATAAATTAAAAAACGACGAAAAATACTTTTAAAGCTATATTTACTTTTTAGTTAATAAAATAATATCGATTTTAAATATACAATAAATAAAAGCCGATTAATATATATATCGAAACATTAAAAATAAAATAATAAGCCGAAAAAATTAGCCCGAAAGAAAAAAATGTCTGAATAATAACTTAAAATGCTACTATAATATATACAATTGCTAAATAAAAAATAAATAGTTAAACCAAGCAGTATACACAATAATAGCTTAAAAAAAAGCTACGCTATATACGTAAAAAAATAAACCTTATTTAAAACAAGAGATAATAACTTTAATTAAAAAAAAAATAAAACAAAAGCTCGATATTAAATTAAAGCAATAGCTTTTGCGGTATTATAAAAAATATTAAAATGTAATAATTAAAGCCGGCATAAATGTTTTAAAAACAAAAAAATTTGACACTTTTATTTTAATTAATCGTTTATATAACAGAACTATATTTAAAAACGACAATAAATAATTGTGTTTATACTATAAAAAATATTAAAAAATATTATAAGCAAACTGTATAATATATAAATATATAAAATATATAGCAAAAAAAATTAAAAATCTTTAATTTCTAGCCTGAATAGCTAGGATAAAAATTTAAAATCTTTATAAAAAAAATAAAATTAAAAAACTAATAATAATATATCGAGTAGTTTACGAATACGTTATATTTAAATAAGATTTACAATATTTTAAAAATTGCAAAAAAAGGTTTACGATTTAAAAACAATATTAATATATTTAATGCAAAATTTATATATTTTATAAAGTTTTTTAGTACGAAAAAATAAAAATAAAAATCGAAAAAAAAAATTAGCAAAAATTAACATTTATCCAAAATCGTCGAAAAAATAATAAAACGGCAAAACTTACGAACAAAACAAAACTAACGATAAATTTATTAATAAACAAAAAACGACAAAAAGCAGCTATAAAACAAGATTAATAGCTAATTTATAAAATTCTTAAGTCTTTATATAGAATAAAAACATAACTTAAAAAAATACAAATATTAATAAACATAATTTATAATAAAAAAAAATTAAAAGCTTTATTTAATATAAGCGTTTACGAAAGTTTTATTTCTTTAAATCTAATTAACGAATTAAACTTAGTATAAATTAAAAAAAAAAAGAAACTTTATATATTTACGACTTTTGATAAAAAAACTATAAATTATAATAACGGAAAAGTTATATAAAAAATTGCAGAACTTTTAATAATTATTTAAAGTTATTTAAAACGTTTTAAACTAGATATTGTAAAAATATTATACGATATAATATTAAAATTAATTTAGTTACGGGAAAACAATTTTAAAATAAACTAAAAGACTAGCTGTTTTTAATAAAATTTGCCCAAAATAATTAAACCGGAAAAAGAGTTAGTTTTTGTAAAACTTTAAATATAAACTATATATAAGCTTAAATAGTTAAACGAAATACGAAACAAAATATAATAATAAATTAACGGAAAATTTAAAATTAAAGTATTAAAAAAATATACTAAATTTAAAAACCTGTTTATAAAAAAATATAATAAAAAAATAAAGCTATTAAAGTATAATAAATATAATTACGCGATTAATTTAAAAAAAAATATACTTTAAAACTTTTAAACCGTATAAGTTAAATATAAAATAATTTAAAAAACTACGAAAATATTTTAACAAAAATTTAAAAAAAAAAGTTATATAATATTTTAAAATATCGGCAGCAGCACCGATATTATAAGTACCGAAAAAACTTAAAAAAAATGGAAAACGAAAATAGAAAAATTGCAAAAATTAGCAATATTTTAACTTTATTACTATTAAAAACAAAAAACTTATACTATAAATAAACAATTTAAAAAATTGTTTTAAAAAAGTATAATAGTTTATAATATTCAATATTTTAAAAGCTTATTACTATATTAAATTAAAAAAAGCGACGAATAAAAAATAGCGTTTATTACAAAATATAAACTATATAAATTTTTAATAATAGATTTTAACTTTATTAATATATTAGCAACATTTTAGTCGATAATTATAAATATACTATGCAAATTCGTTAATAAATTCGTAATAGTATATTTAAATAATATTTTAATTTATTTAAAAACATTTAAAAAATATAAAAAATATATACGATAAGTATTTTAAACATTATAAAAAGCAAAATTAAAAATATGTTTAAAAAAAAATAAGTTTTATAAACAATAAATAAACTTTTTAAAATATATAATTTTTTTAAAAAAAATATAAATTTAACAATTTAAATTAAAAGTAGTAAAAAACTAGCACGTACCGAAAAATATTAATAATATACAATCGTTTGTAAAATTTATAAACTTCGTATGTATATTTATTAAAAATTTTAAAAAAATCGCGGCGCTTTTTACAAATTTAACCAAAAAAAACAAACTTTTTTAATAAATAAACAAAAAATAAAAAGCGTTCGATATACTTAAAAATGCGATTTTAAGCGATTTAATATTTAAATTATTTAATTTAAACAAAAAATATAAAATAAAAATCGACGCAAGTAATTATGCTATAAAAAGACAGCTAATTTAACAAAACGAAAACAAAAAACCATATTTAGTAGCATTTTTTTTTAAAAAAGTTTTTAAAACTTAAATTAAACTATTAAATTTATAATAAAAAACTTATAATAATAATCGAAACATTTAAATAATAAAAACATTAAATAAACGATAAATACGATAGGCAAAATATTTATTATAATTTAATTTTAAAATTATTTATATTAAAAGCAAAAAAAACAATAAAACTTATATTTTTAGCCGAAAAAACGATTATAAATAAAAAATATTATTAAAAAGTTAGGTATTATTATACGAGAATATAAATAAAAGTTTATTTATAAATTTTATGCAAATAAATTATAAAAAATAAGACTAAAAAATATAAAATATATTTCGAAAATTAAACGAATTAACTAGCTAATATTATAATAATAAATTATACGTATTAAAAACATATTAGTATAAATTAGTTAAAAAAATATATAAACATTTATTTTTAAAACATTAAAAAATATTTAAAATATTTAACAAACTACGGAAAAATTACGATTTTTTAAAAGCATTAATAATAGTAAAAAAAATTATCGCAAAATGTAATTTGTGCAAAAAACTTAAAATAATAAAACATAAACTATATAAAAACTTAATATTAATATTAATATTAAATCGAGTATAAAAAACGATAATATTCGATTATATAATTAAATTACTAAAGTTAAAAAAATTAATAACAAAAATAAAATTCGACTTTATTATAGTTATAGTAAATAAGTTTATAAAATATATTTATTTTATACTATATAAAAAAGCAAGCTTAGCAAAAAATTTAGCTTACGCAATAATAAAACATATTTTTAGCAAATATAGTTATTTAAAAATAATTATTACCGATAAAAACAAAATAATAGTATTTAAATTTTAACAGTTATTTATTAAAACTTTAAAAATTAAGCATAAAATATTTATAATATATTATTTATAAATAAATAAATAAATAACAAAATTAAACTAAACATTAAAACAATATTTATATTATTATATTAATTAAAATTAAAATAACTAAATAAAATTATTATTAAACGTAAAACTAGCATATAATAGCTTAATAAATAAAATAATAAAAATGTTATTATTTAAAATAAACTACGAATATAATATAAATATATAATAATATTATATTAACAGTATTACCGCATTAATAGTAAAAATTTAAGCAAAAAAGTTACTAGGACTATAAAAATAGCTATAAAAAAAATTTACATTCGTTTAACAAAAAATAAAAAAATATTACGATAAAAGCAGATTATTAAAGCTAATTTTAAAAAAAAGGAGATAAAATTTATTTTTTAAAACGTAATATTTAAACGAAACGCAGTAACGAAAAATTCGATTTTAAAAATATCGGACTTTTTAAAATTAAAAAAATTATATTATTAATAATATATAAATTAAAGCTACTAAATACTATAATTATCTGACTAATTTTTTATATATTATTATTAATTAAAGCGTATTTAAACGCTGCGTTCGAAATTTAATTAAAAATAAATAAAAATAAAAATATTTACAAAATAAAAAAAATCTTAAATTTACGACAAAGTAAAAAAAAATTTAAATATTTTATTAAATAAAAAAGCTATACGCACGTTAAAACCACGTAAAAACCGAAAAAACATTTTACGAATATAAAAGATTTTATTAAAAACTTTTACTAATAATATTTTAACCGCCCGAAGTTAAAAAAAAAAAATCGTTTACTTAAAACGCTAAAAAAACCTCTACGGCATTTTAATTAATAATATTTAAAGCTTTAAACGCTTAAATAAATATAACAGCGTTCGATTTAAACCGTTTTTATTTATTTAGCTCATTTAAAAAACGAAAACTTTATTAAACTAGTTTTACTTTTTAAAAACGCGCTATAATTTTTAATATATATAATTGCATTAAGCGAAAAAAAGCTTTATCGGACTTATTTTTTTGCTTATTTAACTTTTTTCGATAGCGATAATACAGTTTTAAAATACGCTTTTCCGTTAATAGTTTTTTGCGTTTAAAACGCTAGAATTCGGCGTAAATACGCTAAAAAAAGGAAAAAAGAACATTTTTTTTATTATAAAAACACTTAGCTTATACATACTTTTTATAAAGTTAAATATTTTCTATTATAACATATTTTTACTTTTTGTTTAAACAACGAAAGCAAAGCATAATTTTAAAACCAAAGTTTTTAAAAAAGTCGGCGAAAGCAATACGATAAACAGTAAATAGCGCTAGCTTATTACGCAATTTAATAATACGACCAGATATAATAAATTAAAAAAAAAAAAAAAAAAATACGAATATATTTACGAAAAATTAACGTAAAATATAAATATATTTATTAAAACAATAAACTTAAAAAAAAAAAATTAATATTACGAACTAACAAAAAACGGAATTTAAAAAAAAAAAACTAAACACGCATAAAAACATAATACGTTTATAAAAATAATCGTAAGTAATTATTAATAATTAATAAAGCAAAACTAATTAAAAATAATTAATACAAAACAAAACTAATTAAAAATAATTAATATAAAGCAAAACTAATTAAAAGTAATTAGTATAAAACAAAACTAATTAAAAGTAATTAATGTAAAGCAAAACAGATTAAAAATAATTAATATAAGCTAAAGTAATAAAAAAAAATAAATTAAAAAAAGGATTTTTTATATAGCTAGTCGTTTATTTATTACTATGTAACTTATATTTATAGTTAGTTTTTAAAAATAACTATAAAAGAACATTCTCTACAAAGCAGTTAATCTAAAATACTATTGTCCTTATTGCCCGCAATACTATCCTTTAACGTATACTTTAAACATAAACATAAAAGTATCCTTGGTTATACTTTAAGTATCTATAACCCTAATACCACAAGAGCGTACATAGTGTTGGACACTAATGTACGCTTTGTAACAGTTTTATTTACTTAAGTGGCTTATTTATATAGCAAATGCGTTAAGCTTAAATATATAAAATGAAAATTTTTAAAAGCTAAGTTAAAGCTATAACGCATCTCCTACTTAAATGGGCTACTTAAATAAATGGGCCACTTTCCAGACCTTCGTACATACATTTGCAAATAATTTAACAATAATATATCCGATTAATTTAAACTAATCAAATTTTAATTCGCTAGACTTGTTTATATTATTTCGATAAGTTTGCGCATTATAGCTACGTTTGCTGCAAGTTTTATAGCACCCGATACGAGTTTTTTTTTTTTTTTTTTGTATAACGAACGAACCAATAATAAAATAAACGCGATTATAAAACGAATAATCATTTATTATATAAAAAGCAAAAACTTTACAGGTTTCGAAAAACGTACTTGTATAAGTTTATAAATTTGTTGGCTTGTTTATTGGTTTATTTATTATACGAAAGAAAATCAAATTTGCGTTAAAGCTTGCGTTAAAACTTACGTTAAAATTTACGTTAAATGTTGTAAAATTTGTAATAAACGTAGTTATAATACGTAGATTTGTCGGAATAATATAAATAAGTTTAGCGAATAAACATTTAATTAGTTTGAATTGATCAGATATATTGTTGTTAAATTATTTGCGAATATACGTACAAAGGTCTGGAAAGTGGCCTATTTACTTAAGTGGCCTATTTAAGTAAAAGATGCGCTACATTGTACACTAATAAAAAAGCCCGCTAATAAGCTTAATAAAGAAAACCATAAAGTAGTTTAATATATTTTATATTAAAATAATAAAGACTAGGAATATTTATATTTTATAAAGATATATAAAATGACTTATTTTTTATTATTTAATTGACGCACATAATTTACATGTAATATATAAGTCTTTTAACCCTTTTTATTATACTATATTAAAGCTTTAAGCAATAAAATAAAAGCATTGACTAAAAGAGATTACGTGACTTAAATATCAATTATGCTTAATACCGCAATTTTAGTAAAAAAGTTGGTAATTATGCTTATAAAAAAAGCTATAACTACTTAAGTAATAATAAAAATTATTTTAAAATAACTAGTTTTGTATATTTAATTAATTAATCACTTTATTTTTTGTTATTTTAATTGGTCTTTAATAATAACAATAATTACTTATTTTTATAAATATTTAATTATTTAAATATTATTACTTTAATTTATAACTTGGCTTTTTGATTTAAATATATGTTATAAACCAACAGTGGGAAAACGTGGTCAGATAAAGGGCCAAAATGGAAAACCATTGTAGAACTCAAAAAACGTAGCAGTATAATATCACGTAAGTAAAATTTAAATAATTTAAAAGATCTTAAATTAAAAAAATTATAATGAGTGATTTAAAAAAGTTTTAAGTTAAGAAAATTACAGTAAATAATTTAAAAATAATTATATAAAAAAGAAACTTTTTTTATATAATTAGTTATTTATTTAATATTGTTTAATTTATATATAGAATTAGTTTTTAAAAACTATAACAGATTATTTTTTATAAAGTGTACGTTTAATTTAAATATTATTGCTTTTTTTATTTTTATCTATATTTTCAATAGAAATATAAAGTATTTACATAAATAAGCTTTACGTATTTTTATTTTCTCAATATTATAATAAAATATTTTAATATACGTTGCTAAAATACGTTTTACAATATTTTAAACAGCTTTGTTTTAATTAAGCGGTTAATTTAAAGCAATATTAAATTATATTAATTTTTTTAAAACTAAAGTTATAAAACCCGTTATAATAATTTTAAGCATAAGTTTTTATTTTATATAGTCGTTTTAATGTGTTAAAAAATATATGTAATACGGCTAATACTAATTATAAAAAGTAGTAAAAAAGTTCAAATTATAAAATCGATAATTAAAAAATAAAATTGCGATTTTACCTTTAAAATTTGCAAAAGCTATTTTAAAGCAAAAATTTAAAATTGCTAAACTTTTTAAATGCGATAACACGTTAAAAAGGTTAAAACAAAAATTTAATATAAATCCGAAATTATTAATATTATGACCGAAAGATATTTTAAAATAATAAAAAAAACATTTTTTTATATTATATTATTATTAAAAAAAAAAAGCTTTAATTTAATTTAAACCGCATTTATTTAAAACATCTATTTTATTAGAAAAACAATAAAGTAAAAAAATAGATAAAATATTTTTAAGCTATATAAATTTTAAAAAAGCTTTTAAAAATTTGTTTTTTAATTTAAAAAAAGAATAATAAGCTTAAAACAAGTTATAAAAATTATAAAAAACCGGCGTTGCTTTAATATATACTATAAAATCTTAAAAAACTTTAATAATATTTAATATTAATAATTAAGCTAAAATTATAATATTTTACGGTAAATTTAAAAATAAAATAAAAAACAAAATTATTAAATTCTTTTAATTTAAAAAGTTTATAAACTATATTGCTTGTGTTATTTAAATTAATATTTAATTATATAAATAAATATAAAAAGAAAGTCGAAAATTTAATAAAACAATAGTTATAAAAAACTTACTATAAAAATAAAAAAAGGTAAAAAAATTAGCTTAAAAGTGAAAAATGCTTAAAAAGTAATGTTAATTACGTTTATAAAAAGACAATTGTTATATAAGCACTTAAAAAATCTTATATATGCACCCTTTTAAAAGCTTTAACAGCAATAGCTTTACAAAAACAACAGCTATAATACTATAACCTACATTACTTAATAAAAACCTTAAAAGGCTATCGATCGGTATAAGTTACGGTAGTATTATCTTTATATTAATTGTTAGCCAAAAGGGTTGGCTAACAGGGTTAGCTAAAGGGGCTGGCTAACGCTTAATATAAAGATAGTACTATCGTGACTTATACCGATTGATAGCTTTTTAAATTTTTTATTAAATAATTTAGGTTGCAGTATTATAGCTGTTGGTTTATAATGTTATTGCTGTTAAGGCTTTTAAAAGGGTGCTTATATAACAATGCTTTATAAAAAATGGAACTATTAAATTTTTTAAAAAAAAAAAGGCATTGTAAATATAATAAACCGAAATATTAAAAAAAGTTTTATATAATAAATAAATTATAGCTTTAACAAATATTAAATAATTAAAAATATTCAAATAAAAATAAAAGTTAATATTACACTATTGCCCAAAAAAAATATAATAGCAAAATTTATTTTATTTAACTACTTATATAAGAGTATAATATATAAAAACAATAACGAACGATTAATATTAAAATATAAAAAATATGCAAAAATCTTATAAACAAGTTATATTATACGTAAATGTAAAAAGAATTTGCTAAAAAAATTAAAAAATAAATAGTATTTATCAAAACTTAGTAAAACGAAAATATGAAATTTTTATATTAAATAGAAAACAGCAGACTAATTATTATACATTAAACGTTCTTTAAATATGCTATTTTAAACCAAAGTTTTATATATTTTTAAAAAAAATTTTAAAAAGAATTAACATTTAAATATATATATATATATTTAATTAAAATGTTAAGAATACGTAATGTATAAGATTTTTAAATACGAAAAAGGCAAACGAAAAAATATATAGCGCTTAGCTTTTATTTAAAATCGGCGAAAGAATAATATTATTGCGGGATTTTTTAAACAAAACTAACATTAATATTATTAAAAAGCAAAAAACAACAAAAAATAATCGTAAAACAAAACTAACGATTAGTGTAAAAAGTTTTTACATTTTTGTTTAAAATAAAAATAAAATGTAACGTTTTATAGCTAAAAATAAATATATTTTATTAAAAAAAAAACCTTAAAAGCTATTATAAATATTACTTTTTTAATATTATTAATAAATTAAATATTGCATTAAAAAAAAGCTTTATTAAATTACGGCTTTAAATACAAAAATTATAGGTTATAATAAAAAAAAAGTTGTAAAAAAAATTATAAAACTTTTATTAACAATTTAAAATTATTTAAAACGTTTTAAGTTTAATGTTATAAAAATAATTTATTACAATATAATTTTAAAATTATTTTATCACACAAAATAATTTGAAAATAATGTAAAAAACTAACTATTTATAATAAAATATCTTTTTAACTCAAATTAAAGTAAAAATAAACTGTCACGAGTAGCAGCCCTGTCAACCACTCGGCCAATAGACTAAAAGATCCAGCAGTATCCCGTTCTAGGATACCTAGGGCTTCCGTACGTATATATGCTTCCGAGTAGTAAACACTACGCTAGCACATGACATAAACGGTATATGAATTTAAATAGTTAAATTAAATATTATATTTAGTTTTACAATACGTTATAAAAAAACTTGAAATAAAATTTTAAACAAATTTAAAAATTTTGAAAATTTGTTTAATAAAATTTGAAAATATAATAAATAAAACTACGCAATATTTATAAAAAGAATATTTAAAAACGTTTAAGTTTTATTAAACAAATAAAGAATAACTATTAAAACTATACAGGTTTTTAAAAAATATATATATTAAAAAGATTTATTAAATATTTATAATTATAAACAGTTTATTTAATTTTCTAAATATTTAAAAAACTAAATAAAAGTAAAAAACTATAAAGAAATATATATATATAAATTATTAATATTTAAACTTTATTATTATTTAAAAAATATTATTTAAAATTAATAATTTACCAAATCATTTTATTAAAATATAATAAATAACAACGTTAAATATATTTAATATTTATAATTAAATACGCATAAAAAAAAGGAAAAAAAAATTAGCTTTTATCAATTTATATAAATTATATAAATTTTTAATTATATTTTTAAATTTAATTAATATAGTAGCGATATTTTAAACGATAATTATACACGTTTTATAAAATTATATAAACAAATTTATCGTTATTTATTTAAACGATATTTTAATTTATTTAAAACCATTTAAAAAATAGAAGAAATATGTATATAAAATATTAAAAGCTTTACAAAAAGCTAGTTTTATAAATACAGAGTAGATTTTTAAAATTTACGATTTTTTTTTTTTAAAAAAAAAAGAAATTTTAAATTTAACCATTTAAACTTTTAATAATAAAAAATTAGCTTATATTAAAGGGTATTAAAGGCGTACGGTCGTTTGCAGAGTTTGTAAATTACATACGTTTTTTTATTGTAGGTTGTAAAAAATATCCAGCTTTTTTTTATAACCTAATTAAAAAGAACAAAAAGCGTTCGATATTATTAACAATAAATAAAAAATTTATAATAATTATAAAAGCATTCAAAAAATGAAAACATTATTTAAATTATAAAAACTTTGTAATATTTATGTTTACGAAAATATTAAATAAACAATAAATATAATAAGTAAAAGTTTTATTATAGTTTAAATTTAAAATTGTTTACGTTAAAAATAAAAAAAAGCGATAAAATAAACATTTTTAGCTAAAAAAGCAATTTTAAATAAAATGTATTATTATAAAACTAAGTATTGTTATAAATAAACTTAAACGAAAATTTATTTATTAATTTTATAATCATTAATTATTAATTATAAAATAGTTAAATTAAATCAACGAAATAAAAAAAAAATTTTAACTAAAAATAGTATGACGATAAATTATATATATTAAAGAAACTATAAAACCAATTGTTTAAAAAAATATATAAATATTTTTTTTTAAAATATTTAAAAAGTTTTAAAACTTTAAATTAACTATAACATAATTATAATTTTTTAACATTAAAAAAAGTTATATAAAATATATCATTACGATATAATTTATATAAAAAAATTAAAACATTTAAATATAAACGTTACAAAAATTTATAATTTATCGAATATTTAATAAACCTTAAAAAACAATATTATTTAATTTTATTATTAAATGATTAAAATTAAAAAATTAATAATAAAAATAATTATAAATATTTTATATTACATAAACAGTTAAATTTAATATAAAACTTAAAATACGTTTTAATAGAATATATTTATAATAAGTATAAAATATTAATAATATATTATTTATAAACAAAGAAATAAATAAATAAACTAAATTAAATATTAAAATAATATGTAAAATGCTATATTAATTAAAATTAAAAAAACAAAATTAAATTATTATTAAATGCAAAAATAGTATATAATAATTTGATTAACAAAAATATAAATATATTATTATTTAAAATAAACTATAACCATTTATATAAAACGTATTACAACATTAGTTGTAAAAATTAAAATAAAAAACTGCTAAAATTAGAAAAATATTTATAAGAACAATTAATATTTTTTTTTAAAAAAAATATTACAATAATAAAAGGTTATTAAAGCTAATTTCAAAAAAATTCTTTTTTTTTTTTTTAAAAAACGAAATAGTAAAACTAAAAAAAGCAATGAAAAAACTAAATTTTAAAAATATTAAACTATTTAAAATTAAAGAAGTTATTTTACTAATAACCTATAGATTAAAATTATTAAAAAAGCATAAATTAGTTTAATTTAATATATATTAATATTTAAATGAGTATATTTAAGCGTTATATTTAAAACTAAACTTAAAATTAAAAAAACAAAAAAAAAAACGTTTATAAAGTAATAAAAAATTCAACTTTTTAATAAATTAAATAAAACTATTAACTAAAATATTTAATTAAATAAATAAAATAAATTTACGAAAAAAATATTTTAATAATATGTTTATTATAATTAATAATTTTATCGATTATATTTTAATCGACCGAAATTAAAAAAGCAAAGTCGATTACGAAAATATTAAAACCCTTTTAATTAAAAGCGTTAAAAAAATTTATAGCGATAGGCTTTTTTTTTTTACGCTTTTTTGCGTTTATTTGGTTTTTTTTATATTAAAATCTTTATACCCCGTTGTTACAAACCAACAGGGTTGGGTCGAAAGAACGGCCACACGAGTGGGTCGTTGCGAAAAGCAGGGATACTGCTCTGTTACGTAATAAGAGCAGGTGCTCTCATAACTCTACAGAGCAAACAGAGCAGGTGCTCTTATAGCTCTACAAAGCAAACAGAGCAAGTGCTCTAAGGTAATAAGGGAATAGATATAAAAAAACAGGGTTTTCCTATATTACTAATCATTCACTCATCACTATTCAACTCATGTCTATAGTTAGTTCTTAGAAATAACTATAAGAAATCATTCTCTACGAAGCAGTTAATCTAAAATACTATTGTTCTTATTGCCCGCAATATTATCATTGACGTATACTTTAAACATAAACCCAAAAGTATCCTTGGTTATACTTTAAGCATCTATAACCCCGATACCACGAGAGCTTACATAGTGTTGGACACTAGTGTACGCTTCGTAACACCCGTTGTGGAAAAAAAAAAAAATTTTGGTTAGGAAAAACAGTAAACCGTATATAACTTATCTAATATTTTTTTTCTTTGCTTTATAGCTAGTTTTTTTAACGCTTAATAAAGCTATTTTTTAACGCGCGCCGGCGATTAGGATAACGTTTATATTTATTTATAATACCTTAAAGCAAAAATATAAAAGTATATCCGGCGTTATAAATACGTTAAAACTAAATATAAAGGTAGTAATTAAAAAATATAGTTAATTTAAAAGCAAAGCAATTTTAATAATAAATAAAAAATGTATAAAAGTATTTTTATGCTGTTTTTTAAAATAAAAATTAAACGCATTTCGTTATTTTTAAGCTAATTAAAATAAAACTAGTTGTTATTTTTTTAATATAATTTATTATAATAAAAAAAGAACTGATTATATAAAAAGATTAAGTATATTTTAAAGATAATATAATATTATTTATTATAAATAATAAAACTAAAAAAAAGGAATAATGTTATAATTTAATAATAAAAAACGTAGTTAAAAAAGCGGCTATAAAAAGAAACTATTATAAAACTTAAAAAACGTAGCAATATAATATTACGTAATTAAAATTTAAATAATTTAAAGATTTTTAAATTAAAAAGATTACAAAAATATAAATAATAAACATATATATATATAAAAGTTTTTTATATAATTAGTTATTTACTTAGTATTATTTAATTTATATTTATTGTTAGTTTTTAAAAATTATAAAAGATTATTTTTTACAAAGTTTGCGTTTAACTTAAATATTATTGCTTTTATTACTTTTAACTATCTTTTAAATATAAATATAAGAGTATATATGCAAATAAGCTTGACGTATTTTTATTTCTTTAATACTACGATGTTACGAAGCGTACACTAGTGTCCAACACTATGTATGCTTTCGTGGTATCGGGGTTATAGATGCTTAAAGTATAACTAAGGATATTCCTAGGTTTATGTTTAAAGTATACGTTAAAGGATAGTATTACGGGCAATAAGAATAATAGTATTTTAAATTGACTGTTTTGTAGAAAATGTTCTTTTATAGTTATTTTTAAAAACTAACTATAGATATAAGTTAAATAGTAATAAATAAATAACTAGTTATATAGGGAAAACCTTTTTTTATATTTATTCTTTTATTTTTAGTAATTATTAATAATTTTTTTTGATTATTATTTTTTTTTTGATTATTGTTAATTAAATTATTGAAAATTTATGTTATTTAGTTATAATTAGTATGTTTTTTTTAATTATTATAGATCTTTTTTTTTATCGCATATCGTTTTATTTGTATTTTCGATAAATGATTTGTTTTTTTTTCCGGGCTTGCTAGCGGGCTTTTTTTTTGTTGGTTTATAATATTATTCCCTTTTTTTTAGTTTTATTGTTTTAACAAAATAAATAAGTTAATGTTTTTCTTTTATATATTTATGTGTTTTTTTTATTAACTTTTCTTTTTTTATTATATTAAATCGTATTACTAAGTTTTATAGTAAACTTGCTTTTTTTACTGTTCGTTAACTCGATTTCGTAAATTTTTTTAAAGACTTTAGTTTCGAAGTTATGCTTTGTTTTTGCTATTTCGACAAAAGTTAAAAGTACGTTATAATAAAAAGTGTTAAGCGTTGCGAAAAATGTATTTGCGTAAGTAGTTTTTGTAACGAAAACGGTATTTTGTTATCTTTTTTTTAGCGTATTTAAACGGAGTTTTAACGTTTAATTCGTAAAAAAATTTTAGCGGAAAAGCGTTTTATCAAATTATAGCGTTATTACCGCGAAAAGTTAAAGCGATAAAAAAATAAAACGGACGAGGCAATTTTTTAGCTTATTTGTTTTTGTAAATTAAAGTTTATAGCTTAGTTTTAAAAAGTTAAATTAGTTTAACGAGGCTTTTGTTTTTTAAACGAATTAAACGAGCAAAAACGTTTAAAGTTAAAGGCGGTAATTTTTGTTCGTATTACAGGCGTAGTTAATATAATTAATTAAAATATTATAGAGGTTTTTTTTTTTTTTTAAGCGGTCGACTTTTCGGCTTTAGCCAAAGTCGGTTAAAGTATTGCCGGTGGAAGTTTTTAATAAAGTTTTTTACGTTTATAAAGTGTTTTTTAGTTTTTATATAGTTTTAGCGTGCGTATAGCTTTTTTATTTAATAAAATATTTAAACTTTTTTTTACTTTGCCGTAAATTTAAGATTTTTTTTATTTCGTAAATATTTTTATTTTTATTTGCTTTTAGCTAAATTTTAAGCGCAGCGTTTAAGTGCGCTTTGGTTAATAATAATATATAAAAAATTAATCAAATAACTATAATATTTAATAGCTTTAATTTATATATTATTAGTAGTATAACTTTTTTAATTTTAAAAAGTCTAATGTTTTTAAAATTAAGTTTTTTGTTGTTCCGTTTAGTTTAAATATTGCGTTTTAAAAAATAGATTTTATCCTTTTTTTTTAAAATTAACTTTAATAATCTGCTTTTATTATAGTATTTTTTTATTTTTTATTAAATAAATATAAGTTTTTTTTATAGCTATTTTTATAGTTCTAGCAACTTTTTTACTTAAATTTTTGCTGCTAATATAATAATACCGTTAATATAGTGTCGTTATATATTTATATTATATTTATAGTTTGTTTTAAATAGTAATATTTTTATTATTTCGTTTATTAAACTGTTATACGCTAATTTTACGTTTAATAATAATTTTATTTAGTTATTTTAGTTTTAATTAATATAATAACGTAAATATTATTTTAAAGTTTGATTTAATTTTTTTATTTAACTATTTATTTATAAATAATATATTATAAACATTTTATGCTTAATTTTTAAAGTTTTAATAAATAATTGCTAAAACTTAAACGCTATTATTTTACTTTTATTAGTAATAATTGTTTTTAAATAATTATATTTATTAAAAACATATTTTATTATTACGTAAATAAAGTTTTTTGCTAAGCTTATTTTTTTATATAATATAAAATAAATATATTTCGTAAGTTTATTTACTATAACTATAATAAAATTAAACTTTACTTTTATTATAAGTTTTTTTAATTTCGGTAATTTAACTATATAATTAAATACTATTATTTTTTATATTTAGTTTAAAATTAATATTAATATTAAGTTTTTATATAGTTTATATTTTATTGTTTTAAATTTTTTGCATAAATTATATTTTACGATAACTTTTTTTATTATTATCGATGCTTTTAGAAAATCGTAATTTTTTTATATTTTGCTAAATATTTTAAACATTTTTTAATGTTTTAAAAATAAATGTTTATATATTTTTTTAACTAATTTGTACTAATATATTTTTAATACGTATAATTTATCGTTATAATATTAACTAGTTAGTTTATTTAATTTTTATAGTGCGTTTTATATTTTTTCGTTTTATTTTTTATAATTTATTTATATAAAATTTATAAATAAGCTTTTATTTATATTTTTATATAATAATACCTAACTTTTTAGTAATATTTTTTGTTTATAGTTGCTTTTTTAGCTAAAAATATTTACTTTGTCGTTTTTTTTGCTTTTAATATAAATAATTTTAAAATTAAATTATAACAAAAATTCTACTTATTATATTTATTATTTATTTAATACTTTAATAATTATAAACGTTATAAAATTTTTATAGTTTAAATAAACTTTTATTAATACTATAATACTATTTAAATAGTATTTTTATTGTTTAAATATTTCGATTATCGCTATAAGTTTTTTATCGTAAATTTAGTAATTTAGCTTAAGTTTTAAAAATTTTTTCGAAAAAAATGCTATTAAATATAGTTTGCTGTTTTTGTTTCGTTAAATTAATTATCTTTTTATAGCGTAATTATTTACGTTAATTTTTATTTTATATTTTTTATTTAAATTAAATAGTTTAAATATTAAATTATTTAAAATTATATTTTTAAATATATCGAACGCTTTTTACTTTTTTTCCGTTTATTAAAAAAGCTTGTTTTTTTTGGTAAAGTTTGTAAAAAACGCCGCGATTTTCCCAAAATTTTTGATAAATATACGTATATAATTCGTAAATTTTACAAATAATTGTATATTTTTAATATCTTTTAATACGGGCTAGTTTTTTATTACTTTTAGTTTAAATTATTAGATTTGTACTTTTTTTAAAAATATTATATATTTTAAAAAATCTACTTGCTGTTTATAAAACTTACTTTTTTTTAGATATACCTTTAACTTTGCTTTTTATAACGCTTAAAATACTTATCGCATATATTTTTTATGTTTTTCGAATATTTTTAAATAGATTAAAATATTATTTAAATATACTATTATAAATTTGTCGATAAATTTGTATAATATATCTATAATTATCGATTAAAATGTTATTAATATGTTAATAAAGCCAAAATTTATTACTAAAAACTCGTATAGTTTATATTTTATAATAAACGCTATTTTTTATTTATCGCTTTTTTTAATTTTAATATAGTAATAGGCTTTTAAAATGTTAAATGTTGTAAAATATTATACTTTTTTTAAACGATTTTTTAAATTATTTATTTGTGGTATAGGTCTGCTATTTTTAATAGTAATAAAGTTAAAATGTCGCTAATTTTTGTAATTTTTTTATTTTCGTTTGCTATTTTTTTTTGGCTTTTTTAATATTTATAATATTAGTGCTGCTGCCGATGACTTGGAATATTGTATAAATCCTCTTTTTAAATTCTTATTAAGATATTTTCGTAGTTTGTCGAGTTGTTTTTTGTTTAACCTATACAGTTTAAAGGCTTTAAAGTGCGTTTTTTTTTTTAAATTAATCGCGTAATTATATTTACTATGCTTCGGTAGCCTTGTTTTTTTACTATATTCTTTTGTAAATAGGCTTTTAAATTTAGCGTACTTTTTTAGTACTTTAATCGTAAATTTTTTGTTAACTTATTATTGTATTTTATTTTATACTTTATTTAATTATTTAAGCTTATATGCAGCTCGTATTTAAAGTTTTGCAAAAGCTAAATCTTTTTTTAGTTTAATTACTTCGGGCAGATCCTACTAAAAACGGCCAGTTCTCCAGTCCACTCTAAGATTGCTTTCCCGTAACCAGGTCAACCTTAATATCATATCGTGTAATATTTTTGCGATATCGAGCTTAAAGCGTTTTAAATAACCTTAAATAATTACAAAAAGTTCTGCAGTTTTTTATATAACCTTTTTATTGTCGTAATTTATAGTTTTTTTATCGAAAATCGTAAATATATAAAATCTTTTTTTTCTAGTCTATGCTAAGTTTAATTCGTTAACTAGATTTAAAAAAATAAAACTTTTATAAACGCTTATATTAAATAAAACTTTTAGTTTTTTTTTATTATAAATTACGTTTATTAATATTTATACTTTTTTAAACTATGTTTTTATTTTGTATAAAAATTTAAAAATCCCGTAAACTAGCTATTAATTTCGTTTTATAGCTATTTTTCGTCGTTTTTTGTTTATTAATAAACTTATCGTTAATTTTGTTTTTTTATAAATATTACCATTTTATTATTTTTTTAATAATTTTAAATAAAAGTTAATTTTTGTCGATTTTTTTTTAATCTTTTTTTTTATATTTTCGTATTAAAAAACTTTATAAAATATATAAATTTTACATTAAATATATTAATATCGTTTTTAAATCGTAAACCTTTTTTTGCAATTTTCGGGATATTATAAATTTTATTTAAATATAATATATCTATAAATTGTTTAATATATTACTATTAATTTTTTAACTTTATTTTTTTTATAAAAATATTTAATCCTTATCTTAGCTATACGAGCTAAAAACTAAAGATTTTTAATTTTTTTTAGCATATATTTTTTGCATTTATACACTATATAGTTTATTTATAATATCTTATAATATTTTTTATAATATAATTATAACCGTTCGTCGTCGTTTTTAAATATAATACTATTATATAAACAACTAATCGAAATAAAAATATTAAACTCTTTCGTTTTTAAAACATTTATATTTACTTTAATTATTATGTTTTAGTATTTTTTATAATACCGTAAAAATTATCGCTTTAACTTAGTATTAAGCTTTTATTTTATTTTTTCTTTAGTTAAAATTATCATTTTTTATTTTAAGCAAAATTTGTTTTTTTATATATACAGTATAACTTTTTTTCGAACTATCGCCGTATATATTATTCGGTTTAGCTATTTATTTTTTGTTTAGCAATTGCAAGTTTTATAAAAACATTTTAAATTATCGTTTAACCATTTTTTTTTTTTAAGCTAATTCCTTTTATATATTATTTTATTTTTTATATCTCGGTATATATATCGGTTTATTTTTATTTATTATATATTTAATATTAATACCGCTTTATCGACTAAAAAATATACGTAATTTTAAAAACATTTTTTATCGTTTTTTAATTCGTAAAGTTCGTTACTTTAATTTTTTTCGGCTAGGTTAAAATTTTCTTATCTTTCGTTTTCCTAATCAGGTTCTAATTATTTATCTCGGGTTTACGCGTTTTTTTGTTTATTTAACGCAATAGTTACTTAATGCTATAACTTTTGTTAAATTTATTCCGTAATTACTTTTATAACTTTAGGTTTTTATTTTAAAATCTATACTATTTTAACTAAACCGCGTTTTAAACATACTGCTTTATTAAATCGTACTCCCTTTTTTAAACTATCGGTAAACTATTCTTCGTCGTAAACAGCTTATTTGTAAATTTTTTTTGCTATTCGTTTCGGGTATAGTCGTATAATTAATTAATTTATTAATACACGTACTTTTCCCTAAACTATTAAATTTCCGGTTAATGCTTCGCTACTTTGCTTTACGTCTAAAATTTTATCGTCGTAATAAGCTTACATTATATTAATTTATTAACTGCTTTTTTTAACTTTAAATATCTTAGCTTTTAATATTTATAAATTTTTGCGTAGCTTTTTTTCGCAATTTTTAACGTAATGTCCTAGTTTATTATAATTATAGCACTTAAAATTTTTAAACTTTTTCTTTTAATTCCTTCGTCTTTATTACATTACGCCAAATTTTATTAGTCTTATATATATACCGTATACCGTAAACTATTAACGCTTTTTTTTTTAATTAAGCTTATTATTATTATTATTATTATTCTTTTTATTAAAAAGTTCTCGTCGTTTTTTATACAATCTCGTATTAGCTTTAATTATATTACTAACGTATTTATTAAAATCGTTAAACTATAACAGTTTATTAATTTTATTTTTAACTATATCTTTTAACTTTTTATAAAACATTATTATTTTAACTTAATCGTTCAAATTAAAAATAGCTGCGATTTTTTAAAACTTTATCGCATATACTAATGCCGATCTTATTTACTTTAGCTTTCGTAAATCGTTTTAAGCTTATCGTTTTTTTTTAAAATTAATAAACAAATGTTTAAGTTCGTTTTTAAATAACTTATAACTTTAAAAAATCCTTTGCGTATTTTCTAAACAATCTTTTATTAGCAAAATCGTTGCTTTAAATAAATATAGTTTAAACTATAACAATACTCGTCTTTTAAATAATCCGGCTATTATACAAATTTTTCCGATCTTATTATTTTTTTAAAACAAATCTTTATAAAAATATAAATACGCCCTAGCTTATACTAAAAATCTTTTTAATTTTTTTAAAATACTATTAAATTATACTAAGCTTAAAAGTTTAAAACTTTTTGCAAATTTCTTTTCTATTCCTATAATTACTAATCGATCGTTCGTTTTATCGACTTCTTTTTTAAAAAGTTAATTTTGTCTTTCCATGTTTAAAATATTATCTCGTAATTTTTAATTCTATATTTCAAATTTGTCGGCTTTTTTTTCGAGCTTATTGGTTTAATTTACAGTCTCGTTAAAAATATTAGCTTACTTATCCGATTTCTATCCTAACTCTCAAATCTGGTTATACATTGCTGCGATTTCTGCACAAAATACAACAATAACGTTTTAAAAACTAAATAATATAATTAACGCTATAGTTCAAATATTGCCCTAATTAACCGCTTAACGTAAAACAAAACTATTTAAAATATTACAAAACGTACATTAATATCTAACACTATATATACTTTCGTAGTATTAAAGTTATAAATATTTAAAATATAACCAAAAATACTCCTAAGTTTATATTCAAAATATACGTCAAAAAATAATATTACGGGCAATAAAAATAATAGTATCTTAAATTAACTGTTTCGTAAAAAATGTTCTCTTATAGTTATTTTTAAAAATTAACTATAAATATAAGTTAAATAGTAATAAATAAATAACTAATTACATAGGGAAAACCCTTTTTTATATCTATTCCCTTATCTTTAATAATTATTAATAATCCCTTTTAATTACTATTTTTCTTCTAATTATTGCTGATCAAATCACTAAAAATTTGTGTTGTTTAGTTATAATTAGTATGCTTTTTTTAATCACTACAGATTTTTTTTCTTTATTGCATATCGTTTTATCCGTATCTTCGGTGGATGACTTGTTCTTTTCTCCGGGCCTGCCAGCGGGCCTTCTTCTTGTTGGTTCGTAACATACAATAAAGTACTTTAGTGTACGTCGTTAAAGTACGCTTTGTAATAATATATATTTAAAAAAATATATTTAAATAAATATTACACATTTTTAACGCTTTTATATTTATTAAATTCCTTTTTATAACATTATATAATTCTTAGTTTATTTCTTTTTAAAACAGCTTTAAATCGCTATTTTGTATTAATATTTTTAAATATAAGAATTAATAAAAAAGCTATTTTAATAATATTATTATATTTAAAATAAACAGATTTTTATTTAGTTTTATTTATGTTTTTTTTTTTTTATAAAAAAACCACTTAGTTAAAAGCTTTACTAATAATATAATATTTTTTATTAATGCTTTAGCAAATTTTATATTTATTTATATTTTAAATTTTAAATATTTAAAAATAAATAAATAAAAATATTAATATTTTTAATTACTATAAATAGTTTTAAACTATTAAATAGCTATATTAACGTTATTTTACTTAATTATTAAACTATAAGTTTAAATTTTATTAACATTAACCTATAATTTAATTTAATTTAAATAATAATTTATTATATTAATATAATTTTAAAAACTAATAATAAAACTTTTTAGCCGTTTACGACTTTTTGTTTAATTAGTATTTTAATTAATTAAAGTTATAAAATAAACTAAAAAAGATTTACTTTTTAAAACGCTATATATAAATATTATAACATTTAGCTAACAATATAGCTATAAAGAAAAAAAAATAATAATAAAGAAAAAAATTATTTTTTTTTAAGTAAAAATTGGATTTTTTACTATATATTTAACAGGGTAGGTCGTTTAGCCGTAGTATCGGTGGCAAGCTGGCCTGTAAGGCGGTGGCCTAGAAACGGGGTCTGCTTATAGCGGAAAAAGTACGCAGTCTCGCCTATAAGTACGGCTACGTCGACAGTACTAAAGCCTACACTTTTTAATAAAGGCCACTTGTTACAAACTTAGCATTATTAACCTTGCTTTTAATAATGATATTAATACGTATATACCTTTTTTAAAAGAAAAAATAGGCTTTATTATTATAGTGTACTTGTTTAATTAAAAGCTTATTAGTTAGCCGCGCTAGTCTTTATTAAAAATAAACCTGAAAAGCCATAGATCTAGCCATATAGCGAAATAAAAAGGGTTGGCAAGGGTGGGGCTCCGGCGCCGGCCCGAAATTGCCGAACACCCAGCTTAACATATGTTATGCTTAGGGCTTAGATAGCGGTTAGGCGTCGATTCGACTTCCGTAATAAAGGGTAGCGCAACCCCTCATCCCAGAACGAGGGGCTTCGTCTCTTACGAGGCTTGCATAGTCGTCCCCCAATCGGGTCGTCGCCTTGGACGCCAATGGCTGCCATGTCACTCTGATGATGTTCGAATTGCCATCGCAATACTCTAGTATTACCGCTTTAACATCTGCTACTTGAACAAGCCAGCCAAAGAAGATAGCATTCGACATGAGGTTCGGAAAGAAAACTAAGGCACTAGAATATAAAATATCAAGTTTACTATCCATGCCCGTATGCACGGACACGTTTCCAGAATCTGGAATTTAGCCAACCACTAAAGCCATCACGGATCTTCCCGCCGTTCCGTTGTCGCGGGTCGAACTTGTAGTTGCCAGGGCTGCGGGATCCAAGTAGGTCGAGGCCTCCTTGGTGCATGCCGCAGTTGCGACAGCGGCGAATGTTGCCAGGCATCTTGTCCATAAGAGTTTGTGTAGTCAGAATTACCTCGAATGACAGATGTTCAAGAACTCTCTAAGCACGGCTAATCCCCAGCTGTATAGATGCAAAGGATCCGAGGTCACTGTATTATTTCATGGAGCGTAAATTTCATTCGACTCCCTGTTATCTAAGTGTGTAGCTTAAAGTAAACAAAGCCACGTTAGTCTAATAATTATTAATACTTTTAGGTCGCGCTATTTGCCTACCGAGTCTTATCTTTCCAGAGAAAACATCTCAGCGAATTGAAAGTTAGCGCAGCTACCATGCATAACAATGCGGGGTTATAAGTCATAGCTTACTATGTGAATACGGTCACCAATGCATTCAGATGATCTGATCGTCCACATGTTAACATAAACCAAAACATGAAAGTATCCCAATGTCAAATTTTAGTTTGGCTTCGTGAAGAGCATCTAGTTACCTTTTCCCTATAGAGAGATCTGACAATATTTCCTTCAGGGCGTCCTCTGAAGTATCCTTCTCATAATCATACGGCAGCAAGCCACGACATCTATTTCCTTGAGAAATCATGCCATCAACCGCCGCATTCGAGGCCCTGGAGCAATTTAATTGGCGCCAGATGGCGCTGGGTGCGGCATTTTTGGCTCCTTTGTGGTATACCGTCAGTTCCATTCTGGCATGGTATAAGCTTCGGCATATTCCAGGACCCCTTTTCGCCTCCTTTTCTTATGTCTGGGGCACCTGGGTTGCGTCTACCGGGCGCATTGATCGCATCATGGAAGCAGAGCAGAAGAAATACGGAAGTATCATGAGAATCGGGCCAGACGCCATTACTATCTATGATCCAGAAACGATACTTCGCATCAACGGGGCCCGGTCGACCTATACTAAGGGCTTCTGGTATGAAAGTTTACGGATAGATTATAGGGGTTCTAATGTTATTAGCGAGTTCGACATCCCTAAGCATGCTACACGCAAAGCGAGGCTTGCCTCGGCTTTCTCTGGGAAGAACGTGTTGCTTCTAGAAAGCAAAGTCGGTACGACATCCCGAGTCTTTTATTTTACGGTTTGGCAAATATTTTACTCCCATATGCAATATACTCTTACATACCCCCGAAACACACTAAAATGAGCTGATTTTATACTACAAACGGCCACTTCTAACTTCTGATTACTTATAGACAAATGGATAGCGGCCCTTATACACTGTATTCATGGCAAAATATCCAAAGGAGAGGAAATTATAGACATCGGCAAGCTGCTACAGTATTTTCAGGTAGACTTGATCTCTGAAGTTGGAATGGGAGCACCGTGGGGTGACTTAGCAGACGAGAAAGACAATTTCGGGTTTCTGAAAATGAACGACTCTTTTCTACCTGTCGTACAATCTATCGCTTGGCTTCCTGCCGCCCGAGCGATTTTTTTATCAAAATGGTTCATGAAACTTGCTGGGCCTAAGACTACTGATACTAGTGGTCTTGGCCTATACATGGGGTAACGACAAAATTCTACCAAGCATATCTTTATCACCTCATAGTTATGTACTAACTCTCGTAATTTTGCTATAGGATAGTTGAAAAAGAAGTTCGGAAACGATTCAGGGATAAATCGGAAAAATCTAATAGCGGCGGTAACATTCTGGTATGTAGCAGCTTTTAGTTAAGCTTTAGATGCCTATTTTGTTTTTATGAAACCGATGGCTAATATCTAGTCTAATTAGGATGAATGGATTAAGCAAGGCTTACCCGCAGATGAATGCCAGTACGATTTATCTCTGCTAGTGCCAGCGGGCGCCGAGACCTCTGTGATGACAATACGGGGCACCCTGCTGCTTTTGATGTCCTCACCGGTAGTTTATGCAAAAGTGAAGCAAGAGATCAAAAATGGGATCGCAGTTGGCTATATATCTGATCCTATTACTAACGAAGAAGCCAAGAACCTTGAGTACGTGCAAGCCCTGGTACGAGAGGGCATGCGGCTTATGGCACCGATCGCTTCTGGATTTCCTAAGCGAGTACCTGCCTCTGGCGACACCATTTGCGGCAAATTTATACCCGCTGGCACAGATGTATACCCGAATTTATATTGCTTAATGCGTAATAAGGATGTTTTCGGTGAGGACGCCGAGGTTTTCCGTCCTGAGCGGTTTCTTGGAAAGGGTCCGAAAATCGCGCGCATGGTAAGAACAGTCGACTTTTCCTTCGGCAGCGGCCGTTTCTTGTGTCTGGGCAAAGCCTTGGCACAGATAGAGCTCAACAAGATATTTGTTCAGGTAAGCATGTATAGGGTGCAGCTAAACCAGTTCAGTTGACAACAAAGGGTTACTGACGTTTCTTTCGCAGTTGCTAAGGAACTTCGACTTCCAGATTGCCAACCCAGAAAAGCCCTGGACGCGATCCGCGTACGTATCATGTATAGTTCACGACTTCTGGGCGCAGGTATCAGACGATACGATGATGGGCTAATCCTACGGGTATTGCATAATCAACCGAGTCTATTTCAAGCTGTTTTAACGTCTTGTCGCGGCACTAAGGCCCTGGCCTTGCCTAAATAAGGTCAGCATGCAAAGTTTAGTAGTATAGATAGAATTCTCTTTCGCCAATAATAACAATCATTACTAAAACTACTAGGCAGTTAAACCTATAATAAGTATTTATTAAATTTTGGTGGTTAAAGGTTACGTAAAAGACTCTGCTTTATTTTGTTTAATGTTGTTTGATTTTATTGATTTTTACTATAAACTGTTTATTATTAAAGCAAACTATGCTTTGTAAAGCTATATATTATACAGTTTTAAAAGTATTTATATATATATATATATATATTTTAAATTATTTGCTTTCATTATTATTTGTTTTAACTTTTAATAATTTTAATTTTAAATTTGTCCTTTAAAAAAAAATCTATTTCTCGTAAATTTTAAAAATTTATAATAGCTTTTATAGTGACATTTTAGCCGTAAGCAGACCCTTTTCTTCCTGGGCCATCTCCTTACGGGCCAACCTGCTACCGACATTACGGCCTAACCACGCACTTTGTTAAATATATAATTAAAAATCCAATTTTTATTGAAAAAAATGTTTTTTTTTTCTTTATTACCTTTATTTTTAACATTTCTTTCTATTTATATTTTTAGCTAAACGTTAACAGTGTTTGCGCGCAACGTTTTGCAACATAAAGCTAAATATTACGGTATAAAAAACGGTTTGCAAATAAAATACCCCTGGTTTATTTTATAACGCTAATTAGCCGAAATATTAATTAAATAAAAATTTAACTCGTAAACGTTAAAAAGTTTTATTACTAGTTTTTTAAGCTATATTAACGTAATAAACTATTTAATTTAAAAACGTTTATAAATTAAAATAACGTTAATATAGCCGTTTTATAATTAAAAATTCGTTAATTAAAATCGCTAAGTTTAAAATTATTTATTATAAACGTATAAACAAAGCTATACTTATAAATATTAACATATTTTTCAATCGCTTAAATGCATTTAAAATTTAAACTATTTTTAAATACGTTATTTTAAAAATATAAATATAATTAAAAAACGTTCAAATAAACTTATAAATTTAAAACAGCTTAAAACGCCTAGTTTTATTGTTAAATTAACTTTAATAATTATTAAAATTTTTGTTAAAAACTAAGCAATTTAAAATATTAGCTAAAAATTAGCTATTACAAATTTACCTTTTCGTATATTTTTTTTAAAAGCTATTTATTAAAAAAAAACCGTTAAAACTTTAAACTAAAGCTCGTTTAAAATAGCCGATTTAAAAACTTAAATAAATTGAAAAATCATATATAAACCGGTTAAATTAAAAAGTGGCTAGCGATTTATTTATATAACCAACGTATTATAAAAAAAAAACGGAAAATTAAAAGCTAAAAGGTTTATAAAAATAAACATTCTAGCTATAATATGCTAAAAATACGCTACCTAAATAACGAAAAAATAAATAACAAAACAAATTACGCAATAAATAACGAAATAAATAGCGATTTTGAAAAGATTTTAAACTATATTAAAGTTAAAACCAGTTAAAACAATAGATTTAGTAGTTTGGTGACTAGGTGGCTCGTAAGGCGGTGGCCCGGGAGGGGGGGGGGTTTGCTTACTGCCTATCATTCCTTCCGGGATCTTGCAATATAAAGAGAAAATGCCCTATTTAGACAGCAAGATAATGGTGGACCAAAGCGTCGACGACACTGTTATCCCGAGCTATCTCGCACAACTTTTCTCCGAAAATAGCTAAACAAGATCTACACCCTTCTTTGCAGCTTGTCAGCATAAACCAAGCGTTCATCTGAAGCCATTAGCGTTTTGGAAGCCATTGCATCATGTTTTACGCTGAATTAGTATGTCTGATTGATACAAGGGTTTCCATATATATAAAAGAGGATATTCTCATTCTTTTAGATAGCTTAAGACCTTTTAGGAGATTATCTAGAAATTTAATGAAAAGCTATTTATCCCTATTTTTGAACCCTTTTAGCCCAGCGGCTCGAGACAGCTCAATTCGAAGTGAAAATGAGCACTTAACAGTGAAATGAGTTGTTAAGGATATTTAAACGGGACTGAAAGCTTGACCAACTACCAACGTCCATAAGATGGCTATCCTCGACGGTAGCATCACTCTTCATAACGCTTGCTTGGCTATTTAAGCTTTGATTAAAGGTACGAAGGCTTTCTACGGCTTAAAAGGAAACCAACGCCTTATTATCAGAGGGATTTGGCAAAACAGCATCGACACCTAAGAATTTAGCCTCTCGCAAAGCTGGCCATGTATCTAAGATGTTTTGCACTTCGTCGGGAGCAATGGTGCCTTTTGATAGGGTTGGGTAATACCCGGCCAATGGGTACCTGGCTATTACCTCAGACTTTATTCGGGCGGGTACTTAACTAGAGTTACGCATTGGGTATCTAGTAAAACCTGACTTAAATATTTATTAAAAATTATTAAATATAATAAAATGAAAGAATTTGCAATTTATTACAGTAAATTATATGTTAAATTATATATTAGTTTAAAAAAACAATTAAATTTAAAAAAAAATACAAAATATTACAATATTATAATATTTTACTTTACGTATAATGTTAAAAATTAAATAAAAGTTTTTAATTATAAAAATAACTTTGTTTATATATATAATATTATATTATATAATTAATAATTTTAGTTAATTTATAAATTACTATAACTATTAATATATAAAATATATAAGCTATTAAAACTATAATTACGGCTTTTAAAGTTTTACGTAATGCTTTTAAATTTGCGCGTTAAAATAAATTTTTTTTTTTATAATTATATTAAATAATTTTTCGAATAATATAAATAAAAAAAGTGTTTTTAATAAAAATGTAAATATATTTAGTTTATATTTGCTAAATCTTTCAGATTATTTTGTTAATAAAATTCGTTAATAATATGTTAATTTATATGTTAATTAAATTTATATATATATTATTAGCTATAGTAAAATTTTAAACAGTTTTAAAGTTATTAAATTTATTAATAAACTTTATAGCTTTATTTAATAATAATAGTTTAAAAGTATAAATAGTATAGTTTTTGAACTGCTTTTTTCTTCATTTTTTTGCGAATTTATAGTTTTATTAATAAAATAAATTTAAATATTTAATATTATTTTTAACGCGTTTATTTTTCTCTAAAATAAGTTACAAAACAATTAATATATAAAATAAAAAAAACTTATTAAATTTAGATTTTTATTATTATTACTTAAATTTTTAACATTTTAAATAATAGTTTAAAAATATTATAAATTAATATATATATTAGTATAAAATAAAATAAAATATACTTTTTATTTCATTAATATATTTGCTAAATTAAGAAAAAGTTTAAATTTAAAATAATTTATAATGCGATAAATATATATAATAATAAAATATATAAATAAAATATATTATAAAAGTACAAATTTTATATTTAAATTATTTTATATTATATTAAAAATTTAATTAATAGTAATAAATAACGGAAAAATAGATTTAAAATATAACAAATTAATTAAAATTATATAAAAAAATATATTAGCAATAAATTACGATAAATATTTATAAACATTAAAGACTTGTAAAAAATAATATAATGCAAAATTTTTTAAAAATAATGTTTTATAAATAAACGTTATTTATAAGGTTAAAGTTTACTTTTTTTTGTAATTTATATAATATTTTTAAAAATTTAAAAAATATTTGTATATTTAAAAGTAAAATATTTTTTAATAATCAAATTATATATATAAATAATAGTAAAATATATATTAATAATATATTTTTTTAAATTTATTATTAAATTAATATGTTTGTTTTTGTTTAATATTTTTAAATAAAATAAAGTTAGCTAGTTATATAATAATTTATATTTATTATTTAATTAAAAACGTTATATTATTTAAAATAGTATTTATAAGTAAATATTTTAATTATAAAAGTTTTTGTAGCCTTTCACAGTATATTTAATGCGTTGTTTTAAAGAAAAATGTGTTTTATTTTTATTAAAGCTATTTTTTATATTATATAATAAATTATAAGCGTTTTAATATTTTTGGATTTTTTAAAATATAATTATTATTACAGTTAATAATATATTAATTGATATAGTAATTAAAAAAAATATTAATTTTTTAGCCGCTATTTACGCTAAAGTTTAGTTAAACGAAGTTTTAGCTATTATAGCGATTAGTTATTTTGAATTGTTTTATTAGTGTTTTTTAATTAATTGTTTTTAGTTTTAAACAAGTTTGTTTTTATAGCTGTTTTAGTAATAAATTTTTTTGTTAAAATAGTTATTAAATGATTAGTAAAAAAAGTAAAAGTTGTAAAAAAAAGGTTTTTTGGTTTTTAATTATTAAATTTTAAAAATATTTTTAATATTTTTCGAATTGCGGTATTAATCATAGCAAGATTTAATAGCAAACATAGTAGAAAAAAGGCATTGTATAGTAAAGTAAATAAAATAAAATAGGTAAAATAATATAAAATGTAGTAAAGTAAATAAAAAAACAGAAACTTTCAATTTTTAATGTTCAATTTGCAATTTTTATTAATAATTATTAAGGTATACTGGAAAAACTATAATTTAATTAATTTGCTAATTTATAAAAAAATATAAATTAATATAATTTTTTAATATTGATTTTTTTCATATATTTTAAATTTTATTTATTATGTTTTATAATATTGTAAACTTAAAATAATTTTATTTAACAATAGCGATAGAGATTTTAAATACGAAAATAATTTTAATAATAATAATAACAATTATTTTTTTAATAAGCCATAGCTTTAATTTTAGTTTATTATTTCAATTATTAGTTATAAATAGAATTTTAATATTAATTAAACGTATTACGTTAGTATAATTATTTTTATTAATAAAACTAAGCGACTTATTTAGCTTATTATTAATACGATTTAAAACTATTATTATGAATAAGTTTATTATTAAAAAAAACCTTGCTTATTATATTTATTAAAAGTATTTATACGTTTATTTTTAAAAATGGCTTTAAACAATTTTTTAGTTTATAAATTATAAAATATTAAAAAAAAAAAACGCCGTAGTAGATTATTAAGATATAAAATACTTTTAAGCGGCAAAAAAACTTTTAAGACGATTAGGATTAAAAGGCTGAAATTAATACCGGCAAATTAAAGATTATACGTAAATGTTATATAATATGTTTAATTTATTTAATATATTTAAAATAGAAATTAAGCAAAGTGCAATAACGACATATTTAATTAGAAAAATGTATATTACGTAATATAATTGCTTTAAATATTAACTTTATTAAAAGCTTAATACAAATATTTATATTAATTTATAATTATAAATAAACTTAAATAAGCTGTTAATAACAGCTTAGATTAGCGCTAATTTATTATTTAATTTTATTAAAAATAAATAAATGTTGTAATTAATTTACTATTATGTGTTAAATTATATTTTATTTAATTAAAAAGCGTTTAAAATATTTTATATTAAATATGTTAAAAATAAGTTATTAAAAAAGCTTATATATAAAATAAATAATTTGCAGATCGGTGTTATAGCCGATAAATAAATAGTTTTCGGTTTAAAAAACTGTTTTTAAAATATTTATATTTATTTTATTAATAAAAATTAAAACTAGAAATATATATTTATTAATATTTATTTATATACTAATGTTACGAACCAACAGTGGGAAGCATGGCCAAGGAAACGGCCATGGGGAAGGAACCACTATGGGGGAAGGAAACGTAGCATCACACTGTCACGTAACGATTATAGTAAGTAATCTAAGTAATTTTAAATTAAAAAAATAATAAAAAATAAAAAGATAAAACAGAAACGTTTTTATATAATTAATTATTTACTTATTACTATTTAATTTAAATTTATATTTATTTTTTAAAAATAACTATAAAAGTTAGTTTTTACAAAAATTATTATTTATACGATAATATTTTATTGTTTGCATTATTTTATTTAATTTATACTTAAAATATAAACTATAAAAATATTTTTCTAAATAAGCTTTATGCATTTTTATTTCCTTAATATTACGATAAATTATTAACATATTCGGTGCTAAAAATACGCTTTATAATATTTCAAATAGTTTTGTTTTAAGTTAAATAATTAATTAAAAACAATATTAAAACTATAGCTACTTATTATAAAATTATTAATAATTTTACGCTAAATATTAATAACAATTTAAACGACGGTAATAAAATTATTTAAAAAAAAACATAATATAATAATAAACGATTTTGCAACTTTTAACGTAAAAAACTAGCAATTATATACACGGTTTGAACAATTAGCTAATCGATTAAATACTATATTTAAACAATTTAAAACTATAGTAACTAAAAGCATTAATATTAAAAAAACAAAACTTAGCAAAAACTTAAAGCTTACTAAACTATTTAAGTTTAAAAAAAAACTAAATTAGTTTAAAACATTTTTAACATAAATTAAAACGTATTAACTATTTTATTAAAAAACATTTAAAAACAGCAATAAAAAAATTAACTATACAATATTATTATTAAGAAAAAAGCATTAGCTTAATTTAAACTACGCTTATTAAAAGCTATATTTAAAGTACGAAAAAATTAAAGATTAAATAAAAAAGAAATGTTCGCTTTATATAAAATATTCGAAAACGCATTAAAAGCAACATTTTTAAACTTAGCAAAAAAACGACAAAAACAAAATAAACAATAAAATTTGTAACAAACAAAATCAGCATTTATTTATATAGCTAAATTTTAAAAAATCTTAGCTTTTATTAATATTAACGATAAAGCAAAAATTATAATATTTAATAATAAACTTAAAAATAATATTAAAAACAAAATTAGTAAAATAGCTTAACTAGTAAAATTTATAAACTAAATAACTAAAACAATTAAAATCGATATTTAAATATACGAGCAAAAAGAAAAAAGAATTTAAGTTTGACTAAAATAAAAAGCAGCTATAAATTTAAATAAAAAAAAGAAAAACGTTAACAACATACAATATATAATATATACGTAAAATTAATAAAATAAAAAAAGTTCAAAAAAAATTAAAAAAAACTATTAAATATTATAACTACAATAAACTCAAATATTATATTAAAAATTGCAATACAAAGCTATGTAAAAATTTATAAATACCTAAAATAAAAATATCTAAAACAAAATAAAATTAATAAATTAGCATAATAAAAACTTAAACGTTAAATAAAATAATAAAATATTTCTTAAAAAGTGAAAAGCTTAAAAAAAGCCCGTAAAAAAGCAAATCCGCTATTTATATAACTATATTTAAAAGAAATAATAAAAATAATTTATTAATAAACTGTTTACGACAAAAAATAGTTTACTAAAAGTTTAAAGAAAAAGTATAATTTTAAAACAAAACACGTTTAAAACAAAGTTTAGCAAATATAGTATAAATTTTAAAATAAAAACTTAAAGCTATAAAAATAGTTATAAAACAAATTTAACAAAAATTATAATATAAAATAAATGTTGCATTAAACGAAAGAAAAAATATTTGAATTTAAAATAAATAGTTGAAACTAAATTAAGCAAAAAAAAAAAAAAAAAAAAAAAAAAACTTTATATTTAAAAAAACGATAAAAAATATTTCAAAAACTATATTTACTGTTTAATTAATAAAATATTATTAAATATAAAAATATAATAAACTAAAATAAACTAATATAAATATTAAAATATTAAAAATAAAATAATATTTAAATAAAACTAGCCGAAAAACGAAAAATGTTTAAAAAGAAATCTAAAATATTTCTATAATATATACAATTACTAAACTAAAAAAAAATAGCTAAACAAAATAATATATATAATAATAACTCAAAAAAAATTTATATTATTTATTTTAAAAAATAAATTTTAGTTAAAACAAAAATTAATAACTTTAACTAAAACAAAAATATAAAACAAGCTCGATTTAAAATTAAAATAATAGCTTTTACGATATTAAAAAAAATATAAAAACATAATAATTAAAGCCGATATAAATATTTCAAAAACAAAAAAATATAACATTTTTGTTTATATTAATCGACTATATAACAAAATTATATTTAAAAACGACGATATATAACTATAACTACGCTATAAAAAATATGTAATAAAAAAATTAAAAGTTTTTAGTTTTTAACCCGTATAATTAAAATAAAATTAAATATCTTTATAAAAAAATTAAAATTAAAAAACTAATAATAATTTATAAAGCATTTTATAAATATGCTATATTTAAATAAAATTTATAATATTTTAAAAATTGCAAAAATAAAATTACGGCTTAAAAACGATATTAATATAGTTAATATATAATTTATATATTTTTCAAAGTTTTTTAATATAAAAATATAAAAAAAAAAATTAAAAAAAACAATCGACAACAATTAACTTTTATTTATAATCGTCGAAAAAATAATAATTTAATAAAATTTACGAAAAAACTGTCATGTGCTGGCGTGATGTATGCAATGTACACCACTTGGAAGCATATATACGTACGGAAGCCCTGGGTATCCCAGAACGGGATACTGCTGGATCTTTTGGTCTATTGGCCGAGTGGTTAACAGGGCTGCTACTCGTGACAATATATTATAAAAAAATAAAAAAACAACAAAAAATAAGCGTAAAATAAACCCGATAATTAACTTAAAAAGTTTTTAAATTTTTATTTAAAATAATGACAAAATATAAGGCATAATAATTAAAAGTAAACGTAATTTACTAAAAAAAAATTTTAAAAGCTTTTATTAATATAAACATTTATACAAATTATTCTTTTGAATTTAATTAATTAACTAAACATTACTTAAAATAAAATAAAAAAAGCTTTATTTATTTATAACTTTTAATAAAAAAATATAAATTACGATAAAAAAAATGATATAAAAAACTGTAAAACTTTTATTAATATTTTAAAATTATTTAAAAAGTTTTAAACTTAATATTATAAAAATAACTTATTATAATATAATTTTAAAATTAATTTAGTTACAAAAAAATAAATTAAAAATAAATTAAAAAAACCGGCTATTTTTTATAAAATATTTTTTCGAAAATATGTTTTTTAAAAAAAGTTAAACTAAAAATAAATTTAATTTTTATAACGTTTGAAAAATAAATAAGACGAAAATTTAAATAGTCGAAAAAAAATACTATATTTAATAATATAATACGTTGAAAAAAACTTAATATAAAAGTTTTAAGTAAATATAAAAAGTTTAAAAACATGTTTAACAATAAATATAATATAAAAATAAAAGTATTAAAACATAATAAATAAAACTACGTAATATTTATTAAAAAAAAAAACCTTTTAAAAATATTTAAACTTTATAAAATAAATAAAAAATAATTACTAAAACAATAAAAGTTTTTTAAAAAAGAATATTTATCGAAAAAATTTATATAGTATTTATAATTATTAACAGTATATTTAATTTTTTTTAAAATATTTAAAAACTAATAAAAATAAAAATAAAAAGCTACAATAAAAAATATATACAAATTACTGACATTTAAACTTTATTATTATTAAAAATAAAAAAACTTTTACTTAAAATGGATAATTTATGAAATCGTTTTATTAAAGTATAGTAAATAATAATTTTAAATATATTTAACATTTACAATTAAATATGCATTAAAATTTTTTTTTTAAAAAACAACATTTACTATATTATATAAATCATATAAATGTTTAATTATATATTTTAGTTTAATTAATATATTAATAATATTTTAAATTAAAATTATAAATATTTTGTAAAAATTTATTAATAAATTTATAATTATATATTTTAACAGTATTTTAATTTATTTAAAAACGCTTAAAAAATATAAAAAATATATGTGAAAAAAAACTAAAACCTAAAAACTTTACAAAAAGCTAATTTAAAAATATATTTAAAAGAAATAAATTTTATAAGCAAAAAGTAAATTTTTTAAAATCCACGATTATTTCAAAAAAAAAAAAATTTAAAACTTTAAATTATTAATAATAAAAAACTAACTTATATTAAAATATATTAAAACCGTATAATTATTTATAAAATTTGAAAATTATACACGCCTGTTTATTATAGATTTTAAAACAATATATAATATTCTTTATAAATTTAATTTAAAAAAAATAAAAAGCGTTCGACACTATTTAAAAAAAAAATTTAAATAACTTAATATTAAAATTGCTAAATTTTAACAAAAACTATAAAATAAAAATACTATTTAAATAATATTATTATTTTAATAAAAGTTTATTTAAATTATAAAAACTTTACAATTTTTATAATTTTAAAATTATATATATTAAAAGTAAAAAAAAACGATAAAATAATTATTTTTAGCTGAAAAAGCAATTATTAATTAAATATATTATTAAAAGTAAGAATTTATTATATATTAATTTTATAACGATTAGCTATAAAGTATAAAATAAAAAAAATTTAAAATAACGCATCTCCCACTTAGATAGGACACTTAATTAAATGGGCTATTTTTTTAAATTTTCGTATATTTATAACAAAATCCCTTGTTTTTCTATGTATAATAATAGCGAAGCTTTATAAAAAAGCCAACATATAGATTGCTTTACGGGCTTGTAAAAATAACTTTTGTTTATTTTTCCGACGCGTTGCTAAGTTATATAACGGATTTTATATAATTTTTATCCGACAAATTAACGGTTTTATATTATTTACCGAAATACAATTATTAAATTTTAAATTAACTTAATTTAAAAAAATTTTTAATCGTACGATATATTATTAATTTAATCAATCAATCGTTTTTATTTAAATATAGCGCGGTTAAAAATATAATTAACCGGTTATTTAGATTACGCGAAAAACGTTTTGTAAAAAAATTTAAATTTTAAATTTTATACAAAAATAACTAGACTTTAAAACCCGATTTAATTATTAAATCGATTATTAACGAATTTTAAACAAAAATCTGATTAAATATTACGTTTTATTTGTTTTCGTATAAAAAATAATTATAAAAAATAAAATTTAAAAAAGAATTATTTATAATTTCAATAAAAGTAAGTTTATAATAAATAAAATTACGTTCGATTTTATTATAACTATATTTAATTGCATACGAAAATTAAAAGTTTTATAGCTAAATAATTTAAATTGTATTATTATATAGCTATATTATTTTAACGGGGCAAAATTGTTTATTATTTTAATATAAAAATACCAAATTATTCAGTAATTAAAAGGTTAAAACTATAAAAATAGTTAAACGATAAATAAACGAAGCTTAAATTAAATTAAATATTTCGACAAATATATAAAGCGTTATATTAAAAAAAATATTGCTTATTTATTTTTAATAGGTACAAAAGCTATTATTTAATTAAATTTAAACTATATTACAAAAACTATAATATTATTATTTTTTATATGCTTTTACATCTTTTTTATAAGCTTTAATTTTTTAATATTAAATATTTAATACGGGCGTAGATTATATATATTAAAAAAAAATCTTTTAACGGCGTTTTTTTATGCGTTAACCCGTTAATAATTTTTAATAATATACGAAAAAGTTTTCGAAAAGCAGGATTAATGTTATACGATTTAAAATATGTAATTTTTTAACTAAATTATTGTTTAATTATTTTGTAAATCGAATTTTAATTTTTTTATTCGATAATATATTATTTCGAATAATTTAACTTAAGCTAATTTATTATTTTAATATATTAAAGAAAAATCGTACAATATAAAAATAGCTTTTTAACATTTATTATAAAAGCTATAAATTAAATAACGCGTAATACGGATTAACGTTATATATTACTTCGCGTTATTAAAAAAAAAATCGCAACATTTTGCAAAGCAAATAATAAACTTAGTCGATATTATTATATAAAACGAACCTAATTATAAAATAAAAAATTTTGATTATATAAAAAATAAAAGATTTACGAATATTTAAAAACGTAGTTAAGTAAAAAAACCCTTAAAAATTGTTAAAATAATCGTTATATAAAAAAAAAAAAAACTTGCGCTTAGCGTTATAAAATTTACAACAAACTTAGCTATAATTCGCGAATTTATTAAAATACTATAAAAACGTTTAATAAATTAAAATTTAATTAATTTAAATTAATTATATATATTGTTGTTAAATTATTTACAAATGTACGTATAAAGGTCTGGAAAGTGGACTACTTAATTAAGTGTCTTGTCTAAGTGGGAAAAGCGTTACACTAAAAAAAAAAAAAATTTAATATAACGGCAAATAATATATATTTTTAAGCTTATAAATTAAATTAGTTAAAAAATAAATAAATATTTATTTCTAAAACATTGAAAAAAATTAGAAAACCTTAAATTAACTACGACAAAATTACCACTTTTTCGAAGTAAAAAAAGTTATATATAATATATTATTATAATATAACATTTTTTAAAAAAAATAGAAACATGTAAATATAAATTTTATAAAAATTCATAGCCGGTAAAAATTTGAAATAAAGCTTAAAAAATAATACTATTTAATTTTATAATAAAACTACTAAAATTAAAAAAAAAAAAAAAACCTATAATGAAAATAAAAATAATTTTATTTTAATTATTATTAATAAATCAACAAAATATAAATATCTTATATTATATAAAAAATTAGACTTAATATAAAATTTAAAATATATATTTAATAAATATTAAATATTTAAATAAAAAAAATAATTACTAAAAAAAATCGAATAATATTTTTTAAGTTTTGGTAATTATTTATTAAAACTTTAAAAATTAAACGTAAAATATTAATAATATATTATTTATAAACCGATAAATAAATAAAAAAACTAAACTAAACGTTAAAGTAATATTTAAAATATTATATTAATTAAAACTAAAAAAAACTAAATTAAATTGTTTTTAAATGCAAAAATAATATATAATAGTTTATATAATAAAAATATAAAAATATTATTATTTAAAATAAGCTAATATTTTTTTTAAAACGAAACATTAAACTATTCCAAATTAAAAAAGTTATTTTATCGATAAATTATAAATTAAAATTATTAAAAAATGCAAAAATTAGCTTTTCTTAACACATTTTTGTTTTTGAATTAATATGTTTAAATATTCCGCTAAAAATTAAAGTTAAAATCGAAAAAAAAAAAGCCCCCCCTTTATAAAATAAAAAGAATCTTAAATTTAAAATAAAATAAATAAAAAACACGATTAAAATATTTAATTAAATAAAAAAAGTATATTTACGAAAAAAAAAATATAAAAGCTAAAAAGAATATCTAACGTGCCACACAAGCTTATTTTTAACACAAGCATATTTTTAATTTTCTAGCATTTTTGTATAAATATATAATATTTACAATTTTTTTAACTATTAACAATGCCGTATAATTAGAATTAAAAAAATACAGAGCTTATATTATAAGCTTTTAAACGTAATTTAAAATTAATTATTAATTGTATAACGTAAATTTATAATGTTTTTTAAAAAACGCTAAAAAACCGCTAATTTGGTTTACTTTTACAGCAAAATATACGCTTATTATTATATAAATTAACCGAACTAAAAAAGCAATTAATTATACGATATATAATTAATTAATAGCATAATCGTTTTTGCTTTAATTAAGTAATGTTAAGAATATAGCTAATTATTTTATATAAACGTAACGCGATTACGGTTAGTTATAATTAAGCGTTTAATTTTATACGACGCTAACTATTTTTTTTAAACGCGTTTTAATTGAAACATTAATTATTAACAAGTTGTTTATAAAAATTTTAATATATATTAATAATAGTTTAATTTTATATAATTAACAGTCGTTTAATTTAATATTATTAAAAATAACATTTATAATTTCGACGAAACTAGTTTTATAATAAATAAAATATCGTTTAAAATAGTCGTTATAATTTTTAACCGACGTAAATAATTAAAATTTTTAATATAAAATAACCGTAAATAGTTAAATATATTTTAAAAGATTAAATCGTATAGCTTTATAATTTTACTATATATTATTTTAACGGAAAAACTTTAATTTTAATTTTAATATATAAATAATAAATTGCCGAGCGATTTAATTATTATAATAATAAAAAACGGCTAAATAAATAATAAATAAAGTTTAAATTAAATTCGGTATTTTAATAAATATATAACTAGTTATACGAAAAGTTTTCATTGCGTATTAATTTTTAATAATTATAAAAACTACTATTTTATTAAATTCAAATTATACGTAAAAAAATATAACATTATTATTTTATATATATTAGTTTATTTGTTATATAAGTTTTAGCTGTTAATATTAATTACTTTAGCCCGTTAAAACGAGCGTATAATAAAAGATATTAACGATTTAATATAAATATATATTATTTATATTAAAAAAAAGATTTTCTAAAGCATTTTATTAAACGTATAAAGCTTTAATAACTAAATTAAATATTTAAAAAAGCTTTAAAAATATTAAATTAATATTATATAATTTAAACTATATATTTTTATAACTTAAAATTTAATTATTAATTAAAACATTATTTAAATTATTAAAGTTAGCAAATAAACTTTTATTTATTTAATAATTAAAAAATTTTATATTACAGCCAATATATAATTGCAAAACAAATATATTAAAAATAAAATTATACGATATTAAAATAGTTTACTAAACGCTATTTTAAATATAATTAACTGTATTATAAAAAATATAACGTTATTTATATATAAATTATATTATTTAAAAATAAAATTGCTATATTATAAAAAGCAAATTAAACATTTAACTCATATTATTGTATAAAAAATAAATAACTTTAAAATAAAAAATTATTTACTATATAAAAAAAACAAAATTTTATAACTAAACATACTATTAATAAACAAATATTGCAAAAATTAGTGCAAATAAACGTTTTAACAAAGTAAATATATCGCGCGTACGATAATATAGCATATATAGTAATATTAAACATAATGCGCGCATTTATTAAAAAGCTGCGGAAATATTTAATAATTATATATTTAATTAAATTTAATTAATTTTTTATATTGTAATAAAATTATTAAACATGTTTATACAAAAGTGTTAAAAAGTTAGAAATAGGCTTGTGTTAAAAATCGGCTTGTATAACACGTTAAATAATATAGCTATTATAGTCGATAATTTTTACCGACAATATTTTAATCGGCTAAAACTTAAAAACACAAAAACGACTAAAAAAAAGTTAAAGCTATTTTAGCTAAAATAAAAAATAAAAAAAATTAAAAAAAAGAACAAAATGCTTGCTTACTTTTTTTTTTAAAATACTTTTGCTTTTTTTTAACTTTTTTATATTTTAAAAGTTTATTAAGCTACTTTAACCTTTTTAACATAAAAAAAACTCGGCTTAACAATGTAAACGACTTAAATATAATAATAGTCCTTAAGCTTTTTTATTTGTTTTTTGGTAAAGAAACCTTAGGGTTGTGAAGTATATTCTGTATTGCAATGGGGAAGACTGGGAATATCCACACATCCCTGCGGGATGTGTGGGATATTCCAGTCTTCCCTTATCTAATCAACGTATCTAATCTACATGTGATATGTGGGTCTTGCGGACCCCCCTGTCACACTGTATCATTTTTATTAACTTATTTAAAACTTTTTATTTATATTATCCAAACCGCTAATACTTAATTAAATATGATATTAACTAATAAATTAAAAAAAAATATAGTTTTCGTTATAAAATTTTAAGTTAATATTATTACAGTTTTTACAACGATTAATACTATTTAATATAATATAAATAAATTTTTTATTAAAACAACGAAAATAAAATACAACTTTAAAATTAAAAGCTTTAATAGTAAAAAAAGTAACAGGACGACGATTAATAAATAAATAAAAAACGGGTTTAAATATACTACTTGCTATAATTAAAATATCGCATAAAAAAAACGAAACTATTATTTTACTTAAAAAAACTAGCGTTAATATTTATTATAAACAATAAACTTAAAAAAAAAATATTATTATAAACTAATAATAAAAAACTTAGTCGAAAAAAACTAGCTATAAAAAAAACCACTATAAAAACGAAAACGTAACAATATTTTATTACGTAATAAAAATAAAATGCTTTCGTAGCTTTAAAAAGCAAAATGCTTTTATAACTTTAAAAAATAAATATAAAAAAGGAAAGATTTTTTATATAACTAGTCATTTATTTATTATTATTTAACTTATATTTATAATTAGTTTTTAAAAACTATAAAGAACTATTTTCTATAAAATTATTTATTTAACGATTGCCTTATTTTATTTTTTACTATATTTTAAACATAAACAGAAAAGTATTTACAAAAATAAGCTTTACATATCTTTATTTCCTTAAAACTATGACAAAATACCTACGTAATAAGTTACTAAGGTACGTTTTATAACAAAGCTATATATATAATTTTTTTAAAAAAAAAAGTAGTATTATTAATAATTAAACAAAATTATATATATCAAAAAGTTATAAATAAGCGTATATTATTACTAAGCATATGTAATACATTGTTACGTATTTAGAACGTATCTAAATACGAGACAGGAGCAGCTGCCACACAGCTGGCAACAGCAGATGACGGAGGTCTAAAGGATGACGAAGGTCTAACGGCTGGCCCGTTGATATAGTTCTACTTAGCCGAACAGTCCTTAGATAGATAGTCTTTTAAAAAAATTAACTATTTTCTAACACCTGTTTTTCTAACCGCTTAAAGCGTAATAATTAGTAGCTAGCAATTGTTAACGCCGACTAATACTATATTAAACTATATAACACAACACTATATAACAGTTATCAAAACCACTAGCCGAACCGTTAACCTTTTACTTTTAAATTATTAAGATTATTATTAATAAATCTTTAAATTAACAAACTTTTAAACTAACAGACTAAACTAAAACTGCTTTTATTATAATTATTAAAATTATTAAAGTTATTGTTTTTAAAACTTTAAGTTTAGCTTAAAGTTTAATAATACCATTATTTTTTATTATTACGTATGTTATTTTGTACTATTTTTTTGGTTTTAAGTTTGCTTAGTTATTATTAATCGTTTTTAAATTTATATAATTATTTTATTAATTAAATATTTCGGCATTTGTAAACGTTATTTTGCTTAAATAGCGTATATTTAAATAGTTAATAAATAGCGAGAAAAAAAACTAAAAAAACTGCGTTAAGTTAATAAATTTTATCGACGACAAAAACAACTTTTTAATATTTTAAACTTAAAACGTAAACTACGATTTTTTAGTCTATTTAAAAAAAATCGCTTAAGCTAATATTTATTTTTAACTTTTTTAATAAACATTACGTATTATTAAAGCAGCTAATTAAATTTTTTTATATAACTTTTTATAAAAAGTCGACGATTAGTTTTTTTAATAAGCTTTAAAAAGTGCGGCAAAATATTTAATTTTAACATAATATTAACTAAATTAAAGATTATTAATTTAATTAATATATAAAAAAGTATAAAAAAGTTAACAGTTATATAAAAAAATAAATTAATAATTAAACTTTATATTAAAAAAAGCTTAATTAAAATTACCGCTAAAATTAAATTTATTAAACTATTTAAACTTTTAATAAACGGCTTTATTTAATATTATCGGTTTATTTATATATTTTATTTTTAACTTAACTTTAAAGCTTAAATATTTAAAAACTTTATTTTTTAATTTTACTTAATATTTACTAAAAATATATTTAATAATATAATTATTATAAATTATTAGATTAATTATTATATTAAAAAAGTTAAAACTAATTTAGCATTAACTTAAAACCTTAAATTTAATACTATTACTATTAGTAAAACAAATAACTTTTTAAAAATTAGTTTTAAAAAGTGCAAAATTTAAATATTTAAAAGCATTATTATTTTTATTAGTTAATAGACAGGTACGCGGTTTAATTTATAAATTTTAGCCGTCGAAAAATTAGTTATTTAACGAAGAGTATTAATTATATCAGTCCTAAGGAGAAGGAAATATATCTTAAGGATATTAGTCTTAAAAAAAAGAAAAAGAACATTAGTCTTAAAAATACCAGTTTTAAGAAAAAGAAGAATATCAGTTTTAAAGATACCAGTCCTAAGAAAAAGAAGAACATTAGTTTTAAAGATACTAGTCCTAAGAAAAAAAAGAACATTAGTTTTAAAGACACTAATTAAAAAAGTCTAATAACGAATAAAACAAACCAATAGTAGCACCATAACCCCTACCTTAACTAAACGTTAACGCTTTTGCAGATTTGTTAAATTATAGATTGGTGCAAAATTTGTTTTATAAGTTCGGAGAATTTGTAAATGCTTTTAAAAATTTTAATAATAAAAGGGCATTTAATTAATAAAAACTAAGCTAGGTTGGATTTTTTAATTTTTATATTTAAAAGTTATTTAAATAAAGTAATTATGTTTAAGTAAGATTTGATATATATTAGCGTAATATATATATTTATTTAAAAATAGCGTAAAAGAATATGCAAAAAACTTAAAACGGAAAGCTATTATTTAATGTAATTATGCTTAATTTATAAAAAAAGTAGCTTAATTATAGTAAGCAAAGAAAGTGTTACTAAATATAAAATATTTAATATTAAATAATTTAAATATAGCGTTTATAAAAATAGTTAAAAAACTTAAGTTAAATATTGTTAAAATATTAAAATAGCTAAAAAAGGATAAAGCTATTTTTATATTTAATAGAATATTAGCTAAAAAATTAGTAAAAAAATAAGGAAGTAGTATTTTTAAAATGTTTAAAGCAGTAAGCAAAAATTTTACAAAATAATAAATGTCCGAAATATATAATATATTTTATTTAATTTTTAAATAATTAATAATGCGTTTATTAAAAGTATATGTCTTTAAAAATTATTTAAAATATTTTTAAAAAAAAACGAAAGTTTATAAAAATATATTAAAATATAGATTAGTATTTAAATAAATATTTTATTTAGCAAATTTAATTAATTAAATTTTAATAAAAAAATAGCTGTTAAAATTATTAGCGCTAATAAATAAATTAATACTACTAGTTTTAGCGATTTATATATTTAACGAAAGTTAATATAATTATAATTATTAAAACGGATTATAGTATTAAAATAACTAAAAATATTAGGATAATAAAATATATTATATTAAAAATAGTAATTAAAAAAAAAGCTTTAGTTATAAGAAAAATAATAAATATTATAACGAAAATAATAAACGATATAATAGAAATAATAGATGTAAAAATAAATATAATAAACGTAATAAAAGTAATAAGCATTATAATAAAAACGATAAACGAAAATAACGTTTAATAAAACGTTTCAATAATTAACGTAAAAAAAATAAACGTTTATATCGTAAAAAAAGTATTATAAAAAGAAAATTTTATAAAAATCGATATAATTAATAAAGTAAACTTTTTAAACGATAAAAAAAATAGGTTAAAATTTAACAAAATAAAAAAAATGTTTATTTCGAAACAAAAATATTTATAGCGGATAATAATATAAAAAAAAAACGCAAAAAAGTATAATTAATAGCAAATAAATATTTTATGCTAAAAAATTTTATTAACGAAAAAACTTTTAACTAAAACAAGCTAAATAATAAACATTTTTTATTTTATTTTAATACGTTTTATTTTATTATTTTTTATTTTATCGTATCGGCAAAAAAAAGAATATGCCGAAAATATTAAAAAGTATTTTTGTTTTATAACAAATATATAATTTATATATACTAAAACTATTATAGTTTATAAAATAGTTTATAAAATAATAAAGCCGTAAATATAAAATAAATAAACTAAAACTATAACGACGATAACAAAATATAATATATAATTAACGGTTTATTAAATAATTTTATAAGTTATAAAAATATTATATATAATAAAATAAAAATAAAAATATTAAATAATATACGGACTATAATATTATAATTTTAATATTTAATAAAATATTAAATAAGAATATAAAACTTTTATATAAAAATACTATTACGAATAATAAAATATAAAAGACTTAATACGGTATACGTAAATTTCGAAGCATTTAACGTTATAATAAATAAAAGTTAGTTAAAAAAACGAAAAAAAGTTTATATAATTTATTTAATAAAACAAGTTATTAAAATAAAAAAAATTAATAGTTTAGTTTATTTATTAAAAAAAGCTAAACTTATGGTAAATATATTAATAAATATATTTAATAGTAAATAAGTGAAAGTATATATATAAATCGAAATATAGGTTAAAAATAATTTAAAACTAAACTATTATTTAAAACGCTATAAATAGTAAAATATAAAGTATAAATAGATTTTATAACCTAAAAACTTATATTAATATTTGCAGAAAATGCAGAAATATTAATATTTATTAAACAAAAAACAAATTTAATATAACGAAAAGTAATGGTTATTTAAAATATATATATATTTTTTTTTAAAATAGCGCTATTTATTTTCGTATAGTATATTAAATTGCTAAAATAAAATAAGTACGGCATGAAAAAAAAATACATATTTTACGTAATAAAAGCCGGTCCGTTAAACGGAATATTAGACGTAGATATTACAAAATATATTGTATATTTAAATAATATAAACAAATTAATATAAATTAAACGTAATTTTAAAATTAAAACGATATTAAACTTAAATATAAACGGTAAATAATAAATTAATTAAACTAAAATATTTATGGTTTAAACTATATATAATTAAAGTATATCGGTAGTTTAGTTTATAAATATTTAGAAAATAAAATTAAAAAACGGAAAAGCATATTTTTTTAGCAAATTTAAATTTATAAATAAAATAATAACAGCGTTTTTAATAAATATAAACAACGCAAAAGCTTGGAACGCTATAATAAAAAATATAAAAAATATTAAGCTAAATTCTTTCGATTTTAAAAAATATGCAGATTTTAAACTTAAACGATTAAAAATATACTATTTAAATTAATAAAATATAAAGTATATATATTTAACGAAAACTTTAAATATATAAAAACTAAAATGCGACTATTAAAAAAATACGACGTATAGAAATTTAAAAATATTATATAATTACCGAAAAAAAAAATGCGTATTAATTTAGTTTAAAGTTAGCAAAAATAAAAAACAAAAACAAAAGCTTATAAGTTAGGACTAGAAAATAAAAATTTTTTTAACAAAACGTTTAATATAATATATAATAAATAAAAAATAGACTAAATGCGTAAATTTAATACTTTTTAAATATCCGGTTTTTATCGTTTAAAAAACAGTAAATAAAAAACGCAAAAAACGTATAGTCGTAAATTTTAAAGCTTTAAATAATATTACGGTTTTAAATATTTATTTTATACTATGTTAAAAAAATATAATAGCAAATATAAAAAAAAAACAATTTTATTAATATTTAACCCAGCATAATATACTGCAAAATACTAGGCATAAGCTACAGTAAATATATTAATATTTTATAAATAAAGAATTTTAAAAATATTTATAATAGATAAAAACGTAAAGTTTTTATTTTTATTTTAAACAACGCTATTTACGAAAATAAGAACAAATTTGCAATATTTGACGGCATATTATTTATAAACGAATAGCTAGTTAAAAAAAAAAAACTAAAACGTAAAAATAGCTATTCGGTTTTATTATACAAATTTAAATATCTTATAAATATTAATTATAATATTATTATAATATATTTTAAATAACGCAAAATAAAAAACTTTCGGATATGTTTTAAACGAAGTCGTTTTAAAGTTTAAATTAAATATTTTATTATTTATAATAGAAATACTAAAAAATAATATAAATTATAAAACGGTTCGAAAAATGTACTAAAAAAAAGCTTAAATAGCTATAAATTTTGCGATAACGGAAATAAAATTTAAATACGATAAAAACTATCGTTTAATAAAATTTAATGTAAAAGACGAAGTGTTTTTAAAGCTATATAAAAGTTATTATTTATTAAAAAAAATACTAAAAAAATAGTTATAATAAAAAGTTAAACTTTTAATTATTGTAAAAAAAGTAGGCGATTTAATATATAAACTAAACTTTTTAAAACATTAAAAAGTTTATAAAACGGTATTAATCGCATAATTATACTTCGGACTAAAAAAAAAAGATTTATATACTAAACAAAAACCGGAACTAAAATAAATATATATAAATAGCGATAATAACGAATAAAAGTTTTATAAAATAAATAAACTAGTGAAACGAAAAACATTAAAAATCGGTAAACGTTTATGCTTAAAATATTTAATATATTAAAAAAGCTATTTTTTAATATATAATTAATAATATTCGAAAGATTTATTAATGTAAAATACTAAATTAATAGTCGACGAGTTTAATAAACGTAATAAACTGTTAATTGAAAAATTAAAAGCTAAACTAAAAAACATCGATAAAAAAAGTAGCAATAATAATATAATAATAGCGGTAAACAAGTAAAAAGCAGTAAATATAATACTTAGGTTAAATATTAAAGTTTAAATTAAAAAAATGCGACCGGAAAACCGTATATTACTATCGGCTTTTTTTAATAATAACTAAAATAACTATATTTAATATTTTTAATATCGTTTATTGTTAACAAAATTAACAAAATTAATTAAATAAATTAACCTGATATTATTAAAACCGACTATTAAACCGAATATTTATAAAACCGGCGCGTAAGCTATTAACGATTATTAAACTTGCGATAATTTATTAATACCGATATACGTAAATTATAAAAATAAAAAAGATCGAAATTTTTAGGTTAAATAGCATTATAAAATAAAAGGACGTATTTTTAAATAATAACTTTTTATTCGGAAAAAATATATAAATAACTAAAAAAAAACAGAACAAGTATTAATTAAAATTTGCTAAAAAAGTATATAAATATAATTTATTAAATAAATAGTTTTTATTATTTAAAAAAAAAGCGACGCGACTTTTTTACAAAAATAAATTAAGCATCGATAAAATAAGCTTTACGTAATATATATCGGATTTAAAAAAGTTTTAGCAATATATAGTTAAAATAATATTATTAAAGCTATAAATATTGCTTAAAAAAATAATAAAGCATTTAGTATAATGCCGACCGATAAATAAACTATTAAATAAAAGATTATAAATAAAGGCAAAAAAATAAATAACCGAAACAAATAAATAAAAAGCAAAAGTTTAATAGAAAAACAGTATATATATTAACGTTAAAAACATTAAACTTAAATTTTAAAACGCGCTAAAAATTATAAAATGTTTAAAAAAAAGTTTTAGTATATTTTTAAACATTTTAAAAGCAAAAGTTAAAGCTATTAATATTAATTAAATGTTCGTTTTATTTAATAATAAAATATTATTAAAATATTAAAATAAATAAGCTATTAAGCACGGCTATTAATATTTAAAATTGCTGTTAATATTAATAAAAAAACTATTTTTAACGAATTAACTTAACTAATTTGCTACGTTTATTAAATTTAAATACGCAAAAAATATAAATATACGCGATAAATAAATATAGCCTAAATAAGTAAAAACTATTTAAACCGACAATATAAATATATATAAATAAATAAAAACTAAACATATAAATAATTTAACTATAAAAAATATATAAGCTACTAATATAATAATTATTATAAAAAATTTATATATTTTAAATAGTATAGTTAAAAAAAAATATTAATTTGTCGAAATAAATTTAAAAGCAATAAAAACTATTAAATTTTTAAAAAACAAAAATAACAAGTATTGTTATTTAAAAAATTCGATTTTATAAGCTTACGTAGCAATTATCCGGTTAGCTTTTTTAAAAAAATTAATAAAAAAACGTATTTAAAAAATCCTATAAAAAGTTTTTATAAACGCTAGTATATCCGATAAAATATTATTTAAATAAATAATTATAAATATAATAAAAAATAGCGCGATATTAATAATTAATAAAACAATTATCGAAAAAATATAAATAAAAATAGCAAATATTTAAACAAAAATAAAATAAATAAAAAAGCATATTAATAAATTTAAAAGCAAAATTAATATTATAATATATTAAATTTAAAAATTAAACGCTTTTAATACAAAAATAACGTATTAAAAAACGTTCGATAAGTTAAACGAAAAAGTTATATTAATTAAAACATAAATATACAATATATTAAACAAAAAGATATTATAATAGCAAAAAACCTAAATAAATTTAACAGCTGTACAAATTAAAAAAATATAAACTAAAAAACTAAAGCCGGCAGAGATAATAAAAAAACTTTAAACTATAAATCGTAAGGTTAATATAAACTTTTTTCCGAAAAATTATAATAATAATATAAAATATAATAAAACAAATTTTAACAATAAAGAGTTTAACGCTAAACTATTAAACACGTATATATCGGATACGTATATATTAAATACGCGTATTTTTGATATTAACGCTAAAAATTTTAATGTTAAATTATTTAATATGCATTTTTTTGACATTAACGAAAAAAAAAAGTAAAATTCGACTTCGACGAAAATAAAACAGAAAATAAATAAAAAAAGCAAAAACGATTGCATAATAAATTATAGTTAAAATAAAATAAGTAAATAATAACGTTTTTTAATTTACGTTTAACTTTTCGATATTTTTACGTTAATTAATTATATGCAGATATTTTTTAAAGCCGAATTTTAAAATAATACGTTATTTACAGCAGTTTTAACTATTTAATTTTTATTTTTAAAACTTAACAGTTATCGACTTTTTAAAAGGGATTATTTTGCCATTTTATACGACTTTTCGCCATTTTATATAATTTTTATAAATAAAGTTACTTTTATTATTGCTTTAATTTTTACTTAATATAGTATATTTGTTTAAAAACGAGGACGTTTTCTTATTTTTTAAAAAGGGCAGATGTTACGTATTTAGAACGTATTTAAATACAAAACAAGAGCAGCTGTTATACAGCTGGCAATAGCAGATGACGGAGGTTTAAAGGATAACGAAGGTTTAACGGCTGGCCCGTTGACATAGTTCTACTTAGCCGAACAGTCCTTAGATAGATAGTCTTTTAAAAGAATCAACTATTTTCTAACTCCTGTTTTTCTAACCGCTTAAAGCGTGACATATATTAAGTAATTTTTAAATAAATATTATTATAATATTAAATAAAATTAATTTAAACTATTTTTAAAAAAGAAAAATTTTATAAAAGCTAAGAAAAAAACCCTTTAAAAACCCTTAAAAAACTAATTTATAAAAAAGCTAATAATATTTATATATTATAAGCCGGTATTTAATATAAACTTTTTTATTATATAATAAATTAAATAAAAGTAAAATAAACTAAGCTTTAATTTAAAAGTTAGCATTTTTTATTTTTTCTTATTTAAATATTTTTAATTTTAGTATTATTTATATATACTTTTAAACCTTATTTTTTAAAAAATTTTAATAAAAAATGTAAATTTAATAAATTAATTATAATATATATATATAATATTTTAAAAGTTATATAATTAAATAATTGTTTTAAAAGCGATAGCTTAATAACTTACTAATGCTAAATGCTTATTAATCCTTTAATCAATACCGCCAATTTATTGATAAGAGCAAATAACAATTGCTTTAACAAGTACTCCTTTAGCTACATACTAGCTACTATTTCCATCTAACCACGGCTATACCTACCTAGCAGTATGTAATCTCTCTACTCACGTAAACCCCGCCGCGACATTTCAATCCCCCATCACCTATTAACCACCTGTACACCCCACATCTGAGATCGATACTCCCTATTCTGCACACAAGGGATTTCAGTCATAGTTCAATGACAATATCGCAATTTACATCATGGGCGATCCGCTTAGTGTTGCGGGGACTATAGCCGGCCTTGTTGGAGCGGCCATCCAGCTGTCACAAGTCAGCTACCAATACGTCGCTAGCGTCAAAGGCTCGTCCAAGGCGTGGTCTTCGTACATTCAGGAACTTTCGGCTCTAACGGCGGTCCTCCTCCGGCTCCAAGCTGCCGCTGAGGTGAAAGAACGTGGTTCTTCACTCACCATTCGAGAACCGCAGGTTTCCGCAGATGCAGTTCACGAGTGTATTAGCGAGTTACAGCAAGTCAAGACCAAGTTGGATGCAAAATTGGCCAGAGGAGGTATAATGGGGAAGTTGGATGCTCTAGCCTGGCCTTTCTCTGAGACGGATACCCAGAAGAAGGTGGACATGCTTCATCGCTTTCACAGTCTGTTTTCTTCAGCGTTACTGGCGGACAACTTGTAGGTCAGATATGGTTTTCCTTCGCGCCTAGATATAAGGACCACGGCACTAACTTGTGGTGGAGTACCGTTTCTGTTGCGAGCTATCGCGAGATCCGCGAGCAACGACAAGGTTAGGCTCGCTAAGCTGGGGCTGCTTTGCAATGCTAACCCACTCTAGAAAATGACCTGGATCGGTTTCTAGAGCGGTATAGGCCTCTTTGCGCCCCGCAACAGGTTGGAGAAGTCAGCGAGCAGAGGTGTCCTGGCACTTGATCAGCTTTTTTGCTGCGCGAATATTATCTCGCTTGGCGAAACGGACCAGAGCGTTGCCTCTGGGCATATGGACAACGTCAGTACTCTATCTCAATTACAGCGTTTCTTGGATATTATGCTAATTTCATTGCACAGTTGGAGTTGGAAAAACAGTCCTGTCGTAAGTCCAGCTTCGCAACGATATGACATGACCACCTCTAAAGACGCACAGGGCAGCGATTTCGGAAGATTTGAAGTTATCAACCCCAACAGGCACTATTATTATATATCACTTTTTCCGCGGCGGCAGCCGTGAAGATACTCTGACTGATCTCCTGGGTCACCTCGTCTTCCAGAGTCTGAATCAGTGCGTGAGCATGATACCGGAGGCCGCAAATCTGCACAAGATACACGCGACATCAAGTAGTGATCCCCTACCAAAGGATCTAACTTCTATCTTGACAGCAACCTCCAAGGCTTGTCCGGCCATGTACATCCTGCTGGATGGTTTGGATGAGTGTTAATACCTTACGAAGTTTGGCCCATATCTATCGAGGCTGAGACAATCCGACATAAAGATAATCATCATGAGCCGTGATCTCCCGGATTTGAGAAAGCTTCTGCAAGAGTATCCCGAGATTGAAGTCCGGCTTGACCGTGACGATATACTTCGTTATGTCGACTGGAGGCTGTGCGAGGAGGGCGAGGTCCAGTATGACCTCTTGGAAGGACATTTGAAGGAGGCTATCGCTTCAAAATTATTCGAGCATGCGGATGGCTCGTAAGTTGGCCCTTAGTATTAGTATTCTGCCGATTTGCTTAGATAGCCCCCCAGGCTCATATGGTATTCTTTGCTGCAGATTTCTCCTCGTTCGGCTCTCGATGGACCATATCAGCTGTCTTACCACCGTTAAGAAAATCCGAAAAAGCCTAGAGGCCCTACCATCGGACTACCAAGAGGCATACCAGCGAACTTTTGATCGCGTTTTAAAGCAGAACTCTGGTCGGCGCGAGCTGGCCTTGAAGGCTCTAACGTGGATTTCCAGCGCAAAAAGGTCTCTTACCATGAGGGAACTTCAATATGCTGTTGCAGCGGAGGACAATGAAAGCACCGTCGGCGATGAAGACCTTGAAAGTCCCAAGTCCATCCTGTCCTCATGCCTAGGACTTGTACGATTGTCTAGGACAGAACAGAAAGTTGAGTTCATCCACTCGTCCGCCCGAACCTTCACTCAGACCAGAGTCGACCCTGATGCAGACAAAACAATCACTCGTGCATGTTTGAGGTACATGTCAACAATCGAATTGGCTAGTGGCCCTAGTTTATCGTTCAAGGACTTTACACGCCGTCTTCAATCGCTCCCATTTCTGGAATACGCTGCGCGCTTTTATGGATACCACGTTAGAAGTGTTGAACAAAGTGTTTTGACAGAACTAAGGCGATTCCTAGAAGACGAAAAGCTGCGAGGGAGCTCCTGGCAGGTCCTTCAGTTTATCTATAGCCCCCATCACACGTTAGGGCAAGAAATCTTTGCTGGCCTCCCTTGCCGTATATCGGTTCTTCATGTGGCGTCCTTCTGGGGATTCTCTCATTTACTTACCACTGTCCTTAAAGACAGCGGAACTTTATCTGCGAATGACTTGGCTGACATCAATGTCATGGATTCTCAAGGGTGGACACCTTTGCATTGGGCAGCTAGCATGGGGCACACAGACTCAGCCAGGGTGCTCTTGTGTTCCGGCGCCGCCGTCGATTCTTTGGATTCTGCGCAATGGACCCCTTTATTTTGGGCCGCAATCAAAGGTCACCGGGAGATAGCCGACCTACTCCTATCCCGGGGAGCGAACATATATCAGGTTGACTCGGGTGGCATGACCCCAGTACACTGGTCACTCTCTGCAGGCCAAGATGCCACCACCCATCTATTTCTCCAGACTATAGAAAAAGGTAAGGCCCGGCAACCGAATAAGATATACACGCTCCGATATCTAGACAATCGAGAATGCCTTTCTATATCAGAAGCAAAACGAATAGTAGCACCATACACTACGTCAAAGAGTATGGTCCAGCTCTCAGCAGACAGTCTTGATGCCACATGTTTCTCTAAGGTCATTCGGAGTATTGAGAGAATGGCAGAGAAAGCAAGGTTTTACTACGCGTTAGGAGCGAAGGACGTCCCGAGTATTGAACCCCTTTTTCGAACATTGTGGAGAGTTAAGAACAAGAGTGACTGGGGGTTCTGGTTGAGCAGGCGCAGGGATGATCCCATAGCGACTTTCAGGGCGAAACTTCTGGAGCGGGCGATCCAAGGTGAACATCTCTCTCTCGTGAAAGCTCTTCTTGATCTCGACGAGGACTCGAGGCAAGATGTCGCTGGTACCATCACATACAACGGCGTCAATTACCTCCACAGAGCGTGCACGCGTCGCAACCCGGAGATCGCGCTCGCATTTATTGCGAAGGGGGCAGACGTGAACCAGCCCGACGAGAGTGGGAGGACACCTCTTCACCACGCGTGTAGGCGGGGCTCTATTGATGTCGTCAATGCCCTCCTTACTGTGGGCCGCATCGATATCCAGGCTGAAACTGATGATCAAGATACACCACTCATAACGCTTCTCCGTGAGGGAGGCTGGAGAACAGAACACCGCCCTGGTGAAAATTTGGCTATATGCAACGCATTGATCAAACACGGCGCCTCTATCTACGATGTCGACAGGAATGGCAATACTACAGCCTATATTGCGATACGGCTTTGGGATTCGGAAGTCATTAATTTTTTCCTGAATTTAGGCGTGGGCTTCAGCAACACAAAGGCTGACGGCATGACGCCTCTTCACTTGGCCGCCAAAACGCCATTTAAAGTGGCCATACGGGACAGTTACTGGGACAGAGATATGTGCGACGAAGCGGACGGGTACCAAATTCCCTCCTCAACTATTGAAAATTCTCTTGATCTCATCATAGGGTTTTCCGACACCGCTGCCCTGAACCTTGTAGACTCTAACTCAGGTTGCTATGAAGAAACTGCTCTACCATTAGCGATTGATTCTGAGAACTGGACAGTATCTTGTCGTCTACACGATCTAGGGGCGCGATTCAAGACCAACAGGCCACTTTATCCCCTGCTCGTCAAAGCAACTCGGGCTGGCATACCTGAGCTTGTGCAACTGTTGATCCAAAACGGCGCGGATGTCAATCCGCCTCAGAAGGAGCCTACAGTAGGCATAGAACATAATGCCGAAATTCTGATTTGTGAGGCGGCCCGCTTGGCCAAGTGTAGAGACCGGGAACAGCATAACGAAGATTTACCGGATCCAGCAACTCCAAATTACCTGGCCAGCGGTGACTATCTCGCCACAATCCAGGTCCTCATTGGCGCTGGCTTTGGCGCCGAAGGAGTTGACCACAACGGTATGAATGCCTTAGAATACGCGATCATTAGCGCGGGCTCCACCCAGATTCTTCATGCTCTGCTCGACGCTGGTTTGAACCCATACGCACCAGGAAGGAAAGGGTTCGATCACATCCGACTGGCTCTTTTGAACGGAACGCCGAATGCTATGCTCTGCCTTTGGCAACATAGCAAAGCCTACCCTGCTCCAGCCTCCCATTGGCTCTACCAGTTTCACTCAACAACAGACTTTGACGAACAAGAGAACCTTATCCACATTTTTGTTACTGCACTTCGTCAAGCGTGTATCATCGACGCTAGAGACGAAGACGGACACACTCTACTCTTCAATGCGGCAATGGGCGGCAATCAGGCCCTAGCACAAGAGCTAATTCTCTCCGGGGCCAATGTCAACTGCACGGATACTGTGGGCTGGACGCCTCTGCACGCAGCTATAAGCCAGAAGGATGCGGGGATGACCGGCGTGCTGTTACAGGCCGGTGCTGATATCGGGGGGACGTTGACGGATGAGATCTCTTGGAACGCGGACCGTGCGAACGGGCGGCATTTGAAAGGCTCCAACAATTTGCACCTGAAAGCACTACATCTAGCCTTAATGGCTCCCAGTGCCTGGGAGCCTTGGACGTCTTGGAAGCCACCGTCTGCGGAACTAGTCCGGCTCCTTCTTAATAACGGTGCAGACCCGAGGGAGGAAGCCGTTATCGGCTTTGATTACAACGGTAAGATGCAGACTTCAGCGCCGATCAAGCAACTGTTTGATCAAATTGACTGGTGGATAAACGCCAATGGCATCAAAAATATGCTTGAGATTGCTGAGATGCTTGTCCAGGGGGGCGCCGTGGTGGGTGATGTTGCGCTGGAGCTCACGGTAGAGCATGTAGCCCTCTTTGACGGGCATGAGGAGTTGTGGGAGACGCTTCGGAATGGTATGAAGAGTTCCCAGGATAGCGACGACCGATGATTAGTTTGGTACTGTGTTATGTCTGGACTTTGGCGGAGTCGGATTGCTGACCCTGTCGAGTTGAGCATAATGCGCCGAGCGAACAGCAGTGCGGGGTGCTTGCCGCAATCGGACCCCATGTGTTGTAATAAAACCACAAATTGAAAAGTCTTCTTTCCTTTTAACCACTCCCTCCAGGTCTTGTCTACAGCCCCGAGACGACCCATTACATTGGGTATGACCACTGCGTCAAACGAGCTTGGCTATGAAGGACATGGTGTGGGAAATGTGCACTTTAACAGCTACATTGAGCAAGGCGTGAGCGATCCGTTCGTCGCTTTGCCCCTTTGCCATACTTCCCGCATGGCAAAGCATTTATACTATTGTAGGTACCAATTTATGCCTACTTACTGTTAGGCTCGTGCATTTTTTCAATGAGAAAGGCCCTGAAAAGAAGCTCACCAGATACAGATGTGAATATCTTAATGCGAGACATGCATCGCAGCTGGACTTTTGCTCTGGTTCGAAAAAGGTCCGGATGCCGTTCGTTCATCAACGCGGATTAGCTGCAACTGAATGCCATCTGTGTCTACGCGTCGACGTCGAGAGCTCTACTCATGGGCGACTTAGCCATACACACCGCCGCCAATGAGTTGGAAGCGGTAGATATACGGTCAGCCTCTCTTGATTGGCTATATTCAAGGGGAAAAGTATGCAAATTGTAAGCACGCGGCTCTCAGAGGCTCACGAGGCAATCTCTGATACTACACTCGGGGCTATATCCGAGTTAATATTTTCTGAGGTACGTGTGCGTCTAAAGGAATTCCATCTCTTATAACGTCCTCCCGGTTCGTAGTTAAGTATCTAACTATATTAAATAGACATATACTGGAAACATGAGCCATATAGTAGTACATACCGATGGTTTGCGCCGTCGTGTAGAGCTACGACGAAGTAAGCATGATATTCTATACCATCTTGAATATAAAATCGCCGAGCTCGTAATAATCTATATTCTTTTTTCTACACAAGAGATCTTTATTAACGTACGAACCAGGTCATATATCAAAGCCGCTACCATCAACCAAACGAAGCCTACTTTTCACTTTAGCCTGACTTTCAATAAATCCATTCCCCTTGCAAATAACAATCATGTCCTACCTAACTTCGGCTCAGCTTTCATCCACCGATGGCCACTGATGTCGGCGAAGCAAGATTTCGTGTCCATAGTACACTAGATTGTTACTAATACACGCTATATAGAGGCAGTGGCAGAGTGCAGCTTTCGATCCTTAAACGAGGACTACCATGAATGCATCCACTACGAAAACCTCCATATCGAATATCAGCTCCTCAACTGGGGCGGCGAGAGTCTCATTGAAAATACTTGTCGTATCGCTTGCCTTTTATGTGTAAATACATTACTAATACGTGGCTTCCCACCCTCAGCAGCCATCGTTTAGAACCTTGTTCATGCGCTCTTCGAATATGTGAGCTCGCCAACCAACAGGGAATCCCATATGATAGATCTTTGGAAGGGCCGCCTCGACACGCTCTTCCGGGTGGTGTTCATTGGGGCGCACTGCTCTCGTCAGCAAGTTCGTGAGCAATTCTTTGTCGACAAGGTTCCGCAGACAGCAGCACTGCTGCACCCCAATTCTTGGGAAGACGCAAGAACGCTTTTGTCGCACTACTTTTTTGTTGATAAGATACACCAGGAGGCAATTAAAAGTAATTTGGGTGCTCGGATCATAAGCAACTTGGAGTTTCCGTGATATCGCCGACCGCAGGACTAACTTGTCCTGTATGCTACCCACACAATTACCTTAGCAATATCTACTTATATTAGTATATTCAAATTAACTGTTCATAGGGGCATGAACGCCGAATATCTTTCCTCGCTTACTTCTACAAACTTGAACGTGAGTTATAAAGTATCCATAATACTATTCTATATAATTGCTCTTTGTTATCTTGAAACGAAGCACTTCATTATTGTTTCGCTACTAATTAAACAGCCTTATTCTCTTCAACATACTGGTCAAGAATGACATTGCTACCGATTATCTAAGGAATCTTCGAGTAGATTTAACCGAACTTGTTCTATGCACAAACTTATCCAGTATCCATTTAAGCCTGTCCTTATCTGTTATATGGCGCCATAATAGCTCCGTCATGTTGTCTAGAGAAGTTTTTAATACCTAATCATCCTATTTTTACCCTCGGCAGCCTTTTTAGCTTTATTGTTTAGATCATTACAAACTTTATACATCCTCTGGGCCTCCTCTGACCGAGAGCATCCTCCCTTTTCGCTACTTAAGAGCGCCAGAAGCTGAAGAAATGGTTGCACCATCATAATATCGCTCCAAGCTTCTAGTGACTCAGGATAGTATATCACGTTCTTAAGGAGGACTGTGGCTGCAGCGAAGAACGGGTGGAGTATAATCCTATGTGCTGTCAGCGACACTGGAGGGCGTACTCAGACAGAAAGGGCACGGGCTGCATACCAGACAGAGGCATAGTCGCCCTGGTGTGATACTTGAATGAGGCGAACTGCCTTGCGAGATTCTTTAACACAGTTGTCTTCCGAAGGGGCGACTAATTGTTGCATTCCGGGTGTTGCATCAGTCAGTGCCTGCTCCGTAGGCTGCTGGTGCTGATCGATCATGATAAGGCTGCTCACATATGTAAACCGTAGGACAAGCATGAAGTGGAACTCTGCTCGAAGAGGAGCTTCTAGTGGAGATATTGTATTATCTTCGAAATCAATCGGAACACTCCCTCTCCAATACGCTAGTATTGTGCTCAATTCCTGTGCTAAGGCCGATCTCTGTGCACGAGACTGTTGCAGTGCTTGGACCGAGTACAGCCTTTTGTAGATTTGCCCCTGGATTACGGCGAGGCCAATGCGGGAATTTAAGATGTTAACAGTGCGGTCCAAGTCTTTCTGCAGCGGGAGTTTGGTAATGGTTCCCCTGGGCAGCTCCACGTCCATGTCGTCATCATCCTGTGCAAAAGGCTGTCCCGTCCGCAGACTAATGTCCTTATCGAGGATATAGGCCATCCAGAATATACGCTTTCGCTGTTCGATCTGGTTTTCTGAGAGGTTGGGATCTTGGCTGTTCCTATGCAATCCTGCAGCTTGAGCTAGTCGTACCGCGGCCGCTATCAGCACCGAGGCAATATGTGGGTGTGGCGTTCCCTGGAGAATGATTGCCATGCACACCAGAGCCTGAATGGCAGGCAGACTATGGTGCAGCATATTAAGTTCAGAAACGACCCCGAGTGCGTTGTGGAGATATGCGTACGCTTGGCTGTTGTCATCAGCAGTTTGTAGGGTACGCATTCCACGAAAACGATGGGCCAGTGAGAGAACCGCATTAAGACAGGCCCACCAAGCAGGGTCATGATTTGTCGAAGATGAGTAGCGATCTTGGAATTGCCGTAGGAAGTCCCCCTCGTCAAATAACGGGAGAAAGCGGAAGAAACTCCTGAATGCGTCATTAATCAACTCGAGTGCAACAGACTTGGGCGGGAGCTCTTGAAACGGATGCATAGAGAATGGGCTGCTCCTGAGAACCCTTGTGTAAAATGGAGGACTGATAAAGGGGGTAACGAAAGTTTCATGCGGCAACCTGATACTTTCTGATGCCTGATTGAAAGTATAGAAGGGAGATGAAAGATCAAGAGCGGAGCCAGGATTACGTTCTGCGAAAGTGCTCTCTTGGGGCGGTAATTCCAGTGCATCTACGCGATTATTCCATAGACTTTGTTCACTCAACGAGTCTTGTCGTGTTCCTAGATTATAGCCCACGCGTAGCATCAGTTCGTTAGGTGAAGTATTGTTGCCACCGAGGCTTCTTTGGTTCAGTGCATTGCCCAAAAGAGCTTCCATATTCTTCAGCTTGGCCTCTAGCTCTGCAATATATTTAAATCTAAACTCATGTTAAAAGCTGGGTAATGAACAGTGCTCGATGTACAAACCCAGCTGGCCTCCGGGGTTTTCTTTTTCTAGCGATAGGGGTAAAGTGGCAATGTGCCTTGAACTTGGTGCACTGCGCACAACCCTCCCTAGTTGGCTCGCAGCGAATCTTTTTTCTACGGCATATATCGCATGCCTAGCGCCAGTGGCCGTCATAAGATAAAATATCGACTCCTAAGCTGCAAGACTTACCCTTGTGACAAGCTCTGTGACTGCCGCAACATATGGTTGCTCGCTCTGCGTGATAGTGTCCTCCATTGTTTAGATCGATAGTTTGCTTAAACAACAAAAGAGAGCAAATTTATATATAATGACGTAAGTGTAGTATAAGGTGCTCTTGGGTATTCTTAATAAAATAAGATGGTTGTGCCTTTACTTCGTAGGCCGAATGAACTATTGTAGAATCAACGATTGCGGAGAGCTGGATGACATCACGTGATCAAGGCTTGCAGGGTCGATTATAAATCATACCTAGCTTAAAAACGTTGCTAGGCACGTAAATCGGCAGTTTTACAATAATGTGTCAGCAAAATGGCCATCACGGTCCCTTTAGCATTACAGTATGATTTCACTTTAGTATAAAGCGACTTGACACCGTTTTGTAAATCTTTACCGAAAAAGAAGATGGAGACGTGCCTATAAAATAACAGGCTATTTGTCGCGAGCTAACACTTAAATAACACATACACTTTGCTAAGTAAGTGGTGAAGCATTAAGGAATCATTGAACACAATGGACCTGAGAGAAGGGGAATCGAGATGCGACGCAAGCGATATACTACAGACTATATATCACTACTGGATCCAACTTCATGTTTCCCTAGCGACCGCCCCGCAAAGGTTAAAATTTCTTATACCCAACACCTTTAACGAAAGTCTGCTGCCATGGACCTTGCGAATTTCCCTCGGCAAGCTGAACATAATGCTTCGCGTGTGCAGAACCATCGATGGCGTTGTATGCAGGCGAGCCATCTTCCTTTCTCTCATCGGCGTAGTAGAACCTGGTTACAGTAATTATCTGGTTAGTTAACGCCCGGAGTGGAAACTCATGATCTTACTTAAAGCCTTTGTCTTTATATGCATCTGCCGCACAATGAATAAAATGGGCGCTCCCACTTTTCCCCACGCCGCAGTCCATGAGTGCCGGGATAACAGAGTCGTTTAGGCAGTTTCCTGTGTAGATGAATGTTCTTGATGCGGAATCTGGAAGACTTTGGAAAGCGAGTACAGCTTGCTGAGCCGATACGAAGGCACTGGTGGTGTTGACGACAAAGTTGCGACTAAAATCTTCCAGCGGAATGCTTAGGGGATCCTTTGCATCCTGTGGAGTCGCAGCAGCAGCTATAACTAATGTTAACCTAATCTAGCTTGTCAAAGAATCAATGAGCGTTAATACCATTATAGACCACGACATGAGGCGCTCCCAGCTGTGACTTGACTCTCGCAAAGATTTCAATGACATCTTGAGGGTTAGTAAAGTCGCCCTGGACATGCAACTGGCCAGCAGCACTATCTTCACTTTTCAGAGTTCGAGATGCTAAGGCAACCTTGTAGCCTTTGGCAGCAAATGCACGACCAACATGCTGCCCAACATTGGCGCCGGCTCCGAGTATGAGTGCGACGGGAGAATTTGTTGGCATCTTTTGTGGTTATAGGATTCAAAAAAAAGTGTTTAAGTTTTTAACTACTGAGTGTATAGGATTGTTTGGGTTGCTCGATGCAAGCTCACAAGAGGGAACCACTCACTTATATTCTTCTGAGGCCCGCCTTAAGTAGGTGCGAAAAAGCTTCGTCATTAGCAAATGGCTTAGGAATCAGTTATCAGTATGCCATCTCTGCGAAGCTGTAGCCATTCCACAGATCAAGGTGTAATTACTTTAAACCCGGAGCGGAGCTTTCGTTGGGTCCGAATCAGACAGCACCTATCTAAGCTTTTACTAGAAGGTAGCACCCGCCCCCACATTCTGTCCTGTCTTATTGCTTCGTAATCGCGTAGCCCTTACTAACAGTTCATTAATTACAGAACGAGATGCTTTACAGCTCTTTCTTCCCATTTGCTTTTCAGCCTAATAAAAACACTATGGATTGATCTAAAGTGCATCTTTGTCATAACCGCATGTAATTATAAGCATAGCCCGCATGACTATCCCGGTTGCGTTACTAAGTCACTTAAGTGGCTAAACCTCGTGTGTCCAACTCACTAAGGCCCTGCATCTTATTACCTCTTAAGAATCAGCATAAACAAGGAAGAATCAGAAATTGGTAAAGAAGTTTAAGAACCAATTGACAAGCTTTACAGTCTTTCGCACTTCTATAGCTCCTTTTCGTTAAGCTAAAGACTGGCACGTTATTATAAAATTCGAAGTTAAAATAAGAGAAAGTCTTAGAGACTTACTTTGGTTATTTAAATACTATAGTAACAATCCAGACTTTTATATCCCCGCGAGACTCTTAAAAGCAACAGCGTGCTACTTTAAATAGTTTGCGACACGTACTTCAGGCATATCTCTCAATTCACAATTTCATTCCGATCAATATCGAGGTTTATCAAATTACGCTTGCTGCTTTAAACAGCTTGGATAGGATGTAATTGATTACACATTCTTATGCGCATATAGTCTCTGGCGTTAACACAGTCCCAGATTCTAGTCACAGTTATATGAGTCTATATATACGGACATTACGATGTAACTAAATTTCCTAATTTTCTTTATATATCAACCGCTTCAAGCCGATATTCATCTTCAGGTTTCAAAGGATATATTTATACAAATGAACTGTCTCTACGGTGTATCTAGCACGATATTAAAAGCAACAAGTGCTTTAAGAACTAAAAAGCTGCTCTTGCAATGCCTTCCTATTCACTACGAGGTATAGCGTACCTTTTTATAAGCTACTTGTATTCATCGCCTTGTGGCGGAAACATGATGCGATAGTAGTCTATGTAAGAGGTAGTGGGACCAACGCTTCTGACCTCAAGTGGAACTGACAGCACATCGACAACAATGGGTACGCTAATAAGCGAAGTCCAGCTGACGCTGGGGTTTATATACTGTCAGCCAATCATCGCGAATATAGAGGGAACAGAAGCAGAAGGTCAGCGTCTCACCACTGCTGTGAAGACAAAGAACCCCGCATTAGCCAGGGGCTGTCCGTGAAGAGATCAGCCTCCATACCGACGCATCCGAGAACATATATAAACGTAAGTGTTCTTCTTGCATATTCTGTTTAGTTCGATCCTTAGATGTGATAATATTAAGAACAAGCATATAAGTTGGTACTACTAGCAATACTGGCGAGAAATAAGATGGAATTGAAAAATAGGGCTATTTTTATAGCTCGGCGTTTCTCCTTTATCTCGCTGACACTATGCCTTTCAACTAACCGTGCGATATGGGCTACTAGTGCCGTATCCATTCCTACGCCCTCCGGCCCTTATAATGTTGGCTTCACGAGGCACACAATTCAACACTACAATAACCAGGACCCTTTAGCACCGAACAATATCAGTACAGCATTCCTTGCGACCATCTTCTATCCTACAAAGCAAGTGCCACAGGGCATGCGTAAGCCGTACCTCAATCCTGAGACCGCAGCCATCTACGAGCAATCTTACAACTATACCCCTGGCGTTCTGGCATCTTTGACATCGAGTCTCCAAGAAGATGCCCCCTTTTTAAGTCCATATGGTTCGGAAACGGTGACATCGTTTCCAACTATCCTCTTCGGGCCGGGAGGCGTCGGCCCTCCTACTGAAGGCAGCACAATCCTACTCTCAGAATTGGCGTCCTATGGGTACACGGTTGTTGGGCTTGATCATCCCTTCGAACAACCATTCCTGCGGTTTCCCAACGGCACGGGAGTCTTTGGTGCCGATGTTGACTTGAGCGACATTGACCTTATTAAGGCCATATACCATACACGCCTTGTCGATAATGCAGTATTCTTGCAGTACTTCCCGGAGCTTGTGCAGAAGCTGAACGCCCCGTTCAATGTGAACTTGTTCGGACTCTTGGGTTATTCTCTTGGGGGTGCGGCCGCCCTTGGAACCATGCTCGATGAGGAGAACGAGTATCATCTGGCGGCGGGTCTTAACCTCGACGGTACACTATGGGGACGTCTGACTGATAATAGCTCTACGATTGATCTGCATAGAAATGTGTTACTACTTGGTGAAGATCAGATGAATGATCCCACCTGGATCTCATTTTCGATACAGCAGACAGGGTTCTATTTCAGAAAGATCCTCATTGAAGGGACACGGCATCATGATTTCAGTGACGATACATTTTGGAAAACGGTTGAGCCTGGCGTTGACCTTTCTGTTGGGACTATTAATGGTCTCCGCCAAACGGACATTACGAATACGTTTGTCAAAGCTTTCTTTGACCACTCGCTACTAGGCGGCGACGATAAGATACTTTATAGGCCATCTGCAAATTGGCCAGAACTTACATACTTCTACCGAAACGGATCCATGGTATCTTAATTGCACGTTTGGTCTCGACCAACACCCTAGCCGCATGTCGTAACTCAGTCGATAGCTTTAACAACGCATAATAGGAACTTATAAGAGCCCTTCCCAACACCCGAGAATTTCATTCTATCTCCTTAGTACTGCTTGATCCGCAACTATGACTTTATTTAAGGCTAATCGCAAAGTATACAACAATAAGTTCAGAAAGGAAAAGTGGTGGGAATGATGAGATCAAGTTGATAAAAGGATAATGGAATGGGATTTCAACAAGTGCACGCTCTTTTACGTTTCGGAAATAGTCTATATAGGCCACCTCTCTTTCTTTCCGGTCTCTCAGCCCACCACATACTAAAACTTTAAGTTCTCTGAGTGCCGTATCACTAGATCGGTATCATACACAGCCGTTTCTAAGTCAGTAAATTTCATGTTTTCTAGCAGTCAACTTCATATATTGGAAACACACTCTAGCAGTTCGTCCGACAACATCTCCCCGATCGCGGCTATATCGTCGCCTAGAGCAGCTTTAACTGGATACGTATAGCTGCAGTTACTATAGTGCACCGAGACAGTTGGACGCCCCAATAATATCGCTTTGTAGGGTTCTGGTGCCAGCCTTATATTCCTCCGGATTGATGGACCACAGCCCTTCCCGCTCAAAGTTGTCCGGGATCATCTGAGGAGTGTAGCTAACGCAATGGTAGCTACCATCGACCCTGTTACGCATGAGCTGTATGGCAGCGCGAATAGCTGACAGGCGATCCTTACGAATAAAATCTACGTGATGTTATATTAGTACGCATATATCCTGTAAATTCTTCAACTTCACAGAGCAATAGACTATCAAATGTCGAAGCTGTTCTCAAAACTCCGGAAAAGGGTATTATGATCTAGCTCCCAGCAGATCCATAGAAGCATACACAAGCCGGTTGTTTCAGTTATAACATCTTTAGCACTTTTAAGTTCGTGATGAATCTGTCGAATTAAGGGGAAATGCGGGGTAGAGGAGCTGGGTCTAGGTGGTATTTATTGATCAAAACCGTTATCTTATAGCTTTCCTCAATTCAAGTTAGAACCAAGTCATCATGTGATCTATGAATCTCCGGATCAGAAATCGAGATTTTGTAGTTTGGAAATTCTTCCTGCTCTTATGGATAATTACTATGTAAGATACACAGTAAAAATACATAATCCGTAATCACTCCTTTTAACCCTTCCGTATCTTGTAGTTTCGGGTTCTATTTCCGTATCCCATACCTCCCGACCCTAACTATTCGCTCTGGTGATTACCTCCCCCCATCTCGTACCAGGAATACGACTCTTCGTGCTTACTCAGGTAAAGCCCCATGGGGAAAACCTGTAGCGACTTGAACGAGTGCCAACAAGGCCTCCTAGCTTCGACGTCGAGGATATCATATACAGGGATGTGCTAACGGTCACATTCGCCCTAGCGGTCCTCGGCTCCTACTATTCAAACGCTGCGTATGATCCTGGGACCCTTATTCCGCGGTGTTGCAGTTCCGCCTATAGCGTACCGTATGTAATTCGTCGTGACGGGTGCCGATTAAGCCGATAGTTAAGTGTCAATGGGCATTAGTTGTAATAAAAGCTAGACAATTCGTATTATTAGACACTAATATTTGGCGTACCTAGAAAAATCTATAAGTGCTCTTTTACGCCGACCGTCTCATCAAAGCTGCCTTAATCCTTAGTGACTTATTGGCTTGAGGGGCGAGGGTTCGCCTGATTTAATTGTCTAACAAGCCGGCTCTTGATATTGAAATGGAGCAATGTAATTGGTGGACCGGCTGAGTGGGTATATAGGGCTGTTATAAAGCCATTATTTTTATCGCGTTGCTTAGCTGGATATCATAGACTCACACGTTTTTTTACAATAGACTTTTATCTTCAAGAAAATATAGCATTATAAGCAAGTAAAACCCCTTTATTGCGAGTAAATCTAAGTAGCGGCTATGTTGTTTTTACACCATAATCCCTTTGGCAGTGCATATACACTGCACTTTTGCAATATAGAGACTAATTATCAAAGCAAAATGATATAGTTAAAAGCATTCTTATACGTGTTTAGTCTAATTAGAACAGCTTCGTATGGTTTATAGCAAGTGTTTCAATTAGCTGTTCAATTTGCGCATGGATAATCTAGTTACGCCGTTAAACTTTGTTATACCAACCTGTGATTCTATATATACTTGCCCAAAGTGACTAAGTACTCTTCTATCTTCCGTTACTCCTTACTTTAAGGGGTTATGGGTTTCTCTCACATATCGCGACTCTTCACTAATGCGTCGCGGGGAAAGGAAGTCAATTAATGACAACTGTACAAACGATAAATCCTTTATATACAGCGAAAATAAATCCGCTATTCATCTAACGGAGCATACTTTTGATCGTGTAAGCGGAGTAAGGTAATAACAGAAGTCTTGTGGCTTGTACGAGGAGAGATAAATCCTACATCTCGTGCCGATTCACGGAACCAGCATATTCTTACTTAGCAAGCTGCTTTGCGAGTTGCTTCTCATTCAATCCTCGAGCATTCCAAACTATTGCCCTTGGAATGTTCTAACCCCCCCCAAACCGACTAAGATGCTGGTACTGGAAGTTCGATCGTGCTCCTGAAATGTCCAATCAATGGATCTTGGTAACGACAAAATTACCTCGGTCTTTAAAGCCCCATCGTGGGTATAAGGGTGATATGTTATATCTAAAGATACAAACCAACCACCTAGTCATACACCCCCTCATGCAGTCAGATCTCGCAGCCTTCCACCGACTACGCACTCAAGCTCAATATATGGAACACACAGCGAGTGGCTGACCAGATGCAAGCATACAGGAAGCACAAGTAAAGCTCGACAGTTTCTTGGATGCATTTAAGATACAAGACAGTATCCTATCTCTGAAAGTTTAATAAATAGAGATGAGATTTTAATTCGATGAGTTGTTATAATATCTACCGTTATTATGGGTAAACTTAATGAAAATGACGACGTGGGTTACTTGTTCCAGCTTACGGCCAATGTACATAAAAATAGTCACTGACCGCAGAAATCTCTTGCGATTAAGGTCACGTTGATGGTCATGATTCTATAGTAGTGCTATGCTGAGAATACTTTTGCTCGAGACAGCCCATTTGGCCTTAAGTATTCATGCAGTGACAATCTATTGATGATCTTACAAAGATGATTATAACCCATCAGTTGGCGGATATATTCAAAGAGTATAGAGGTGGTGGATCTGCTAGGGCGCCATATTTTATCATATACACATTATAGATAATTTCCTTCTGACTACTTCCAAGTTGCCAAGTCTAAAAGTCATTAATATTCTATGTTGGTGACGTTCAACGGCTGATTTGACCACACAGCACACTATACGTTTCCCATATTCTATGTACAAGAAGTGCTCACAAAGATCATTAAGGTTTTTATTCCTCAGAATAGCTCAACTTGTCTTTTGATAACTTGGCGTCTATTTCACCTGATACTGTCGACATTATACCTTGTTAATAGTGTCCTATAAAAGTACACTAAGAGATTAGTCCATTGCCTAGGGCTTTATCAATCATCAACCATATCTAGCTCAGACTAGACACCAAGAACCAGATAACAAGTCCTAGGAAGAGCAGAACCTTAAATACAAAGAACTATCAAAGAAACCCAGAGATAAGGCGTTTTAAGCAATCTGTTTTTGCGACGCGAGCATGCTCTAAGCTACGAATACAAGATTTCCAGTCATTAAGTGACACATTTTTGTAATAAGGTGGTTTAACCTCCGCTTTTATGTAGTATTATGCACGTGTTTTTTAGGTAATAAAATACAGATTTTCGCATTCCTTTCTTTAGCTAGGCAAGCCTACGGGCTTAGCAAATTACTCTTCGGAATCATCACTCAGTTTGCTAGTTAGCACAACTTAAAGCCCAGTTGCTGCTGACGTACTTTACTCAGGAGGTACGTCGCTAACGAAAGCAGGGAGTTTTTTTTTTTTTTTTTTTTTTTTTTTTTTTTTGGACTAAAAGAAGGTATACAAAAGCTGTTAACGGACCGCGTAAAGTATAAGCCAATATCCTTCTGAAAATGGGAGCTTGTAAAGATTCCTTTTCCCTTCTACTCTCACAGGCCGGAAGGGGCGGGCTGGGCATTTAATCAGCAAACGACAAACGCCTGAAATTGGCGTGCTTGGCTTCATAAATGGAGGGGCTTAAATAAGTACCCCAGTTGCTCGGCGTCGACGGCATGATTTTCCTAGTTATTACTACATAACACTAGGAAGTCATCCACGTGTCATGCTCACCACTTCTAATCAAAAACTCCGCGAATAGTCAAAACCTTGGTATTGCCGTAAAACCTGTCATGCGCGTACTGGCCAATATAGTGTTTATAAGCAGCCCATTGAGGGCCGAAAACCGGGAAGGGTAATTCTACATGGAGGCAAGGAACTAGTGTATAAGTTATGATCCGTGACTTATTATCGTGGTCAGGGTGGTAAGGTCAGAATTGTGCCACTGGGTGTGGCGCCGCCTCCTAAGTTGGACCGGCGCCCTTTGGGTAGTGCACAGAGTGGATAAGATAAATGCGCTCATGACCGAGTCGACGAAGTAGCCCGGTGACCGTGGTTGGTTGAATAGAGTCAGGCTTTCGTATAAGGCTAAGCCGCATCAGAGCCAACAAAAATAAAAGCACTAGGCAGATAAAGCATCTCTGGAACGACCGTCGACCATGTCCTAGACAACTAACGGGCGTAATATTTAAGAGGTTTGGTTGGTTGCTCGGGGGGCGCGGGCCGAGCTGGAGCAGTACTTCAGCTTTGCCCTCAAGTCCTATCAGATTAAGACGAACAAAAAGGTATCGGTGGCTCGGCATTAACCCTGTTAAATTACAGCCGAAAAGCAAGCACTCATTTGTCATCGTCGTCACCGTAGTCTCACCAAATAAAGATATAGCGCGGTGACTTTAAACATTACGACCAGATATTATTAAGTGCAATTGAGTTTGTTGTTGCATAGATATAACATAACCCAATGGTTTTTTATTTATTTAATTACTGGGTGGTTTAAGAACAACCTGAATGTGAGCTAAGTACATCTAATTTGGTCGTAATGCTGCGTGCTTAGGACAACTTGCACTGTATATATCACGCTTTAGGGTAGCGTGGTATGACGCGTTAAGGAGACAGCTCACTGGGAGACCATAGGCGTACACTCCGCTGGGAGGCTACAGGCTTGTAGCCAGTCATCACTCAGGATAAGGGAGGCTAAGGTATGCCTGGCAAGTCTGGCACAGAGCGCCACTGCATGTGGATCAGCATCCTTGGTATAGTACGAGGCAGTTCCCGGCAGGCAATCTTTGCACCATATTTCTCGGAGCCTGCCGGTAAGGGAACCCTGGTGCAGGGCAAGCCACATTCCTCGCCAATTAACAGAGCCATGCCTTACCTATCCCATCTACGGGATAGGACTTCAGTGGGCGTCGACAGTCAGATCACATATCGCCAGATGCTCCACCATTGCAGAACAGCATCACAAGGGCGGGTAGTAGCTTAGCAGCCTACAAGTCGAACGTAAGCTTAAGCTTCTATTAGGCCCTTGGCTTTCAGAAGCCAAAGCTTGAATCCCGGGCCGCAAGGGAGGAGATAGCCTCTCCTCTAGACCCGATCCCTAAAGCACTGATTGCCGAGAAACGGATATTCTTAACACAAAACATCAAAGGGTGTAGGCTTTAACCACTCCGCCTTCTCAACTGTCTATGACAGCATCCTCAATCGCTTCATATGCCTATCCGCTCAGTCACAAGCCGTACGCAGTAATTAGCAGTCGTTGTGCGGACTTAGCAGGGATTCGACACTCGGCGACAGTGCCACAACGATGCATGCGTTGGAGCAGATATTGGCCGCCCTGGTTGGAATATACGGGCCAAGGACATGCGCCAAGCTGCATAACGAGGAATACACAACGCTAATCGTTGTGTGCCTTCGCTGTATTGGCTGCTTCGCGAGCGCTTTCAAAGATATATCAGTTGGGAGATATCAGCAAGCTGGGTCACTTATGTCGGTAGGCTTTCCTATGGTGGGTGGCTAGAGATAAGTAATGATTGAGTAGCCTCTTGTGATAGGCATTGATATATGTAGACTTCGATACTGGACGAGAGAGGAAAAATTGAGAGAGCAGTTCTTGGGGGAAACAAGACCAATTTTGTTCCCTAGGTCTTGGCCGATTAGCCGGTTATCCTATGATGCGTGCTCTATTATTCATTTCTACTTGTGGGAATTGGGCATATCATAACAGGATAAATCATGCATTCCCCACGCCCACCGCGTAATTATACCCAACGAAAACGGAAGAAAAACGAGACTTTTATACACATCAACACGTCTTTCCTGTAATTATCGCCACTTCTGATGGGTCCATCCTTGAAAGAATGTTAACAGTCTACTATTAGAAGGACTGCGTTAAAGCCTTCTAAGAGAATAAGTGTAATTAGAGTATAAGGGGAAATTTAAAAGAAAGCGTATTAACTAATGAGAAATAGTAACAAAAAGGCAAATGATATGGCTGGGGTAAATATACGTTAGTAGCGAAAGTATAAAACTTGGAAATATTAAACACTGTTCTTAAGATTAACCGTACTGCCTAATTAACTATACGGAGTTTTAAGCGTGTATTAGTTTTCTTTTTTAGGCACAACAACGAATTAGCTTGAACAAACTTGGCTTGAAACTTTCACCGGCCCCCACCACGATCAAGATGCGTGCCATGGCAATCCCTGTTGCAGACTATTATGCTGCAGTCGATAAATGCATGCACGGGGTCTCATGTGTCCCGCCACGGTCCCGGCGTGCTTCGGGAAGTGTACGAGTGCATCCGTTGAGACAGCTGAGATTAGCAGTATTTCGGTGTCCACTTCGCCATGTGTAGAATATGGCAGGGTAGTTATCCCTACAATACGCTTCATACCGGTATATAAAAATAAAGTAGTGAAGTCACATGACTATCAGTAGGCATTATTACCACTTGCTAATTACTCCGTATAGGGTTGGTGGAATAACCTCTTTCCCCACGTACAACAGTACAATCCAATCTATACGACCCTTTTAGCTCCCTGATCTGTTTTGTATGTAGGACATAAGACGGTCGGCGCGATGTGGAATGACCTGTTCTAATTGCTGTAGGCTATGTTAGTACATGCACACAATACAGTCACTGTCTAAGTAAAGTACGCAGTACTGAGTCTAGTATCTTCTACGCGTGTCCATACTAGGATAAGGAGGTGGTGTGGTAAAGCACGTGCGTGCAGTACGATCCGCCACCAACAACTTAGGACGGCTCGCTACCTTGCTCGCCCAGCTGCATCCATATGCAACCTCCGCGTCCGCTAGCAAATGGTGCGAAGTACAGCTGCAAGGTACTTCGAAATACCAAGACAATGGGTTTTAATAGGCAAATTTTTCTTGAACATTATTGCTTAACTACGTAGGTGTCAGCACGATCACGTCAGCGCATTACAGGGCTCAACAGCGCTAAACTTCGATTACACTATATGCATTCAGCCATTCCAATTATATGCACCAAGTGTTTCCTACACAATGCTATACTATACTATATCATACAACACCGCACTACCTATACTTATACCAATGAATTGTGCACCATATACTGATGAAATTGCGTGCCTCGTTGCCATGAGCGATCGTCAGACCACCGGCCTAAAAGCGAAGAAATCGACGAAGGGAGGAAGAATATTCTCGTGGTATTTTCGGTGTGCCACCATCTTGACCGCTACCGTTGTCCCTTGTATCCCTCGTCCAGTAATCCGCCAAGTTTAAGGCGGCGGAAGTTATTATTGAAAGGGGATAGATGAGTCCTCTTCGACTACAAGTTCTGACTGCTGACTGATTGAACGAAACTAGTGAGCCGCGAGGAAGCTTGGCTGGAGCAGCTAAAGCTGGGCTAGAGTAACTAAAGCTGGGCTAGAGCAGCTAAAGCTGAGCACGAAGCTTGGCTCATCTTATATTACTACTTGCCAAGCTGCTCAGGCTGAGAGACAAAAATAACCTTAATTCGGTGCATGAGCCCGACAGTATGGCCCGCCTGAAGGTCTTGACGACTGCTTCAATGGTAGAATGTTATTGGCTCTTTTGCCGGGCATTCCCATCACGACAGCCCGGCAAATGCCCAGACCTTCGCTTCCAAATGTTCTTCGCCTCCATCACATCCACCGTGCGAGCCAACGTACTTAGCGAACACTGTTCATGATACAAACTTGGCGGTTCTCGCCTCTGATCCATTCTTAGCAAGCCTTGCTACTTGTGTGGCGTGAGCTTAGCTATGGGGAAACCTGCTGTCAAACGATGCACGAAGAGCGAGACAAGCTCTGACTAAGATAACCAAGACGGACTAGGCACACCGGGAGCCTGGAGCTCGCGTGTCACAAGTTGCCAAGCACAGGAGAGATAACTCTTGGTTATAATAACCTCATGCCCGTGTTATGTTTGTCGATCTTCGTTCCAACCTAGTCGTGAACTTTGCATCGTTATTCTTTTATTACTCTAGAAACGCCGATACTATAGGTGCCCCTTTGAAAGGGACATCACCCTCTCTTAGGCATTTGCTTCGTACTATTTTACTTTACTCCTCGTTTCTTCCCATCAACCACCAGTAGCAATGGACACCGACGGCTCTATCGGCCATGAGAAGTCGCCAATCGACATCGAGGCCGCCTCGGTCGACGAATACACTCCTCTCGAGGCTAAGAAAATAATTGCACGCATCGACCGCCGACTCGTTACAGTCACCGGTCTCATGTACTGTATCAGTGTCATGGACCGAACTAATTTATCCGCTGCCGCTATTGCTGGTTTAATCCAGGAGCTTCAATTGATAGGGGACCGCTATGTGAGGATCACTGCCCCGTCAAAATTAACTGCAATAAATCAACCGTATCACGGGTTACAAAGCTAACAAGTATATTGCTTGATAGTCTCTGGTTACACTCTTGTTCTTTATTACCTACATCATATTCCAGCCTGCCGCCACTGTTATCTGCCGAAAGATCGGGCCACGCCCTTTTCTAGCTTTTATTACAGCAGCGTGGGGTATCGTCCTAATAGGACTGGGTCTTGTCAAGAACTGGGGTGGTCTTGCAGCGCTACGAATCGTCCTTGGACTGTTCGAGGCAGGTTTCTTCCCCAGTGTAGTCTACCTGCTGTAAGTTTATGCCATAACTATTGTCTCAGTACTTACTGACATGATTTTCCAATAGATCCACATGGTACACACGATGTAAGGAGAAATATAGAACTGAAGATCGAATGGAAGTACACTAACCCAGATTAGACGAGATGGGCAAACGATACGCCTTTTTCTACGTTATTGGCTCTCTGGCCTCAGCCTTCTCTGGCATCCTTGCCTTTGGTCTGATTCATCTTAATGGCGCTGGTGGCCTTAGCGGCTGGCGATGGATTTTCGTATTTGAGGGTAATTCAGAATACTTTGTCTGAATGTTACTTGTGACTTGATCTGACTTTGCCGAATAGGTCTTCTTACCGTCGTAATTGGCTTTGGTGGTTACTGGCTTCTCGTCGACTTTCCGGACTCCGACCGCAAAGTTTGGAGCTTCCTAAATGATAAGGAGCGTGCATGGGTTGTTCGGCGTATCAAGGCTGACCGTGGTGACACCCAACTCAGCAAATTTGACTTGCCCAAGTTTTTGGGTGGCGCCAAGGACTGGAGAATATGGTGAGTTCAAAAATTCAAGATCGCCTTTATGGTGATCAAACCTTGAGCCTGTCACCAATGGAAGTTGAGAAGGGAGTTAACATTCGTTCTTTAACAGGGCCTACGGTGGTATGGGCTTAGGCACTGCCACTATCAACTATTCGTTCTCATACTTCTTGCCTATCATTCTAAACAAGAATCTGGGCTTTAGTGCTGCTGCCTCGCAAATCCTGGTCGCGCCCCCCTATGGCTTTGCTGCACTTTATATGTTCGGTATTAACTATCTTGGAGACAAGTACAAGTACCGTGGACCTGTCATCTTCTTCAACATGCTCCTTTGCCTAATCGGACTACCCATCCTGGGATGGCACAGCCAGCCATACGTCCGCTATTTTGGGGCGTTCTTAATCTGCGGTGGTGCCAATTCGAATCTTCCCTCAGTCCTTGCCCTTCAAGCCAATAACATCCGTGGCCAATGGAAACGTGCTTTCTGTAGTGCTATGTTTGTGGGACTGGCAGGTGTTGGTGGTATAGCTGGTGCTCTTGTCTTTAGGTAAGGAGTCTTGGTGCAGTATTATGCCTCGCACTTCTTATTAACGGGTGAACAGATCTCAAGACGCCGCAACAGGCTACAAGCCTGGCTTGTTCGCCTGCATCACCGCTGCTCTGCTCGTCCTCGTCCTTACCTCGCTTTGCGACTTCTCCTACTACCTAGATAACAAGGCGGCAGACCGCGGCGAGAAGAACCTGGAGTGTGACGAGGTAAGAAATCAGCCCTGCTGTATATATATATACAACTAACAGACCTCTAATAGGACGAACCCCAACCCGAGTTCCGATACACCTTGTAATAAAAGTAAACCAAACGTTTGGGAGATATAATGGTCTTATAACGCATTATTCTGCATTCTGGTGGATCACTGAATATTTCTGCTCACTATTTCACTAAGATTGCGATATCACTGTGATCGTTATTTCTGGATATCTTTGAACGACTATAGAACAACCTTTCTACATTTATAAATACCTAAATTTACAATGCACATAACAGTGATTAGCTACAAATTGTATCGATTCTTATGACTTTACGTACTGCAAGGACGACATAAAATAGAATCAATCAGCTAGTCAATTTAGCCGCCAAATCAGATTGTTCAATAGCTGCTCTATTCCGACTCTGCTCAACCGCAACACCACGCTAGACCTAGCTTAGAACGGAACAGTGTGAAGGGAATTTCCTTTTTAGGCAAATTGCACGCTTTCCGATGGGACGTAAACGACAACACCACTTTAAATAGGATTTCTCAACGCGATCATCTTTCGCTTCCTTAAAAGTCCACCGCGATTAACACATCTCCGGTTTAGTCGATGCTTGATCTGAAATCGGGTTAGTGCGATGCTTGCACGCGACAGTACCATGAGCCACCTCAAGCATGAACACGAGGAGGAAGAGCAAACGTTCCTTTCACCGTCACCATCACACGAGGATGCTCTTTGGCTCCGAAAAACAGGTCCTCGTAAGGCGACACGGCACCTACGGTTAGCTATGGAAGTTGTCATGGCAATCATTATAGGTGTCTTATTGGTCTATATCATCCACGAACAGGTCAAGGTCAAGGTCAAAAGGTCTCCCGTACCAATGTGTATGCCCTCCCACTTTATATAATTACATAGCTTCGATATACTCATTTCTCCATCACCACAGTTCCTCGAAAGACGTACACATTCCTGCCAGATTCGAACTACGTCCGCGACGACATGCTCTTCAACGAAGATGATACGCTTCACGCCCTACACGGCTGGCTCCCTTTAAGCTCAGGTACGCCCACTGGTGATAGTATGCATACCGAGATGGGAGCTGATTGATGTTCGATTTGATAGAGGCCAGAGGCTATGTCCAAATCGCTAATTACGAATCCTACGATATTCTCAGTAAACCTTACACGGTGGCCGTGAACAGGACTTCTGATGGGCCTGCATATATGATGTCGGTCTTCCATCAGCTCCATTGTCTGTCATATATTGTGCAGCACTACCAACAAGGATATTCCGGTATTAAGTTAACGGACGAGGTGGCTCATCACTCGGCACACTGTTTTGACTACCTCCGGCAATCAATTGTGTGTGCCGCAGACACCAATCTAGAAGGCGAAACCGATACTGGTCCCGGCTGGGGCTCAAAGCATGAATGCACCGACTATGACATGCTGCTAGCTTGGGCTAACGACCATTCAGCAATGAAATGGAGAACGGGACTATTGCCAGGCGAGGCGATACTCTAGCTCTTAAGCATTCTGCTACAGAGCCCTGAATACCATGTCTTCAGGCAAATTTCGCTATAGATTAACTGGAATTAGTTAGAGTTAAACAAGTGCATTTTACACGGTATCGTAACTTGTCGAGAATCTTTCTAAGATACAAGACATAGTTTCACAGGATAGGCTTCAGCGATCTTAACCGGCCTTACACCTATTGACTTACTTTCTCCGCCTAGTGCTCGTCCCTGTTCCCGCTTGTGTCAGTTGAAAGTCGTAATCCAGTCTCAAGGTATTTAATCTTAAATATCCAAAAGTAGAGGACATCAAGCCAGCATACATTAACTACCACAGCCCAGCGTATAATTCGAACACAGGGGAATGACTTGGAATTTTCAATGTAACATTGAGGGCTATTGACGTCTTAGCAAACGCAAGATCGACAAGGTTTACCCCGGGGCTTCTGAGCACCCAATTCTCAGAAGATTTGGTGGTTAGCTGAGGTTGAGCCTTGGTCTAAAATTAAAACCACGTTCACACTATTTGGAGGTGCCATGTGATATATGATCTACGTAGATACTATGCTACATTTTCAATAGTTCTTCCACTATCATATGCTAACATTTACGCCAGTGAATAAAAGATCGAAGTGAGCGAAAGAATTTCACAACTATTTAGTAAATGATGATTAGCAAAGGGTATAATGGTGGTTTGTTCATTACTTAGGCTTCTGAATCTGCAACGCTCTACAGCCCTTATATATGTCTCGATCTGGAACAGATATAGTTATTTTCTCTAGTAGGCTGATGCTACATTATACCCTGATTATTACTGCATGTGGTTCGACAACAAATATCAAATTCTTCTTACCTATCTTGAGTGACGTGCTAACATTCATTGTCCACTGCATGATAATTACGATCTCAACAGGAATTAGATAGTTAGGCGTTTTGTTTATTTAAATTATCACGAAAGTATAGAAGAGTAACAGCTCGCGTAACTTTGATGTAAAGCCCACTGCAATTCTAGTAGGAATAAACTATGCGGTACGTAGTTAGAGGGCATTTGTAGGAGATACGGCAGGCCTACGGCTAGTCAATAGCCAGAATCTTACATCTAGAGAATTTGTTAATTCTTAGACTACTCATCAGCCAGATTTTACATCAGTGTTCAAACGTTGTGGGTTGCATAGTGTAGGGAATAGTCAAAGTCGACTACGGCGAACATATCAGATTCTACTTTTCACGTCACCCAAAACTGGATGCTGTCATATATCTCTCCGCTTTACTTGTACCCGTGAAAGCATGAGGCGTTTGACTGCTTCACAATCCTTCGATCCCATACTTATGCAAGCCACTCTGCTAGATGCTATGCCCCACAGAAGTCGGGTTTTTAGATTGTTTATTCCAGGATTATATCCGTGATAAGCGGTGTTGATAAGGAATACTGAAGCACGCTGGTACTTCGCTCAGCTCGACCATATTAATACTTCTTTCTCTTCTCGTTTACAATCGAATTAGAATTTCAGCGTCCCTTCTCATCTTCAGGCCCGAAATTCGCGACACATTCTGCGTATCCACGAGGTCAACAACTACGTGACACGCCATTATAACGTGCACCCCTGAATCATCATGGCCTACTATTTCGATTGGCCTACTTTGAGTTTTGACAGCTCTCATGCAGCCAATTGGCCTCTTTGGATAGTGGTAATTATTGCTATACTCGTCTTTATTCCGCTCTGTACCTCTATGCAGAGATGTGAGAGGCTCAACACCAAGAGCACATCTGACGCTCTTGAAAGTATGACCTTAGAAGAGGCATATTCCATTAAATTATGGCTGGCTGAGCACGAATTCAGTATGGTCTTTTCTGCGGCCACTGCATTTGTATTCTTTAAGGTAATGCACATACATAAATCGATTATTAATACCAGCGCCGTATAGGTGGATTAAAACCTGGTTCGGGAACAATTCAGTGCTGACGAAGAGCGACTGGCTGTCTAGAGTTATGGGATCCCGTCCATAGCGAAGCTTGTCGCGGGGGCCGCTCATCGATCATCCTCTACTAGCCACGTGGTTTCTCAAAAGCCTAAACTTGACTCGAGCGTGATCTTAGCGAACCTGATGGGACGACCAGGAGCGCCAGAGATGATAGCCGCTATCGATCGAATCAACCACATCCACAGCTATTACCGTCCCTCAGGCAAGATGTCCGACAACGATTTACTCTACACTCTAAGCCTTTATGTACTAGAAGTGATCCGTTGGGTCGATAAGTATGAGTGGCGGCCCCTAACTCGCAAAGAACGTTGCGCATTGGCGACATTGTGGAAATCGTTGGGCGAGAAACTGCGCATCCCCTATAATAACCTGCCATCGCACCAAAGTGGTTTCAAGAATGCTCTGCATTGGTTACAGGAATTGGAGGAATGGGGTCAAACATACGAAGAGCGGAATATGAAAAGGTCGCCAGACGCTCTCCTTGTCGCTCACAAGCATCTTGATACATGGCTTCAAAATGTGCCAACCAGCGTGAAGCCGGTTGCACGAAGTATGATAGCTGTAATCATCGATCCAGAACTTCGGCTGGCTATGGAGTACGTCCCATCATAGATTCCCATACTCGTATCAGCTTGAAGTATCTGATCTAATCTCTGTGCAGTATCAATAATCCTTCGGCGGCATCTAAATTCATAGTTCATGCTATCATCCATACCCGCAAGTTCTTCCGACGTTGCTATTTCCGCTTCTCAAACCCATTTTCACACAAAGTATGAACACGCAAAGCGATTACATCTTCCGTCATTTCGGTAGCCTTTCCTTTCATAGTTTTTACCTCGCGCTCTCACACTGGAAAAGCTTCAAATTTGGACGCTCAAGCGTTAATTGTTTTACGCTTTGTGAAGATAAATCAGCATGATTCCGATTAAGACTTAAGAGCGGCGTGGATTTCATAATAGAATCCATTCTGCTCTTGGATTACACTTCTGGATATTGACTCACTGAGGACTACTTTGTCTCTTTAATGTTAATGGTACATAAAATAACACTTTGCAGATACCTCAATCTGGTTTGTCTTGTTCCGTCCCCCGTATGCTTGGTATCTAGCGATCGCTATGAGAAGCGGGAGTCGAGGTTACTGGTGAAGTGTTTCCAGGCAAGCTAGACAGACAAAGCCCCACACAAGAAAGAGGTGGGAAAAAGTAGAGATGAAAGTGTAACACAATCTACTACTAATACCAAAATCAAATTACTTAGAGGTCACAGGCAATCCAGTATGGTGGTGCAGATGCCTGTGTCGATCAGGCGGGATGTAGTGAGGGGGGGGTTGGCTGTAACAAACTGGTGTTTTAGAACGGTCTGAATGCTTTTAGTACAGAGATTAAAGGCAGAAGGGTATATAAATCAGGAATGCCAAAAATATCGTGTGGGCGAGCTTTACTCCTAAAATCAACAAAGCCCAACATACATCTGATCATCGCTTCGTACACTATATATAACATATCAAAATGGTAAGCGCAATATATTAACGGAGCACTAGGAGTCATGCCATCTACTTACCGACCTACGCAGGCTAGACCATTATCGAAAGAAGAGATCCAGGTGTTTAAAGACCTCTTTGACTCCTATGTAAGTAGAGTTAGCTTTGTAGTTCAAGGATGCATGTCACTGATGCTATTATAGGACACAGACAAGGGCGGTTAGTCACGATATTTGAACCTGTGGACCCTTAGAAGCCGTTTGTTGTATCTATGGCTGATATTGCCTCCGCGCGAAAGGAAATATTACTGTAGAAGAATTCGCCCAGGTAATGTCTAAAAGTCCGGGCCAGCCACCTTCAAAGGCCGAGGTCGAGCAGATTATCAGAGAGGTTGATCTCGATGGCGATGGGACTATCAATTTTAATGGTAAGTTGCATTACACTAAGCTTATATTTCAGCCATTTATTAGCTTCGAATCTGCACAATCTTCATATCATCAGTATTGCTAGGCGCTGATTAGGTAGAGTTCATTATTATGATGACGGGGCGACCTTATCCGCCGCAGAGCCAGGAAGAAGAATATGCCAGCGCCTGGAAACAGTACGAGCCCTCGCTGAATGGGTCAATCACTGCTAGCCAGTTCCGACAGTTGATGGCTGGACTGGGCGAGCCTGTCACCGATGTAGAGGTTGAGCAGCTGATTAACAATATTGATGGGGAGGGAAAGCTGAGCTGTAAGTTCAGCATTTTCTCTTTGAGGTATCTGTGAGGTGATTTGCTAACCAAAACATTCCACTTAGATAGAGACTTCGTGCAGTTCATGGAGGGGCGAAGCCTTGAGAATGATATCGTCAGTGACTATCAATAAACGGCCCGATCAAATCGAAATTCCCGTATTAGTCTTGGGGGCTCCAGGGAATTTCGCATAGCAATTTGGGTACTAATTGACAGTAATCTGCCATGATGCAGCGTGTTTACAATCATATCAAGAATAATATGTACTGTACGGGAAGGCTAGTTAGCTAAATCTACCTGATCATATACCACTGCGAACCTGAACTCTATAACATATTCAATTATTTAATTCCTCGAGTTAGCATGTAGAGAGATGGTGGCCCCCTTAATCATCAAGCGTGCTCTTGAGAGGGTCCCAGCAAACCGGGGCGTATTCGTCAGTCTCGAGTTCGGCCATCTCCTCCTTCGAGAGCTCAAAGTCGAATATTTCGGCGTTCTCCTTAATTCGAGATGGGGTGACACTCTTGGGCAGCGGGACCAAGCCCTTCTGCACGCTCCATCGGATCAGGATCTGGGCCTCCGTTCTGCCGTGTTTCTCGGCCAACTTGACTAAATTCTTCTCGCCCCATCGCATTCCCTGAACGACTGGCGAATAAGCCTCGCAAGCGATGTTGCGCTTCGCACACCAGTCGATGATGTCATTGCGGGCGCACCAAGGATGGATCTCGTATTGGCCGACAGAGATGACACCGCCCTTGCCTTTTCCGCCTCGCTCGGTCTCCAGCTCGGCGATATGCTGCTCGAGTTCGTCCAGATGGTGAACACCGTAGTTGCTGATGCCAATGGAGCGAAGCTTCCCTTCCTCAACAGCCTCAACCAGAGCTTTCCAAGCACCCTTGCGGGCTGCCGAGCCGCCGTAGGGTGCGTGAAGGAGCATTAAGTCGATGTAGTCTACACCAGCAGTTGCCAAACTCTTGTCGATCTGGGCCTTGGTGGCTTCATATCCTCCCTTTATGGCCGAGGTTGGGACTTTGGAGGTGAAGAAGACTTCGGAGCGAGATAGCTTGCTGGATCGCAAGGCATCGCCGCAGCCGGCTTCGTTGCGGTAGGCAGCAGCAGAGTCAATGTGGCGATACCCAACTTTGAAGGCTTCGAGACAGGCCCGCTCAGTCTCTTCTGGCGGACTAAGCAACGATTAGAAAGATGCGGCAGCAAGCAGCTCGTAAGAAGCAACTCACGTTTGATACACCTGAATGTCGAAGCAGAGTCAGCATTAAGATGTGTACGAGTTACTTAACATAATGGACACATACACCAAACCCTAGGCGGGGAATCTCGTACCCGCTGTTTAATTTGAAGGTTGAGCTGAGATTATAAGTAGAAGCCATGCTGGCGTCGACGAGGGTCAAGGTCAGTAAAAGAGTTCTCTTCTCTTCTCGATGCCAGCAAAGTGGGCAGTTTCACATACGTTGAGTAATTGCAACACTGGCGAGATAAGGATGGTGGAAGCTTTCGGACTTGCGTCAGGATCAGTAGACTTCTGAAAGGTGAGCAGGCGGGTAAAGTAATCCTCATAACCAAGATTGAGAGGTGAAGATTGGTGATGGCAGTCCAGAGAGTGGACGTGCATGATAAGACGAAGAATATATAGCTACTGAGCAGCTAGCAAGGTACTTCTTCTTGCCCCTTATGTTTTAAGCTATAGGAGCACACCCGTAGCACTTCAGAACGGGTAGTCATTCCCTCTACATTCATTGTATCATTACTGTAAGGTATTACTAATGCTCTTCGGCCTTAAGGGTAGGTAGGTAGGTAGACAGTCTGGCTTACCTACCTACTTTACTCTAGCATTGAATCCAACATTGGGTTACCACAATGATGTAAGATTTGCTCGTAAGTACCTAGGCAGGTACTGCTGCCCATACCTTACCAAGCACAGGTACCCAGAATACCCATCCGGCGTGAATACTCCGTACACTATACAATTACTTCCCTAAATTCGTCTGCTGCTTCCGTTTTCAGGTCCATTGTAGGTACCTAGTGTATGACGACTTACAAGTAGTCGGCGCTGCTGCATCCACACTAGCGCGGGCAATGCGGGGTGCTGTAGATACTGCGTATACAGCCTAGGTGCTCAGTGCGGGGCAAACATTCACCTTCCCGCTTCATAATCAGTACCTTACTTCTCAATCTAGCATCAATGACACGACACCTTGAGTACTTTAAACTCGCCTGCCTATTCGATACTTGCGTTGCATTCTCCTCCCCATTGTTGGCGAAGAAAGCCTTGTGCTTCCACAAATTCTCCAAGCTAGCTTCACCCAGTCCGCTACTTCTCCATCGCAACCCACGGCTAAACCAGAGCCTAAACATCCTTTCGAGACAGCCAGCCTAGGCTTCGCCAAGCACTAGAAACCAGTTACGTGAGCTTGAGCGCTCCTCTTATCTCTAGACACAGCTAGTTGTTGTTACCGTCACACCACCACTATGCAGCTTATCGGCTCCAAGACCTCACAACGCTTAGAGGAGGTCGGCGAAGGGAGTCTGACACTACTCCCTACCGATCCAGAAGACATGGTAAAGAAACCAAAGATCTAAGCAACTTCGAACCGATCTGGCTTGCTAAGACAGGCTGCTTCACTATGTAGTGGCATGCAAACAACCTGATTGGCCCGCAAGACGTTATCAAAGCCCACGCAATCCGCAAAGTTACCACCGAGTCCAAGACAGGGAGTACCGTCTCTGAACGAGTCCATACCGACCTGACCATCCGCGTAACTTCCACTTTCTTTGATCCCGCCGCCTCTCAGCTACATATATCAGGCGCTGTCATCGTCGAGAACGCCTTTGTCAACATCGGACAGTATCACACCCTCGACCTCGAGCTCAATCGGCCGTTCACCCTCTGGAAGAAGTACGGCTGGGACTCGGTAGCCAGGGAGACTTTGTCCGACGCCCTCAAGCAGGACAAGGATGGTGCCGTTGCTGCCGTCGTCATGCAAGAGGGTATCGCTAATATTTGCCTAATCACTGAATTCCGCACGGTCCTTAAACAGCGAGTCGAGAGCACCATACCCAAAAAGCGATCGGCCAGCTCGGACCAGGATTCGGGCATGCGCCGCTTCTTTGACAAGACCTTATCCACCTTGATTCGTAGCATCGACTTTTCCAACCCACGTCCGCTACTGTTGGCCAGTCCAGGCTTTGTGGCTGGCGATTTCAAAAAATACATCACGGATGAGGGCACGCGCAGGGCCGACAAGGTGATGATAGCTATAGCCAAGCAAGCCACTGTCGTGCATTCGAGCTCGGGACACCTGCATAGCCTCAACGAAATCCTCAAGAGCTCCGAGGTCACAGCTACGATGAAGGACATGAAGTTTTCAAAGGAGACAAGGATCATGGACGACTTCTTCGAAAGGTTGCGCAAAGACGATGGCCGGGCTTGGTATGGCACGACTCCGGTGGAAAAGGCAGTTCGAGAGGGTGCGGTGGGCCGGGGAGGCGGCGTATTGCTGGTCAACAACTCGCTGTTTCGAAGTATGGACATCGCGACCCGAAAACGTTATGTGGCCATGGTTGATAAAGTCAAAGAGGATGGCGGAGATGCCCGGATCTTAAGCAGTGATCACGAGAGCGGACAGCGGTTGGATGCGCTCGGAGGCATAGCCGCTATTCTAACTTACCCCATCTTTGACTTAGACGATGAAGACGATGAGCAAACAGAGATGAATGAAGAAGCTGGCGTTCAAGACATAATAATATGATTATAAGATACAAATAATCTTCTCCTTTGCGATGCACGTGTTGATTATGGTACAGCCCACCAATCTTGGCTGGATAATGGCTTACAAAAATCGAGCTGGGTTGAGTTAGATGGCTGTCTAGACTCTCAAGTACTTACAGAGTCGTCCTTGTTATTAAGGAATCCACCCTATCCATTTATTGATGTCCATGGGCTTCAAATCTTTCTGAACCCGGTCCCCTTCGGATGCTATTACGCTACAACCTTGAATGTACAGGTTTACTCTGGAAACACTGCTTCGAGGTGAGCGTTACCTTGCCCTTACAGCCATGTACCACTAAAAACTATTCGACTTGCTCAGTTACTCTTCATTTCAACTATCTTCTTTTCCTGCTTATTGATATCTATAAACTCGCGCGCGATTTTTAGCACTCCACAGAGGATTATCATACCTGGTCCCGGGGGTCTATGAGAGGATATCCGGGTATATGTTTAACTGTGACAGGAGGTTTCCTATATACTGCTGAGGTACGAAGTAATGTATATAGGGAACCTAACGTTGTGGTATAGAAAGTAAATAGACGATCAAGAGTGAAAAGTGTATAGGAAGTCGAAGTATCCGAATACAGTTCGTTTCGCCTACCCTCCCCTAACATTGTACAGGTCGTGGCGAGGCCAAGGTTTTCAGAAGTGTACGAGGTACGTGTAGACTTGAAGTACCGGGTAGATCAACACGGAATGATAGAAACTCCAGTCCTATTGGACGGCTACTTCTTAAACTAACAAGTTTCTAGTCTAATTATGGATTGGGAAATTTAAATACGTCATACCCATAAGGTACAATTAGCACGGTACTGGCATACTGTACAACAACTACAAATCATCACCACCTACAATGATGACGAGCGAAAATAGTGATATAATTCACTAGTCCCTAGGATAGTGGTATTGAGGGCAATCGTATCACTATTTTTGCTCGCCCTGCCTACAGCGGCACATGCACTTCTAGGCGGGTTTCGATACAACATTAGACTAATGTCGTTAGCGATGCTTAGTATCCTGAAACTTGGTTCGGAATGAATTGTGTATTTTATGTATGTATTGTCGGTACAACTGAATGTATAATTGTAATTTGCGCATGTCGCATTGATGACATCGACTTTTCCCTCCCCTACTCATTTGCGGTCGTGATGTTCCGCAGCAGATCTTAAAACGAATCCTTAGACTAGGCCTTGGCGAGGACTACTCGTCGAGCACTACTGTTTTGCGCATGTCGCCCTCAAGCCTCTCTCGATACACGGAAAAAAGAAATAATGGAATATGTCGTCGACCTCCCCTCTGACCGCGCAGGTCAGCGACAACGCACGGCGTCATCCTGCTTCTCCTCCGTCTCCCCCTCACGATGCTCCTCTTCATGATACTTTCGCCGCCGCTGCCGCCGCCACCGAGCCTAATCTCACGAACAACGAAGTGCTCGCTGATCTGCCGCAATCTACGACATCTTCTGGCGATGTTGGTGCGTGTTCCCCCGACACCATTACTCTATACAGTAATCGTCTCATTCTGCATTCTTGTGGTGCACGGGAGACTAGAGGGGCTTTTGTTTACTTGTGCTAACGTAAGGTGGCATCGCTCCCACCAGGCTCCAACATTCCACAACGCGCGGCCTCAACCCTGGCCAAAAAGGATCGTGCGAAAATCGCCCGTAAGGATGCGGTCGGAAAGGAGCCCAGAGATTCAAAAGACTTGAAGGATCTCAAAGCCAATGGACGAACCTCATCATCCGCTAATCCACCAACCGCTGTAGACCCCTTATCACATGTACGTCGCCTCTACTCCATTGCCCTTTCAGACCGATGCACTATTGACGCGGCTAAACTCTCTCTAGCATATCTTTGCGAGAACGAATACAGATCGCTCAATCGCTTCGCGACTGCGTAATCCCACACGACCAGAGAGCCCGGCCAATGAGCCACTGCCTCGGCCAAGTTCTGACCTTTCTAATAAACTCTCTACTGCCCTGCCCGACTCGGCCAGAGACAAGAAGTACGTGCTCCCCGAAACAAAAGTGGACAGCTATTGACTATTTTGTCTTGTTCTACAGAAAAGGCGTGTCCTTCCTGAGCCGCTTTAGCATGATCGGCAGCAAAAGGAAGGACGAAGATACCCCAGACGACGAATCCGAGCTCAGCGAACAGAGGACCGAGGGTGCCAACGCCGTTGCTTTCTCTTCTGCCGCTTATATCCCCCACCACAAAGAACCACCACGATATATCCGGGTTCGCGCCCACCACAAGAGGATCAAGGAGTTCAACCGTATATTTCTTGCGCAGGAACTGGTAGGTACTCGCGCCTTGCCGTCTAGCGCACAGGACGAATCCGTGAATGAGGAGCTTCCCTCTGAAAGGCCTGCCAAATTTGATGTTACCTCCGGTGGTCCTATATGGGCGGCCGAGTTCAGTCAAGATGGCAAGTTTCTTGCCACTGGTGGCCGAGACCGTGTTCTACGAGTCTGGGCGGTGATCGCCACAGAAGAGGACCGCAAGGCATACGATAACGAAGAGAGCGCCAACGCCGAGAGGGGACAGCGTCTCAGTGCGCCTGTCTTCCACTCGGAGCCAATTCGCGAGTTCACCGGGCACGAGGGCGACATCCTAGACTTAAGCTGGAGCAAGAACAACTTTCTCTTATCATCGTCTATGGATAAGACTGTTCGGTTGTGGCACATGAGTCGACCGGAATGTTTATGCACCTACAAGCACAAGGACTTCGTCACCTCAATCGCTTTCCACCCCCGAGACGACCGTTTCTTCCTCGCAGGCTCGCTCGACTCAATCCTGCGGTTATGGAGCATACCCGACAAAGCCGTTGCATATTCGAGCCAGTTGTCCGACATCATCACAGCCGTAGGATTTTCTCCCGATGGTAAGACTGCTATTGCTGGATGTTTCAATGGCTTTTGCATGTTCTACGAGACAGAGGGATTGAAGTTTCTTACCCAGGTACATGTAAGGTCTTCACGAGGCAAAAATGCCAAGGGAAGCAAGATTACAGGTATTAAGACTATGGACTTCTCTCCCGAGAAGCCTGATGGTGACGTCAAACTCTTGGTCACTTCGAACGATTCACGTATACGCATATATAACTTGGCCGACAAAACCCTCGAAACCAAACTTAAAGGCCACGAGAATACATGCAATCAGATTCGAGCGAGCTTCAGTGATGACGGGGCCTTTGTCATTTGTGGTAGCGAGGACAGGAAAGCCTTTATATGGTCAAAGGAGACGGCGGACTCCGATAGTAGGGAGAAACGCCCCTGCGAGTATTTCGAAGCCCACTCGGAAATCGTGACAACGGCTATTTTTGCACCGACAAAGACGCGCCGGCTTCTTCAAGCTTCCCAAGACCCCATTTTTACACTTTGCAATCCTCCGCCGGTTACGTTGAGAAGTAAAGAGGAGTCAACGACGATTCCAGCTGCAGCGTGTGACACTCAATCCGAGTATTCCATCAAGACCAGGAAACCTGAAGAGACACCCGCCTTCACTGCTCGTTCCACCCACCATGATGGCAATATCATTGTAACTACGGACCATTCTGGCCTTATCAAAGTGTTCCGGCAAGACTGTGCCTTTGCCAAACGCCGGCACGAGAATTGGGAGACGGGCTCTGCTTTCTCAAGAAAGCTTGGCCGGGAAGGACTGCTCGGACGCACTGGCAGCATCATGACGCGTACCAGCGCCAGCAGTCGAGATCCGCATTCCCGCCGTGGCTCACTCACGCAGCCGCTCCATATCAGTTCAGACAGGATCAACACGTGGCGTCAAGGTGTAGAAGGCAATCCCGGCCGACCATTATCTATCGCTACCATGGCGACCATGACGACTACAACTCCTGCGCGCAGTGAACGATCACTATCCCCAAACAAACCCATTCGTACGCCTGCATCCTCGAGCATGGGGAACCCAGCGTCAGAAGCGCGGAGGCAACCTTACGTTACCACATCGCCTACTTTATATCCCACAAGCCCAACCGCAAGTATTCGGTCGAACAGGACGAATGACCCAGGACGAGGTGAGACGTTGATGCCACCCACTCCGAGCTTTTCTTTCCGGTCATTCGAAGATGATACCGACGGTTTGCGCATTGACGCTGCCGGTGCGAGCTACTCATTTTGGAACCTTAACAAGTGGCGTAATATGAGTCAAGCTCGCAGTACCGGATACAACAACGGCGTAGCCCTAGTCTCGCCTTCAAAGCATGAGCGGTCCGCGAGCGGTTCATTAAGATCCGACGCCACAGCACTCGATTTGAACAGGCGCAAGAGCTCCGGTGTTGATATGATAGAACCACCACAGGAAAATACCTTTAATGATCGCCGGAAGAGTGTGCCTGCCAGTCGCCTGGTGCCCTCACCTCTCGAAGAACGGGACGAGAACGAGAATTTTTTAACTCCGCCGGACCGCACCATCACGAATCGAACAGGGTCCATTCTCAGTCGATTAAGCTCGGAGCTCACGGCCAGCGAGGAGGGTGAAGAGATGGAATGTGTTAAATGTGGGAGCCATGACTTTAGGGCGAAACGGGTTGGTGGGCAGCAAAGATTGTTATGTGGAAAGTGCGGACGTATGGTCGATGTATGACATGTTCTCCTCGTGATCGCATAACAAGACGAGATGGTCTCTCTACGTGTCATTGAGTTGCATAATGGGCGGCGAATGGGCGCTGTTTTTGGGCACAACGGGAGTCTCGGGAGGCCACGGTTCACTCGCATAGCTCGGGGCTAAACATGGTGTTTTTGGAAATTCAAGATACCACGTACATAGTATTCATATAGAGCATCACTTTTCTCGACATGTCGCTGATTCCAGGGTATAGTGGGTTCCCATTTTCTTTGTTATCTGGATGCATGTTGCCATCTTGCAAAGATCTCTGATGAAACAGGGCTTATGAGCTTACTTGCTTCCTCTCTTTCCTGTTTGCACGAACAACTTCTCAACACCCCTAAGGTCCCCGATCCCCGAGCTCTGCGCACCTACACTAAGTATCCACCACAGATCCTCCATACGAACGCGCTTATTCGGATCTAATCCTACTCCGCCAGTGTCCGTCACGTAGCCATCAGCCGAGACATCCACCGCACCGGCCGCAAACGCGACGGCGAGCTCGACCCACGTGCGTACGTCTTCGGCGCTGCGGCTACCTGGCGCCTGTCGGAACTCGAGCGTGCCTTTGCCCTGGCCCCCCTCGTGCGGCAGTATGAGCCCGGAGAAGTCCCACTTGTACACGCCGTGCACGAAGTCCTCGGTGAACCCGTGGGCGCGCCCGTAGGCGCTGCGCGCGGGGAACAGACACATGGCGCGCACGACGTCGTGGGTCCCGGCGCCCTGCGGCGGGTACGCGCAGGCGTCGAGGTACTCGAAGCACTGCGCGAGGCTGAGGGGCTTGAGCACCGGGTTGGTCCGGTTGCTCTGGCACCAGTAGGAGGTCGCGCGGTCAGGCGGCAGGAGGGAGTCGAGGGCCGGCTCGAAGTAGAGGACGGCCTTGGCGATCGAGGACAGGTGGACGGGCTGCAGGGGCGGCGAGGTCGAGAGGTGGACGTGCGTGCTGCAGTGCGCAGAGGGCGTCACTGTGAAATACGTTTTGAGCACCCGGAAGATGAGTGATAGGTGGGTTGACCAGCCGTCTGTGGGTGTGTAGATGGGCGAGACTAGTTCGAGACCCCCTATATTTGGTAATATTTGGTCAGCATTGATACATATATATATATATGTATACCAAAGCATATGTGTTCGAGTTTCTGTAGTTGGTGTAAGGGGTTATATAGATCTGGGGAGGTGGAAGGGGTTAGAGTGGATGACGCAGAGTTCTAACATTGGTTCTTCCCGACTTGAGGAGGGATGGTGACCTCCTGGGTAATTGACCACTCAACATAGTTTTCAGGCGATGAGTCATTGCTTTCGTTGAGGTGGTTTGGGATCCCGGCGCCATCGAGCCGAATGCTAAGTTCAGAGGCAAGGGACTTCCATGACTTGTGGTTCTTGGACCGGCTTGTGAGGAGAAGCTCAATCTCAATTCCAAAGCGAAAGGAGAGGTAACCAGCCATGGTTCAATTTCTTATGGTCAACCTTGGATAGTAAAAAGCGCTACGTAGTTAAAGACAGACAACGTATACAAGGTAGTTTAACTCCTTCGCCTTCATGGCTATAGGACGAAGACTTCATGTTCTTAAATTTATAGAACTCATGAATTTCATTGCTTCGGACTCTCCGAGTCTTCCTAGCGCTCTAGTCTCAGCAACAACCGGCCATGAAACACCAAGAGCCAATTCTGGCATGTTGCCATTCCATCAGGCCATGGCCTTGAAGGACCTCACTTGAATCAATGGCCCTTCTTGCAGCCTCCTATACTAATGTTTTAACGCTAGGTTTACCTGGTAAGCTCGTATACTCTCTTGCCCATACCCAGGCATGAAACAAAGCGCTTTAGAAAAGCATAAGCGCTACTATGGACACTTTCAAGTAGATAGTCTGCATGAACGTCCTTGAGATTGGCTCATGCAACGTCTCTATGGGATCTCTAGAGCCCTGGTACGAGCATGTATTGGATGTTCTTTGTTCTCGTCGAGCGATATGACTCATGGGAAGCGAGCAGTGAAACAAAGGACATTGGCCTAGGTGAGACGGCCGAGCTAGTTACCATATTGTAACCAAGAGGTGGAAGCGCGCATATCTAGACCTAGGTGAGAAGGCCGTCTCATTACAGGGATATGGCGGCTCACTCTAATTAGTACAGAGAGCTTTGCTCTTTTTAGCAACAAATATGAACAGTGATCGTAGCCGTAGACTCGTAACACCAGGCATGACTCAATACTTGTCTTATATCAACCTAGTTAAGGCCATTTTCACGGCCTAAAATCACCATAGGAACAGCCGAGCTACTTACTAGAGAGATTGAACAGCGGTTCCGAGTTATAACAGAGCTAGTATAACATGTCAAGACCATAGCCGATACTCGTTGGGGGCTATTTCGGCGTGGAGAAATTGTGCTCCTTTTCATCGATCAGTTGTAGGGCTCCGCAAGATTTCAATACTGGATAAGGCCTTCCGAGTGAGGCGCTTCCTAATCTGGAGAATTGTCTCTTCCTATTGGTGTTGGTAGTGGGTAGGTGAGCCTTGGGGTCCAGATTTGTAACCTCACTTGTGATATTTCGGTGAGCCCGACATGGGGCTATTGGAGACTACTAAGCGCCCGGTCGACCACAGACCCTCGCATAGCTTTTCATAAGCGGCACAGCCTCGGTAGCCTCAACGTGAAATAGTTTTGTTGGTAATACATACTAAATCAGGCGGGTTCGAGGCATCGTTCGACCGAGGGGTTCAGTCTGTGCCGTCCAACCGGCCCGATGAGTTACAAATATTGTTCCAATCCCTTATGACGGTCCACTCCTCGTACTTAGACACAGCCGGCGTAATTGCTGTAACAAGCTCCTAAGCTAAATAGGCGATAGTCCTTTTTGTCAGCATCTAGTCCAAGATGTTAGTATAAAACATATGAAAACGGAATATATAGGGAATCACAGAACGCCAAACAGATTTTTCTAGAGAAAAGAGAATTGGCCATGTATCAACGTATCTTGGAGATGAGTTGAGCACTTGAATGAAGCTGAGTAGTTGACAGACATTCAACAGTCTAGAGACCAAGCCCAGCGCGATCAGGAATGATAATTTGCTGACAGACTATGATATAGACTATCAAAATGATAGTAGAAGCTAGGCTCTAGGTATGGCTAGTAAAATATGCGATAAGGACCAAACGAGAAGAAACTGAAAGGTCAAACGGTAAGTGGTAATGGAATCATCATGGATATAAGGGGTGGTTCACAAGAAGTGTCTTATGGATCCTTTGCAAACCATGGAACGATCAGCAAGCCAGCGGCTAAAGAAGATGTAGGCAATTATGGCCAAGTAAGCCAGAGTCTATTTTTCTAGTAGCGAGAAGTCTCTCACGCCTCAATATCGAGTAATGTAATATCTCTCTCGCGAAATTCCTATATTGTCCAAGTTGGCTACTATTCGCGCAGCCTAGGCTACCAATGCATGCCTTCTTAACCAGGGCAACAAGTCATCTTTATCACTGGGAGAGATTGAGATAATAGTTTGACTAACATAGATGTCCCAATAAACCTCTCCTAACTCTGTCGCTAATGTCCCGGAATAAGGCGCGAATGGGGGGCATCAACCGAATGTAGTTAACATCCGGCCAATCAAATACAGTCAAACTGTTCCTAAGCCGCATGCTAAACGTGAGTACCATTTTCCTGCGTCGTGACTTGAAGACGACGGCCAGCCATTCCTTGATTTACCAGCGAGGGCGGATAAAGACCAAGAGAACTCCAAACAGTCTATGAGGGAAAGCCGCAAACTCTGCCCTCGGATGGGCATAATCTACTAATCTCGACTTCGCATGGCGTAAATTTCCCGTTAAAGAGGGTTCGAGATCAAATTTAGACCCATGAGCCATATACATCGAGCTTATAAAATCCAGCTTTTTTCGGAATATCCACTGTTGCCCAAAACGCTTATTTCCCATGAATGCCATAAACCACTGGAATCGGTCGGAATATGCTGAACTCTTGACCAGTCGCTACGATAGTGCCAGGGATCTGTGGGTGCCAGTGAATTTCTTTTGCGTGCTCTGAGATGTGCTCGAAAAGAAGTTGGGGCGGCATGTCCTTAACTCCGGCTGTGTCTTTACTCTCCTCGTCGTCTAGCTCGACAGAAAGATCCCACAGTGTAACTTTATGGTCCCCAGCCGCAACAGCCACCATGCTGTCATCCGTTGGGTGCCATTCGACGCTGGTGATTTGATCCTTATGGTAGGCGAAGCTTGCAATCGGGCTAGGCTTTTCTGCTTTCCACTGTCGCAGGTCCCAGACACCCCAAACCCCATCGTCAGCGCCAGTGGCCAGCAAGTGAGTTGTCAACTTCGACCAGGAGATGACGTTGACGTCGGTAGAGCTGACTTGAACGGTAATCGCAGGCTTCCTGCTCTTGCTTCTTATATCCCATACACGGACAGTGCCGTCGCTCGATGCTGAAGCGAAAACAGAAGCTTCCTGAGGGCTCCACTGAATGTCTTCAACGCTGTTAGTGTGGCCTTGGAACGCCCTTGTGTCCGTTACCCAGCCACCGCCATCCGTTCTCGTGGTAGCGTATATCAAACCGTCGTTATCTCCGGTCAGGAGCTTTCCACCAGGCACTAGAGGCGACCAATCAAGCGCATAGCCCTCGGACTTGTGAGCTCGAATTGTAGAAAGGGGCTTGTTCTGCTGAGGTGTTATGACAGTGCCGGGGTTATCGAAAGAGGCGAGGTGAGGTGTAATATCGTGGATGAAGACATCGGTAGATTCGGTCATGGTGGCAGTCAAGGTGGTTGGGGAGTTAGAGGGGTCCGAGGAAGGGGTTTGATGGGCGCGAATACGGTTTGTGGTAGAGGTCAGCGGTATGGCCTTGTGCTCCAGAATTGGATCGGTCTCTTCATCGTCTTCATCGTCCTCTTCCTCATCCGACTCGTCTTCCTTCTGTTGTCGGCTCAAACCACTGAACTTCATCACCATCAGCTGGTTCTCCTTAGCCCGGCTGCTCTCAGCCTGGGTGCCAGCAACAGTGTACATGGTCGCCGGATACACCTTCTCGCGCTTATCGCCGAGGCTGTCGCGTACTATATCGAATGACAAGCACGGCCATGGCGTACTAAGATTATGTAGCATCTCATACGTGCCTAGATCTGGTGCGAGGTGTTGGCCCTGCTCCAACCTGTTGCGACCAACAATAAAAGTGCCGTTACTGTCGACGTCCATAGCACCCGCGGCGGCGCGTTCCTCGGCTTCTCGCTCAGCATCAGGCCTGCCATCAACACCAGCCTCGAATATCTCGTCTTCGCTTTCGAATTCATCCTCGAATTCATCCTCAAACTCTCCCATGTCCCTATCGTCTACATCCATGGGCTCAGGGCGATCGCCTCCTTTGAGGGGGGCGTCCCTCTCTCCCACTTCGGCAGTGCGTTTGGACATGGCGCGCACAAAATACGGATATCAAACCCAATGATCGAATATGAACTGAGAACCGACGAGTTATGGAGAAGCAGAGGGCTCCAACAGCAATATTGGGGAAAAAGAAGAAAAAAGCCTTAGCTGCCCCGCGATGGTGAACCCCGCGATCTGTGGCTGTGCATAGGCCCCTGTGGCCGGGTTTGGAGACTGTCTTGTATGTGGCTGGAGAATGCATTTCTCTGTACCCCCCCACCACGATCTTACCTCAGGGTCAAGCATCTGCAATGCGAATATGAGATGATGCAGGGAGAGCAATTTGGCACTGTATCACGAGTACTAAGCTGCTCAGTGAAGCCCGGCCCACCGTCGTTATAGCGTCTTGTGTTCAAATATATCAAACTGTCAAGCGCCACGACCTACTTAGAACACATCCATGGGTACGCAACCGAAGCCTAAAATTCGACCCTGTGAATCCTTTCAGTGAATTTATAGCTACTTGCAATCATCCCACTGATCAGTCACCGCCCCATGACTGGCGTCACCAACAAGCCGAGCATACTTCGCCAGGGCACCTCGCCGCACCTTATGGACGGGCGGCTTCCATTTCTTCTTTCGCTCTTCCAACTCTGCATCATTAACATTGGTTATGTCGATACGGTTTTTGACTGCATCAATGACGATTGTGTCTCCGTCTTGTACCAAGGCTATAGGGCCTCCGACTGCTGCTTCAGGTGTAACATGCCCGACCTGTGAAAACTCATATCAGCTCTCTTCATCCATCGACTTGGTAGAGTCGTTATTCTCGAGTTGCAATGCATGCTGCCGAAAGACAGGCCGACAAAAGCACGACATCTACTACATCTGGGACAGGACCAATAGGTGTTGGGAAAGATGCCACTTACGATGAAACCGTGACTCGCACCACTATATCTCCCATCAGTAACAAGCGCAATATTCTTCAATCCCGCACCAATAATAGCAGCCGACGCTCTCAACTGCTCAGGCATACCCGGCCCTCCCGTAGGTCCCTCATACCGCACGACCAGGACGAGATTCTCATCGTGGGGAATCTCGCCCTTAGACAGAGCAGTATCAAGCTCGTGTTCTTTATTAAAAACTCGAGCTTTACCTGCAAAGCTCAGTCCCTCCTTACCAGTAATCTTAGCCACGGCACCCTCGGGCGCGAAGTTTCCTCGCAGCACGCGAATGTGACCGCTCTCTTTGATCGGATCTGATAGTGGGCGAATGATGTCTTGGTCTTGTGGTAGTCCGGGCCAGTCCGCCACGTTCTCAGCAAGAGTGCGACCCGTGACTGTAGGGATGCCACCATCAATTAAACCCTCAGCAATGAGCATTTTCAAAACCGAGGGTGTGCCGCCAATCTTATACAGGTCCTCCATCAAGTACTTCCCGCTAGGGGCTAGATCCGCAAGGTAGGGCGTCTTGTTGCTCACCCGGTCGACATCTTCGAGAGTAAGCCGCACTTCGGCCGTGTTTGCCATAGCCAAGAAGTGCAGTACTCCATTGGTTGAACCACCGAGAATCATGGTGATCACAAGCGCATTCTCGAAAGACTTCTTCGTAAGTAGATCCCTCGGTCGGATATCCTTCTCCATGGTTGTCTTGATTACTTCAGCCGCACGTTCACATTCGCGCGCCTTCTCAGGTGAGAGAGCTGGGTACGAAGAGGACCCAGGAAGTGTAAGGCCCATAGCCTCGATCGCTGTTGCCATTGTATTGGCTGTGTACACTGTTGACAAAAGTCAATGCTGCAATAAACAGACATTACGCCTTTCTATCGCCCTGTACAGCGTCTTCTAGGCACTCGAAACCTCTGAGAAGATAGAAAACTACCCAAAGAAACCCAGAAAAATAACTAGAGGGTCACTTACTACCGCCGCAGGCACCGGCACCAGGACAAGCATTCTGTTCAAGATCGGACATCACATCGCCCGGTGTTCGTCCAGTAGCACCAGGATTGGTCTTAGCTTGCAGTTTGCCGTAGGAAAAGGCCCCTGCTGCCTCATAGCAAGTACTAACATTGATATTGCGTTCTAATAGGCTAGAGTACCCCTTGCGAATGGTGCCGCCGTACTACGATGGTCCCCATCAGCAAACCGCCACAATTCGTTACTCTTCATAGTATGGAGTTCTTGTATTAATAATAAAAGAATTGAACTTACAATCATGATAAATGGGCGATTGTGGCGAGCAGCAGCCATGATAACACCAGGCATATTCTTGTCGCATCCAGGAATAGCTGATCAAAAAAACACCTACTATTAGATATAATCTAATAGTAATAGTTAATGTAGGTGAATTACCTATGTTGGCATCGTGATGCTGAGCACATGTCACCGTTTCGATACTATCAGCGATCAGGTCACGAGATTGAAGAGAATATCGCATCCCTGAACACCCTCATCAGCAAGATCTACTTGGATATGAGTTCGGTACCTCTTTTTCGAACCTTCTCCTCCCATGGTAATAGCATCCGAGACGCCTACAGCATTGTACTGCCAGGCCAGCATCTTTTGTTTCTCTATGCCCTTCTTCACGATCTTCCCGAATTCGAGTACTGTGCGAATCAGCTTGGTCTTGACTCAATGACCTCGACAGATCAGCTTACAATGTGTACTAGATTCATTAGTAAGGTCAGCGACAGACATACGTGAGGCTCTGGTAAAATTACTCGTATCAATGAGACTTACTTGCACTATGGTACGATCAACCAGTTAGCTACAAAGCAAACAGATGTTATCAATTCAAGCAATACTAGTTCGACATTGTTGGAGTTATAGTAGTGTCACTCATATGAGCACTGGATAAGAGGAGAGCCACTTACAGGATTTCCTTCCCACCATATAGTTGCAATGCCAACATGAGGCGCATTCTTCATCATATCTTCATTCGGAACCCCTGCGCCGTAGAGCATCGCCTATATATCACAGCTGGTCAGTAGGTTCTCGTATTCTCCGAGTTTAAATCGTGTACGCTATGGACAACATCCGAGAGCTCTAATCACGCCTGCTGCGACGACTCTAGGTCGCAATATCTTGCCAATCTTGGTAATTACATACCTGAGAGGCTGGATAATCATGCTCCCTCGTGATGATGTGAGACCACCGATTCAGCTGTCCACCAGGAGGCAAGCATCTGAATTGGATGTATTGGGGATCTGATTTAGGGTCGATAATGCCAACGCCCTCTTGGGCAGATGAGACGTCGTTACTCATTTTGAATATCTGCTGCTACTAACTTGTTGCCGTTTAGACACACTCAAAGTATTTTAGCTTGCTGCTTGCACCAGATCCGACACGTAGGTTTCATTTGTATAGCACTTACCTCTTGGGTCTCTCGCTAGCGGAAATGGATGTATTAGCCGAACTATACGAATTAAGTAAATACAGCTGTTAGGTAATGGATTAATCATGAAAGCGAAGAATCAGCACACAGTCCTGTTTTCCCTTTCAGTCAACTTTTAGATACGCAATGTGGTTAAAGAGAATGTGAGAGTCAATTCGCACTCTTCCCCGCGACCCAACTCAAAGCTTGGTGACGATGCTACGGGTGATCGTGTCAGTCTTAAGCCGAAGCTCGGGGTTCTAGCGCGGGGATTGTGGAGCTACGCTCAAGGCTTCTTCTGGTGACGGGTGACGTGGATTTCCCCAGAGAGCTTGTGCTTAACATTGGGTGCATCCCGATTCGTGAAGCCCAACCTCCTTAATCCCTTTGAATTCTTTAAATCCATGATATTTATACCTGAACTTGAAGTTAGAGAGAAATTGAAGTGACAATGGGAGACTTAATAAAAGGCCAATAATTTCACATGCGTGCATTTCGTAGTCACACTTTGTCATTTAGAATCTCGAAAAGTCGGCCTCCTTAAATTAACCGCATCTTCTGTTTGCCAGGTTCGCGCTCTCTGGGCAAGAGCATTGGCTCTATGAGTTTTATTTCTCTAGTAAGGATTTCTTGGGGAGATAACCTGTCCACCTTATACGTTGCTTCTACTATTCGACCACTTCATGATATTTAATGGCGGTACTTATAAAGTGCACCTACATTTCTAGGAGGCCGAGTAATTAGTTGACATATAGAACATTCATTCGCAAGGCCAGACTGTGAACAATTAAGCGGGGAGTAGCATGGACGTGGCTATTTTCTATGCTTTCTGCCAAAATAGGCGGATAAGTTTCCTAACAATATCCTCCCTAAACCTTACAAACTGTCCCGAAACCAGCAGGATTGCTTGAAAGGTATTTGCTATAACCATGTCTCCACCTCTCGGAATCTATCAAATCAAGTCATGCTGCTCCATGATCGTCTAAATGGTATGCTTGTGCCGTCTTCCGCCACTGAACCGACGCTCAACGCCATGTTATGCAATCCATTTCATATCCCTTGACCTCGTCTGCTTGCCTCAAATCTCTTGCACAAATTGCGGTCCCATGTTCGGCTGGCCCTCGAGGCCCGGTGCAACGAGGTCAGCATTGGGTTTCGTTGCGATGGGCTCGGCGCTGAGTTTCCCGGTAACGTGGCAGCGACTGAAAGCTGCGAGTCCCGAATTGCCGCCTTGGTTTGCGACGAACATTAGGCTCTGCGCATCGTCGATGCTGAGGCTCATATGACGCGGGAGGAGGCCGCCGCTGGATACGGTATTTACGAAGTTGAGAGCGGTCTTGTCGGCATCGAAAACGAAGTGTGCGATGCTGTCTGTCTCGTTGCCGCTCAGCCGGTTCGAGATGTAGACATCCTTGTTGTTGGATGCGACTACAAGTTCGCCAGCCGCAGCGCTCGTGGCGTTGGCAGGTGGAAACAGCGCGCCATACGTGCTCTGAGTCGAGATATGTGTGAGCACGAGCCCGCTGTCAGTGTAGGTCAGCTGGTATAGCACGACCATGCTGCTCGGCTCGCAAGCGACCGTGTAGAAGGTCCTGTTGTCGGCTACGATGAAGCCGCCATGTCGAGGTCCCGAGCCGGCTGGGAGGGAAACGTTACTCGTGATCTCATACTTGTCATCCTGGGTGTCAAGCACAAGGAGCTGGTCACCGCCTAGGTCTGGCACAATCATAAAGCGTCGAGTCGGGTCAAGTAGCGCCTGGTGAGGGTGGTGGCCTGCCTGACCGGGTCCGAGAGGACCTCCGACTTCGATCTGCTTTAGGATCTTCGGGGTGCTGTTGGTGGCCGTCAAATCCCAAACATCAATCATGCCGCTACCGTACGCCGCGCCAACCATGCGGGTCTGGTCAGTATTGAACTCGAGGAAAACGACACCCGAAGAGCCGTTGGCGGAGGTGACATATGTAAGGTTGCCCCCGGTGGTAGGGTCGATTGCAAATACGTTTATATCGCTGCCATTCTCATTCACGGCATACAAGGTATTACTAGTGTGTACCTTGAAGCGCAACCAACTGGGTATCGAACCTGTCGTCACATTTTTGCTGGTGATACTGAAGGAAGAGCCATCAAAGTCAGCTGTCAAAATCTGCGCAGGACCGCCAATAGTGAGCTTGTGAGTTGTACTCTGGCGACGCATGTTGAAGGGTGTGGCAGTGGCCATACTGGCGATCGTGAGGAGCACTGTTAGGGTTTTGCGTAACATGTTGGTTTTCTTGTGGATAAATTATCAGTGGAAAGCAGGTATAAGTCAGGTGCCGAGATACTTTAGGTACATAGAAGTTTATGGTAGGGGTAGGCGAGTAGTATTAAAAATGGGGAGGAAAAAAAAACTAAAACTAGAATATGTCGATCGCCGGTCGTATGCAAGGCAACTAGTGATGTTTTTATAATAAACTGAGAAAGAGAATATTCGTTTTGCTAAGCCTGAAAATTGACTGTTGGTGTGCTACTGTGCCAACACAATAACTTGTGGCCCCCGTGATGTGGACAAAAGCGCCTTTGACAACTGCTCAATTGAAGAGTTTCGTTATTCTTTGGGGTCTTTGTTCTATGAATGAACGACAAGTAGTAGTAGTCTGTTTGTGTAATACACGGCAAGGGGCCCAGTGATTTTGCTTCAATGCTTTGGACGATGGAGCGAATGGCTGGGACAAAGCAAAGTTTATTCCACGGTGAATGAGGTTGCCAGCTGGTTGACTACTCCTGCTAGCATCAACTTGATGAGAGATGACTCGAAGAGGAGGGTGACGCCTTACGAGTTTATTTGCGCAGAGCAGAGCAAATGATTCAGTTCATGCAAGGGTTATGTTACCGTGAATGCAAAACAGTACTTCCTACACTAATATATGTATAGTAGAATGGCTTTTTAGCTGGTCTCAGAGAGAGAAGCTGGCATTGGTTATCTATGCTTCTCTCCTCCCTTTACGCTCAGCCATGGTCATATGTTCCAGGGCTCTGTTAGTCTGATAATCGCCTTCCTTTCTGAATTAAAGGAGCGTTCATTGCCGTCCCTTTTGATGGTATGGCTCCATTTCTTCAGGGGGCCAAGTGGGATCAGCCACCGATACCTTACTACCAAACAAGATAGTACAGTATCTAGTTAACTCTTTTTGCGGGGAAGTTCCGCTAACTTGGCTTATTACTTATGTAAATTTACAAGAACCTACAGGTGTTAGTTACAGGCACGTGGGACTGAGATGTTTCCGGTGGTTTTTCACCCTCATATTATTTATGGGCGAGCAGTTGAATTCCTGATCTGTTTGCTGCTGCTGATTACAGTTAGGAATGTGATCGGTCGGTACGAGGCCACAGCACCATCCGGTGCGTGGCCAGTACCGTGGCTATAAGTGGTATGTAGCACTCAACAGCGTCGCATGGCGCATCTGTTCTTGGCGATTCATCCAGGGTTACCGGTAGTCGATCGTCAGATCCCGAGCCCCTGACATTTGACAAGCCCACTACGCCAATGCCGCAGTACAGCCTGGGCGTTTAAAACTGATAGGTCCCGAGGCTCCGTCTAGGAATTCAGCCCAAGGAACGATGACTGTCTCGTTTCCAACAGCCCGGGACGCAAAGATGCACAAAAACGAAGAAGGACGAACAAACATTTGGGGAAAGGGGGCTGTAGCAGTGCATATGCATGTACATATTGCTGTGCGTGGAACTAAATATGTTCTATTCCCATCTCAGCCGTATCGAAGCGCCCGTTGTAGTAAACGAAGCGGCTCAGGAAGTGTGGCTACGTCCTATCGAGCTGTTCTTAGTATCAAGAGATACGACAGTCAAGGTAGTATGGAATGGTATCACTAACAAGAGAGACTATGGAAGATACCATAGCATCGCACCGCCTTAGCAGTCTGGCTTAACGGCCACATGATAACAAGTCGGCCCGGGTTACTTCACGTTCATCCCCGAACAAGAAGCAGCCGAGTAACTTCCAACATCGGCCTGAGTGCGGTTTCATGCCCTCATTGTGATTCTTATTGGTTTGATTTCATTTTATCGAATGATCGTACTCATCAATAGCGGCCCGGTGCGACGAGACTTGCATATACGGCCGGTAATCAGACCAATGTCTACAGGAATAATGACATAACAAAGGTAAAGAATTAAGCAATATACTCGAACACAGACAAAATCCATTTTCTCTTTGTCTATATATCGGTTACCAGGTGATCGATACAGCTTTGCCCCAATATTCCGGAACGGTATCCTGGAGCAAATGCTCGAAGATCCAGCGTCCGACATCTTCACGCGAGATCGTGTACCCAACTTCCTTGCTCTCAGGCCCGCGATGCAGATCCTCCACGCCAACGCGGATCTGCTTATCAGGTTTCTCGCCATTCACGAGAGTGCTAGGTCGCACGAGGCAATACATCTCGCCGCTGCTGACGATTTTCTCCTCCATAATTTTCTTGTCAGCGTGCGGCACATGCAGCATGCCCCGGTATAGCGGCGTCATGAGCACGGGGAAATCCCAGCCGTACTGCGAGATGCCGTTAGTGCTGATGGCGATGATTCTAGGTGCGCCGGGCCCCGCGCCGGGGCCTATTCGCGCTCGAACCGTGGCCAGCGCCTCGAAGAGCGCCATGATGCCCTTCTCGCAGACGTGCGGGTCTTCGGTTGACATCTTGGACATGTGGAAGAGGCTGCCGAGAGAGAAGCAAACGGTGCCGACGAGGCGCGCCGGGTCGGATGGATCCATGAGGCATGGCGCTACGGCGGCGGGATCATGCGCGTTGCCCGACAGTACCGTTAGATTCGGGTAGGTCGCGGCAGGAAACTGATCGGTCAGCTTCGAAGGCACACGACAAAGCGCGACGCAAGTGTGGCCCGCCTCTAGGGAATGTTTCAACGCCGAGAGGCCGCAACCACCTGAGGCACCAAAGAAGGCAATGGATTTCCTGGCCGCTTCTGTCTTCATGGCTGCCATCGTTCGCCAGGACGTAGTATTGTGATATGGGTCTTAGCTGGAGTATGGTTATGTAACTGTATCACGCTGTTGAAGCACTTCGAGGCTCAATCCTCGGATAGTCTTGTAGGAAGAAGAAAATATACGAGTAACTGGCTTTGCAAAGCTTTGTGTTACTGAGTTGCGGTTTAATCAATTATTTCACATCTTTTTGTGATGAGTTTTGGGAACTAGACCACACTCTTATATCCTAGATTTACTGTGACTGCAGAGATCATCCTCCCGGGTCGGCACAATACATTAGACTTGGAGCACTTCCTACGAATATGGTAAGTTTAGTAGTCTTTTTTTTTTCTTTCTTTCTCTTTCAATCTGGGTATATTGTACACTACCATCAACCCCTGAATTAGGTTTGTCCGTGTAGGTGCTAATAGCATCATCCCGGAGCCACTTAAAAACCAGAGCGTTGATGTTGGGCGACGCTCTCTTCCGCCTTGTGCTCTTTCTAGCTCGGGCGTCGGCGGAAAGCTGGCGTTGGCGGCTCGGAGGTACGGCTGACTGCTCGAGTCGCAGTTATGCCAGCTAAGAAGAAACGAGCCACTCGGATTGAAGTTGCTCCGACAGTCATCAAGCCTATCAGACTCGGTTCTGATATTGCTCTACAAGCTAGCAAAATAACTACAAGGCTGTTGTCAACTCCGAAACCATCAGACTCTCTAGTTTTGGGATGGCGTTGGAGACTCGGCCTTCCTCTTAAAAACAGCTCGTAAGGTAAATATGCATCTCATCGTTCTGAGGGCGTCAGGGGTTACGGACGTTCAAATCTAGTAGCACATGATTACTTTCAGGTCAAGATTAAGTGTTTTATTTTATTCTATTTTTTTTATTTTTATTTTTTATAGATCAGTCTGGTTTTTAATTAGTTTGGCATTTTTTTACTTCTCCTTTAATAAGGAACTGGCAGCATGTGGCCGTTACCTTCCTGGTTGAACGAACTCAATATCATTATATTCGAGAAGTAGGAATCGTACGACCGCCAAGATCCGTTAACGACGTGTCTGAACATATATACCGTTCCCAATGCCGCAATTTAATTAGACAGACATCTTTTCAACAAACGCTCTATCACGCTCAACAGTTCGAATATATATAGTTCAATGCCAGATTTCCAATATAAACTCCACCTCCATCGATACGCCTACAGCCAGAGCATGCCAGCAACGGCAATGAGAGCCGCAAAGGCACTAGCGCCCAAAACATGTTCTTGTCGAGCTCCCTGGTTCTGATTACCGCTGCCGCCCGACCCAGAGTTAGACCCAGAGCCGCAAACCTGCGAAAAGCCATTGTTGCAATCAGACGAAGAACCGCCGCTGCCGCTGCCACTGCCGCTGCCACTGCCACTGCCACTGCCGCCGCTACTAGAGCCACTGTTGCCGCTGGAACCACCCGCCGCTTCGCCATTCGTACCAGGGCCGCCTCCACTAAGACCGGGGATGACTTCCATCGTGGTCTGACTAGCGCTCGAGGAAGGGTAATCCACATTCATGTCCAGTCCAGTACCCAGGAGGGACTTCAGAACTGTATTCTTATCACCGTCCACGACCGTATTATTCGTGCCCAGCCAGTTATTATATGTGTAGCTCTTGCCTGAGTTCGTGCCTGGTGGCGAGTCCGTCTTGTAGCACTCGATGCTGACTTCACCAACGGTGGCATAGTAATACTTGTCCTTCTTGATTGCGTCGCTATCCCAGTTGATAGGGCCGCCTGCCCAGTCGATGGTTCCCTGCGCATTCGATGCGGCACCTCCGGGCCAGATGGAAAGCTGGACACGAGCGGGAGTCTGGGGATAGTTGTATTGGTGTGCCGACGCATTCCACGTATCTGACTTCTTTTGTGTGCGTCCAAGTTTGCCATCCAAATACCATTCGATCTGGTCCGGCGTCCACCTAATCTCGTATTCGTGCCAGTCCGTGTTCGTGTTCGAGACACCGGTTATATTACCCGAGTTGTCATCTATGAATGATTAGCGTTAAATGTGTACCTCGGGTCGGTCTTCAGTAGGGCGCGCTTACAGTCTGGAATGCCCTGGAAGTAGAAGTTGGTTTGAGCAATATCCAGCTCTGTGCCAACGAATTCATAGTCGATCTCATCCTTTACATCGCTTAACAAAATGAAGGCTGTGACAACACCGGCATCCTTGGAGGTCTTCATCCTAGCCTTGACATTTCCATACCACATATAAACAGTCGAGGCGAGAACGGTTCCAGCCGTATTGGGCGGCATGGTCAAAAGAACGTTGCCGTTGTAAGTTAAGGGAGTGCCCTGGGCGACCCAATCGGCTTTGGAGGGATCTCCAAGATAGTCACTTACATCGGCGATGCGACTCGTATCTGTCATGGGCATAGTTCTGTCCTCGCAAACTGGAGCTGGAACGCAAGCATCGAGGGAGAAAGACATGCGGGGATCGCAACCGCCGAGACAATAAGCACCGACACCACATTGTCCATATTCTATATAGGATATGCGTTAGCGATGGCGCACGGCAAGAACCTTAACTGTATGCTAGAAACGTACGAGAGCAGCATGGCGCCTCTTCGGGACATTTTTTGGTTAATGAGCAGGTTGGGGCACTCTGCGCGACGACGGCAGAGGCGCCGAAGCAAGCCAGAGCGGCCAGCGTCGAGACTGATCGGACCATTATAGCTACTGGTCAACTTGAATGAGTATTACAAAATTACGTCGTCAGATATGTAGTCGTTCTTGATGAATTAGTGCGCGGCTGAAGTAAGCAACTCGTATGTATAGCAGCCGGGCGAAAGCGAGTGAGGTTGCGAAACGACAAGCCCTGTTTTACCACGCGAAATGCTCCGTTTCAACGGACAGGCCGCGGATGGGCGTCGCTGTGTCGTGTGCCGTGTTATATACAAACAAGAGCAAACTTGTCGTAGGGTTTGATGGAACGATCGAGATATGGATGTAGGTTCCTTCTCAATTTACGGGGGGTCGTACTTCTTGGCGTGCGTAACAAGTCGTGTACTTTCGATTTCGTGTGTCGGCTGGGTTGAAGCGATAGGCAAGAGAATCGAAGGCCCGAAAAGCGAACAATTAACAATATAACGGAGGACAAGCAGATAAGAAAAGGCGTGAAAGGAACAATAAGACCACAATCGCCAAACGATCACAGCCTCAGCTTTTCCACCCGAGCCTTCTGCCTGTATTAGACCTAGCCGAAATGGAGCAGGCGTTGAAAAGGAGGGAAAAAAACGAGAGTGTAATATTGTTATAGGGGTGAGAGAGGAAGAATGAGGATACGGTGCTTAGCGAAGGACGATGACAATAACACGAACTGCAGATCGGGGTACGTCGAAGGAAATGGGTCGGATTTGGGCAAGGAACCAAGGAATATCTTGATTGGATTAAAGGAAACGCTACCTTAGAGGTACGAGTACCTGTCAAGTGGATTCCTGAAGGAAAATCGTTACATCCTACCTACATACATGAGGTATGTACTTACATTTTGGATACAGGGTGCGACAATTTTGGGGGGCTTACTTACCTGCCAGCACTGCCTGCAGTGTTCTATCCCGCTGCCTACCTACCTACTCCAGTGGGTATGTAGTTCCATATTGTAAGGCAGTAGAGGTACCTAACGTGCTTACAGTTAACTCCACTAGGTATGTCTTAAGGCGGTTATTACGGTGTTATAACGTTCGTGCTTATAGCTGAGGTACATCTAGGTCTTCTACTCAACTGCTTCTCCGAAAGCTGAGGAGCTCGTCAACATGTGCCGTGCATGTATCAGATCTCGTATTCTCGATTCCCCACCCTATGGAATTCCTCCCAGGCCAAGTTGGGCAAGACGCAACACGGCATCACAGGCACACATACACGTCAAGCACAACACGAATCGCACACCTTTTCTTCTATTCTTCTAGACTGAGGTACTTTGCAGGCCTCTGCCTTGGTATGAAGTGCAACGAGAAGATTCCATACATTATGCGTCTACTCCGTAAGTACGTTGGACTGGACCCAACCGGTACATGTACCATACCGAGCGTTCCCACAAGTGTGCATGATAGGCGACATTACCTTATGTATGTACTGTCGATACTTGTAGAACACCAATGCTAAAGAATGGTACCCTCGTATCGATCAATCAACCCCTGCTAGTACAAGTACTCGATGACGATACAGACCGTAGGGATTATGGGAATGCATAGCGATGCAAACAACCCATATCTTACATCTCTTTTGTTTTTTCTAATGTATCTATCGCTAGGGGACCGGCAGTTCATCAATCTCTCAGACCCTCAGCGGAGAGCACTGTAAATAGCCACCTGCAGTAAAACGACCTACGTACTTGGTACTTACCTAAATAAGCCCTAAAGAACGACTGTGCTCTCTCGTTTGAACATCCTGGTCTTGTGGCAACCAAAGTTTCAAACGTTTCTGCCACAGTGGATGATGGACGCCGATCTCTGCCTCAGATCCGGACAATTTGTCGATAAGTTGGCCATACGCCATATCAATCAACCTCATAAGCAATCCCATAAAGCTCAGCTCAAGATCGTGTAGGTTTGTGGCTAAGAAAGGTGGAATGGTCTAATTTCAAAGATATTGCAACAAGGTACCAAATCACCCATTATCATGATATGGCTGTCTCAAACCCCTCATCTTACGGGGTGGTGAGAGGAGCCCAGTAATTCCGATTTATTTACATAATTCCTGACCTGCACAGGAACAAAGGAGTGTGAAATGAGTCATATTTCGCCGATCTATTCCCTCAATATACTAAATGGCTTATCATAAGGTGTAGGCCAGGAGCTGGCATCCGTACAGAGTATGTTTATGAGGTGCTGTTTTATCATCGATGGTCAACCGTCAAGCCCACGCTAACTCATCATCCTTTTAGCTGGCTAGATATGCCAATGAAATGCTTAACAAGCTAGAAACTTATGCATTGTAGAGTATGGCCCATTATGACCAGTCAGATAGGCTACATTGCTCTGGTGGCTTTTGTCCAGGTAACGCCTCTGTTCGCTAAAAGAAGTCCCCAGCCCAAGCTAACCCCTGATGCACCACACGCCTCAAATCATCACTCATAGGCAAACTCTCTACACGATTAAACGTCGCCCACTCGAGCGCGTCGTGTTCATACTCCTGTTCCTTCTTGTCACTGGTACTCTTCAGAAAAAAACCCGGCGTCGGCTCCTCCTCAGGGTTCTCATCCACAAGCACTGAGAAGTTGAGCTGAACATACCGCTTCTGTATAATTTTGTGTGGGATGATATGCGCGTGTCGTCTGTCCCGGTCCTGGAGCCCGTTAGGAATAGGTCGGTAGGGCTCAGGGGATGATGCCGGCATTCGTCGCTGAGAGGAGTTTGGAACAAGCGTCCCTGGCGATGTTGTTGCACGAGGTCTCGGCGCAGATCTGAACGGCAACGATAGCGGTGCCGGCTCGAGCGACGGATCATGGTCGTCGTCTTTCGGTGGTGGAAGTGGCGGAAGAGAAGAATACGAATCTGGCGTCGATGATGTAGATGATGAGCTTGAGGACGAGTTTGCGATGCGGATCCCGAGGATGTCGATTTCATGTTCGTGGAAGTGCGCCAGTGTATCCTCGCCGCTATCATAACTCCCCATCGTTTCCTTCTTTGCTTCTATCATATCATCTATGTAGACCTCCATGCCCACTTTGATTTTCACCAAGTTTTCATCCCGCTCCTCGTCGAAATCCGCGTCCTCTTCATCCCACAGTAGCACCTTAATCTCCCTACTCCAACTTATCTCCTTCAGTATGCCCACGATCTTTACGACTTTGAGCCCTGTCTGCTCCATCACGAGCCGCTCAATCGCATATGAGATGCAGAAATCATCGTCCTTGACCTTACCCCCCGGTAACTCCCAATTGCCAGCTTGCCGGCGCTCCGACGCCGACATGTGGTGGTGCCACCAGCGTGGCGAGCGGCGGAGCAGCAGAACTGCGGGCCGCGACGTCCGACCATCGAGCCGGAAGATGCACACACCGACCGATACCTTATCTGCTAGGCTTTGGTCACTGATAGAATCGTCGTCGTCGCTGAGGTTAGGACTGGAAGTAGGGTTCCTCTCATCCTGAGAGGGGGAATGCAGGTGTGCGAAGTACTGTGCGCGGGACATGGCGAGGATGGCCTTGTGAGAAGGGAGCAGTGTTGGTTTCATCTCGCATACGTAATCCAAACGTCTAGAGTGATCCTTTTGCTTTGGTAAGTTGATAAGTTACCTAGCTTGCTGTATCTGTCTGCCGTGAAATTGGATCATAGGCCTCGCAATAGACACCTGGCGAGTTGGTGAATCTCTATAATCTGACAAAAACCAAGTGAAAAAGCAGACCGCGACTGAAGCGGCAAGAGGTGTGCTCGTTAATCCAGGACTTGTAAGCTCGCTTCACACGGTCACACTACAGGTCAAGAGACTATAGGATATAGTTAAAATCCCATCACCTCTAAGGCTGTGTGCGGACAACACGTCAACCTTCAAGCTGCCACTGAGGGTTAGATAAATGCAGCGCTCATCTCATAGCACATGGCCGGATAACCTTGACTATGGAGCTTAATCCATGGAGAACTGACATATTGACGCTATGTACTTTCTCCCATTCCCTCATCTTTACTGGTGCTCAGACGTGCTTCGAATGGTGGAGCGGTAGGCAGATTGGCTTCCAAGAATGAGAGTCGATAGGAGAGTGAAGATGTTGTCCGAGCGTGAGTTGAGGTTAGAGAGATAGTCAAACGAGCCATCCACTTAGCCTAGGATAACGCAATGAACAGGCAAAACGGCCTAGATAAAGTCAAAATTAATCGGCAGTGAGGAAATGTGATCGGCCGCAGCTAAATGGTGCACAAACGAGTCCGCAGAATAACGTCGCGTTCAGGATCTACACATTTGCTATTATGGACTTGCGACTAGTAATAGCTCTGCGAGGTGCTTACTGTGAACTTAATGTCACTATTATTTTAATACTGCTCTGTGAAATCAGCGAGCATCCATACTTGAAGCACAAGCGACAATTTTGCGTAATCATGGACAGCTAACCATGTATGTTTATAGAAATCAAACAAATTTCATCGCATCGATCTGCCGTGGGACTATTTGTCTACCTATGTAGAGCCAACCCCTTTGAAAACGAGAACTGAGTATACCTTGACACGGATCCCTTATAATACCTCCCTCCTAATACCGTCTTCCTATCCTCCCCAGAGACACCGCAAAAAGAGCTGAGCAAAAAGCAGTTCGATGCATTAAGCCGAAAGAAGAATTGGAAAAGAAGAAAAGCCAGCTCTAGGATATTTTCTTCTTTCAGTTGTCCTTTTGCCATAAACGCAGATGGGTATGACGCTGTGATGAAACGATATAACTTTTGTGAAGAGATGAGCAAGCTATAACCATGGTCAGATTGCTCTAACCCAATTAAAGCATGACGAGCGTCTGGGCCCTCAGAGTCTGGCTCCAGAAACCCGATGGTTCGTATGACCTTGGCGTGAGCAGCTAAAAGCAACCCGTCAGACCCGTCATTGAGCCTTATTGCCAATGGTCCGCCGTCAATCTTAATATCTATAACAGTGGTGATAATATGTCCGGAACAATAATAATGCCGAAAATAACGAATAATTTAAGTGATGGATACAAGACCTGACTGCGGCGATGATATGAATAGTAAAGGTCGGCGGTTTTGTATAATCCAAAAGTCAGCAATGCCCTAACCATGATCAGATTGACCGCTCTGTGCTTAACAAGGGTCAGCAACAATTTTGGTGTTGCAAAGTTGTCAGTCGTAGATGCATCGAGTAATTATATGGTAAAGTTAAGGTGGTATGCCCTGTTTCCTACTGCCTGTAGACGACAATTCATAAGTTCTGTATTCAGCTCCCTACGAGAATTAGGCCTGGTAGCAAGCGACAAAGCTGAAGCGTAATCGTTCTACTGGAGACCCTATGACACGCCAGCAAGTGACTTGATCTATCAGCGCGCCTTCTGGGTAGCAAAAAGATCCGGAAAATGCTCCTTGGCATACTGTTCGCATGCCTATAACAGGAAAAGTTAGCATATTGCAGATAGTCTCATTAGAATTTTTGGGGTAATATTAACCTTTGCAGGCTTGCCAACTTTCTGTCCGATCGTCTTCCACTTATTGTTCTCATAATCTTTGATTGCATTCAGAAGGGCTTGGCTCTCATCCTCAGCAAACTCAGCGTAGTGCATATCCTTAATCTAGTCAGCTCATAGTACGAATAAACGGTGTCAAAGGTGGCCACGTCGTACCTTGTACCAGTGTTTCTTGACACTGCCTTCAGTCCTGGTCGGAAATGTCTATACACATCAAGTCAGTCAAACATGTTCATCTTCAAATCTTAGTCAAAAAGGAGACAAACCTTTGCAATCTCTGCCCAGCTGTTGCCAGCATCTCGCATTTGTTTCAGTCGCAATTCCTCAGCTGGCGTCCAGGGGGTGTTCGTGCGGCTTTTCTTGGCTGGTGGCGCTTGAGAAGGAGTCTCGGCACCCTCTGAGACAGGAGTCGGCGCAGGGACAGGAGTCTGCTGAGCAACCGAGGGTGCAGGAACAGGAGTGGGTGCAGCGGCAGGAGTAGCCGGCATAGGGGCCGAAGCAGTCGTTGCTGGCGCAGCGACAGCGGCAGGGGCCGGAGTTGGGGTAGCTGTATGCGGCTGCGGGTGACCCTGCTGATGGGATTGTTGTGCGGGCTGTTGATGTCCAGGTGCCGGGCGCTTACGGCCTCGGAGAGGAGGCTGAGCCGGGGCTTGCGTAGGAGTCGACTGCTGCTGAGTGGGTGCAGCGGCCGAAGCCGAAAGATTGATCGGAGGCGGCACAGGAGTCGCATGATGCTGTTGATGATGTTGAGATTGCGGTTGATGCTGTGCATGCTGATGCTGTTGCTGATGCTGAGCGTGCTGGCCATGCTGAGCATGCGATTGATGAGCTTGGTGGGCCTGGTGTGGCTGGTGTTGACCATGCTGTTGTTGGTGATGCTGTTGCTGGCCATGTTGTTGATGCGGCTGGGCAGCAGGATTCGGGCCCGGCGCAGGGTAGCCAGTAAACTCGTTGCGACGCGACATATCAGGCTGATATGGATGCGTCGTGCTGTATCACAATACACTATTAGCATAACTAGGCAGTCTTCTACTGGATGAGGCATCGAGGGCGAGATAATATGTCAACATGGCCGCAACACGTTAAGCGGTTTCCAGCCCATAGACCTCGAAATGTGTATAGACATGCCAGGATAAAAGGAAGTCTGCAGGAAAGGAGGTGCTGCCAGGCTTGTCCCAGAATTCGTGTGAAGCTATCACCATGTCCCGGTTACATGCTGCGGAACAAGGTCGCGTTGACCTAGTTCAAACGCTTCTCGGACAGAACCTTGCTATTCAGAAGCCAAGGTATACCCACACGATACATGGGCGTATTATGCCCATGTACACACAGGGTATTGAGTACATCTGTGGGCAAGCCCTTTCGGGCTGGACTAGGGTGATGGAGAAAAGACAGGGGACCGCAGCGAGACATGGAGAACCAAGCTGCCCTAGGAGGGAGAAGCAACAATAGAAAGCGACAGATGTTGCGCTCAACTTGGGACTTTGTGTATGGTGTCGTAGTAGAGAGGGGGGGAGGGAACTGGTGGTACTCACTGCATATCGTTTGGATGCTGGGTGGAGTTAGTGTAGAGGTACTCCGGCACGGGGCCGACCTGCCACTGCTGCATGATCTGTGATGGGCAAACTTAGTGTCAGCTAAAAACTATAAAGTTACTTATAGCGCGAGAAAAGAAAAGATTCATAATAATCAAAACCAAATTAAGCAGGTAGGTATACTCGAGTAGTTATTAAAGCAAGTTGCTATTGGTGCAATTCATTAAAACAATCACCCAGGATATAGGATATATGAAAATTAGAGATGTAGAGGAAAGAGAGCAAGGAAAAAGTAGATCAGAGGTGACACTAATGAAGGAGGCAGCGGCCTCTAAACGATATGACGAAGACGGATGGGAATGTTAAGAGATGGCATGTGGTAGGTGAGTTGGTGATAATGTTAAGTCATGTACAATACACGCCAAAACGGCGTGTAATGTATAGGGATTATTGGTATGAATGGCAATTGTGGAGTGATATGTAGATACTTAGATACCCAGATACACTAGTTAGAGGGCAAGGCGAGCGCAGCATGCGATTTATTTGCGGGTGCGCTGGCGGGTAGTCGTTGTTATGATAGGTGGATGCAGCGCGGCAAACACGCGTCATGCCAAGTCGATATACAAGAAAGAAAAGGCGAGCGCAGTAAGGACAGTGTGTATAAGGGACGGTATTTTGTAAAAAGGGGATAAAAACCCAAAGATGAAAAAGAGATAAGTGAGTAGATGCACTTACGGGCAATAATTCTAGCGATCTGTAACTGTCGTAATGATCAATGAAAGATTTATGTATGTCGCGACAACGCGCAAGGCGTAAACACTACTTGGTAGGCGTCCAAGGTGAGTCGATGAGACCGAGGCGTAAAGATGAGCACAACGTGTCGATAAGCAGGTCAGACGGTAAAGAAAGTAGCGAAGATAGAAATGAGTACCCGTGACCTGAAGATGCGATATAGCTTCGTCGCAATCTATGGTAAAAGGGTTAGATACCAGAGAAAACGAGGTTAGAGATATGTAGCCAAGAGAAGGCTGAGAATGTAGGTAGGTACTGAAGTTGTATAGTAGGTATATGGAAGCCTGCAGAGTACAGGGTATGTTTGTTGGTGGGTACTTTGTGTGAAAATCAATTCATGGGCTGGGTGGTAGCTGTTCGTTGGCCGTCGGTTGGACCTCGGCGCGGTTGGTAGGGTAGGCGGACAAGAGACAAGGAATGGGAATGGGAATGGGAATGGAACGGGTAGACCAGAGATAGAGGGGAACAGTAGAGCAACTTGAAGTACAGTACATACTGCAAGTGAACAGACGGGAGCATGCAACTGCAGCAACCTGGGGCACGAAGTATCGTTAAGATACCAACCGGCAGCACAAAGCAGGTAGTTTTTCGCAAAAGTGTGTGCGTGTGCATGTAAAGTAGATCAAGGTAGCCCCGAGTAGAGGAGGGGAGAATAAGTAGACAAGGTTACGGATGGATAAGTGGAGGGGCGGATATAGGTAAATGAGCCAGGTCAGGGTGTAGAGAGGAGGAGAAAGATAAGAGAGGTAGAGATGTAGACGGGAGGGGACGAGTGAGAACATGGGAAATGAAAGTGACTTGGGGAACACTTACCAACCCGTCACTTCAAGTTGGAGAAAGGACGGACTCGCCCGGAACGCTCAAGGTCCCAGTCTCGTTTGTTTGAGATTGCCTTGGCGTTGTGCTGCAGTCTGTCTGTGCAACAGTTCTGGTGTGTACTGGTCGCGTACTCGTGAGCCTGGTGGGGATCCTTGGGGGTACCTGTTGGCGACTTGTTACAATGGGGTGGCGGCGGAAAAGAAAAGTCACGCATACGACTGGACTAAAATGTACTTTGCGTGCTAAGTCGTGTACTAGGAGAGCTGAGAGAAGTATTCCGAGATATCGACTAAGATGATGCCTGGAAATTTTATAAGCCACGTGCGATGGCGCGAGATTCGGAAAGAAAACGAAAGTCCAGATAATAAATTGATCTGTGCAGGTTATGTAGTCAAGGGGAACGAAAATCATGTAAGACCAACGAATCGAGTTCCAAAAACGCGATCAGGCGGCCGTGTTGGCTGATGAGACTAGATGGGGTTATGAATAGGGTGGGTGTACAAAAAGTGGCTCGGCCGGGAGTGGGATGGATTCATTAAATGAGGCGCGGTATGAATTGCGTATGCACCGCCTCAGATTGGGTTGAATATTCTGCAAACGGGGGAGCCAGGACTGGCATTAATTGCACATTCATACCACTCGCTACCGAGGCGGGACATGTAGCTGTATTGGTTTCTGTGTTGGATGGTATGCAGTTGGTTGGTGCACCACGCGAGTGATCGCAAGCAACGTGGTGATGATGGTGTTTGGGAGGCGCAGTGTGTACTTTGTTCATAGTAGGTAGACGGCGGATGTGGCGGGTGTCTGAGTGGTGGGCCAAGGGTTTAAACGGGATGGGGATTGGATGGGGCTGGGAAAAAGATATGTCACGATACCTTGTGAAAATTTCCCTTCTCGCGGCTGTCTGGCCGGCCGAGAGTTTTCGCTGGCTGGTCTAGTGCAAATGCTCGCAAGTAGGAGAGCCCGTAGCTTGATGGTTGTGTAGGTAATTGTTCCTCGAGTGCTCGAAATGGTTGTACCAAGGTACTAGAAGTACCAACAAAGCGTCTGTGTGCTATGCTGGATATGCGCGCGCGCGACGTCGTGTGGGTTTACGTCTCGTTCTCAGGGGTCGGAGAAAAAGAGAGTGGGAAGAAGAGAGGGAGAAAGGTGAAAAGTTCAAAGTTGAGCGGTAGGTACGTGGCGCAACCTTGGAAGAAGTACCTCCAACCCTGGGTGCTGCGGTACATTAGTGCTCGTAAGTGGGTCGCTAGCTATCAAACAGAGGGGATTCGCTGCACAGCCCCGGACCTTGAAGGCAGAGATGATTGACCTACACCACCTCAAGCTTGCCTCGCCGAGGTTTTACAGCGCTACTTTCTGTACTGCTCAGGCTCGATGCTGCCTCCCAGCCTCATCAGTGAGTGAAGATAATTTTTCTCATTTGTTGAGCTCATTATAAAAGCGGGTCGTTTTGTGGGTCGTTCCAATTTTGGAAATTCTTGGCAGACATAAGAAAAAGATCTATTTGTACTGACAATCCTCCAAAATAATCCCTTTTATTCTTCCGTATTATGCTCTTATCAGGCTCTATAGACTGATAAACCCGATTATTGGAGAAATACATACTCACTGGCTCTTTTGTTTTGATCGAGCTAGGGTAATCGTATTTAACTTTAGTTATGCCCGGCTTACTAGCTACGACTACACCATCACTGGATGTCCTGCCGACTATATTCTTGAAGTGCGCATTTAAGGGGCCGAGAGTGTCTTCTCTATGCTTCATACAGCTGTAATCCTATTTCTAGACGTACTTAAGCCGTGTTTGTCAATAGCGCTATTTATGGTTTAGCCAGATAGACGTCATTTACTTGGGTCATGATAGCAAAGTCGCTGTATTGGTGATAGCATTCGTAACACTTATGTCTTTTGTTTGTATTTGTTTCAATGTATAGATGCTTATGTAGGGTCTTTGCTAACGATGCCCGCATGGCTATAACACGATGACTAAGCCAGTTTTTAATATACGTGCTAGACAAGGTCATACTACTGTATAGTTTGAGGTGAGGCCATGCAGGCAACCCACATTAACATCAGATATCTTAACATGAGCGACGGAAAACACAGAGCAATAGCTAGCATGGATAATGTTAAATGGTTATACAGTACACTGTAGGACGAATTTTATAAGTAAGAGCTCTTTAACTAGGTTCAGCCGCTGGTACGTCAACATCGCAGACCCTCCACCCGAACTAAGGGTTGTCGTGCCAAGCCTCAAGTACTGTACATATCGAAGCCTAAACCCTGAAGTACATATGTATTACTACTTATCCCCGCAATGGTCGAATCTTCACGATACTTTGATCTGCCGGTCCCACAGGTACCTATAAAACCTTCGATGTAAGTGGGCATAAGGCATGTACAGTACATTGATGCAGATGCAGCCTCACGTTTAATCTGACTATACAACCCATAGTTGACTAGCTTATATAAACACTCAACTGCAATAATATGTTTCACGTTAGTAGGTATTGCCAGTTTCTAGGGTTTAGAAAGCAGACATAAGTAAGAATGATTTATATATTACCACTACATAACCTGGCTCTATCCTCGTAGAAGCCCGTCTGACGTATGAAAACGGAACGCGAGAGAATTGCTCCGTAAAATTCCAAAACACCATACATAAAGCAGTACAGCCACTCAAATGAGACGTATACATGTACCACCTTGTGTAGCATTCCAATACTCTCATAACTAGTCCCGCCCCGGTCCCGGCTGGAGGCATCGTCTCGTCACCAAGCGTAATCACGCCTTGAAACGGTATTACCAACGCTGTCCTACTGACCTTACATTCCATCTCGCACGGCGGCCCTCAATAGCACCGTATGCCATATTCTGTTGCTCAATCCTCGGCGGGGCATAGGCGCCCTTTGAGCGTAAGTAGGGCCAGTCGTCTAATAGGCGGCGCTACAGCTAGCTAGGGAACGATGAACTTGCGAACACCTTCACATATATACATGCACGCATCCGTTCAAGCCGTTCGCCAGACATTTCTGCTGTTTTCCACATAAAAGAGAATATCTGAGTGAAGTGCACTCTGAGATAGCTGGATTCTAAGCAAATGGGGGACAGATAATTCACTTCCATACATGTCTGGCTATAGGACGACGTCAATTGTCCTTAATGGTTGATTGTGCCTCTTCTACGTCAAGCAGTGTAAGTCATCGCTCTTCTTCATCGGATGGATACTCTCTGGCAGGATTACCAAACACACTAGGCCCAAGATGCCCTTCTGGGATACTGCAGATCATCTAAACTACTCAGTGCGGTAACTAATCTTAGACGATACCAAGTGCTACTTATTGAGAGACCACGAAGAATGAGGCGAGGCTGATCCATTGTCCCATGCGCATATTAACTACATATGAAAAAAAACCTGTATTTAGAACCAAGCAGGGAGAGTTCGGTGCGTTATGCAGCTGAAGAGATCAAGAAGGCTTGACAACATACGAAATATCACTTTTCTCTGACTTATTTCCGGAGTATGGTGTAGAGCAGTTCTTTTGCGCGTCCATGTCGTTGCTCGCAAGCTGGTGTGTGGTGATGGGTAGAAACAGGCGCTCTCTTGTCTAAGTGCCAATTCCGTATTTGACGTGTTGCCGCATATGTCGGTTCCCTTAAATCTATCAGTTCTGTGAGTATCACTCAGTTAAGAAAGGGCCGCGTGATATATTTGCTCATCCAAACGTCGATCCGCGTCTCGTTCAAAATATGCCCTACCAAGTTGAGGTGGCATCATTGGTCATAGGATTTATCGTCCTAATGACCACCTTTCGCGATACTCACTGTCTCATAACTGTAAATACTTCGTCATATCTAAATGATTCACGGCTCTGACTCGGCAACAGTGCCAGCACCTGTAATCTCGCGCTCAGCGAGACTGTAGCGTATCGGGCGCGCATGAAGATTGCTCTTTCCCTGGCAGTTGTCCCTTGCCAAATAGCTTAGAGTCTAGGTCCCATATATAGATGCCAGACGCTGTATCCTCAGCTTGACCAAACATGCATTTCCCACGCATGTCCTTGGAAAAGAAAGAAGCGAGCTAAATTTCATAGCAGCATTGGTCTAAAGGGGTAGCAAGTCGCAATTGAAGATATATCATCTGTGTTGATGAAGGGAATGTCGAGTTTGACTCAGTCACGTCAATGTTCGCAGAGCCGTATAGAGGTTTCTTAGGAAGAGAAAATCGATTTAGCAATAGGTACCTACCTAGTAAATAGATGGTTGCGGCTTCGGTGGGGCAGATCGTCCGGCTAATCTAAGGTTAATCTAGTTCGGTCTCAAATGTAAATGGCTGTCTAGACTAGTTAGTCTAAGCCATACTCTGGCCATAGAAGCCACAACAAGCAAGAACAAATCGACCAGCGCTTAGCCACAACTACCAGATAGTTAAGATTATACCTCACTAATGACCCACAACCGGTGTCCTGCTTACCCGTAAAGACCCCGTCATATTCGAATCCGCCCCTGTCTGCATAAACCCCGCCTGTTTGAGCAGATTCGCAAAGGGGAGGGAGGGTCCTGAGGGGTCGTTAAGGACGCGCCTAGGAAGCTCGACGTTTGAAACGGCCCCGTCCCTCGGGACATACCGAGCCGGACCCTGGGCACTCTCTCCTTGTTTCCCTTCTACACGTATATTAAATACATCCACACAGGCAGTGAGGCGTTGCCCAAGTCGGTGCATCCCATACCGACAAACTAGTGAAGTGGAAGGGAGCACTGCAGATATGCTAGAAGTCGCATGGAGCGTGTGTGACCACGACTACTTCCCTAGATGGTCTGTTGTTTCTTTTCAATAGTTAAGTTCCCTTGTACGCAAGATGAGAAGCCCGCCTGAAGATCAGAAAGCGAACTAGACGGCCTACGAAGCGGTGGGCCAGCTCAGCGAGAAGTGAAACAGTCCGAAAATCGACAAGTCGATGATGCATTAGCAACCCCAGAGTTGCCAGTAATAGTCGCCTATCATTTACCGGTATTGTGATTGCTGATGTCTGCATATAGTTAAGCAAAGTTCTCAAGATTGATGCGGGTTTGGGCGACAAATTGCCAGTCAAGCAAAAAAATCTTTAATTCGATGTTTAAACAAACCTGTCATTACTACCTACACGTCTTGTCTTTTTTAGCCATACTTAGATTTAGTATTCGCCCCTGAGCTATGATATTTCTCATGATGAAGTGTCTTGGAGACCTCTACTTCCTTATTTGCTATAGCGCGCAAGAATGGAGGGTATCCAGGTGCTGAAACAGACACAGCCGCAGATCGGTCGGAATAGGGTTTGAGCACCGCGGCTCTACCAGCCGCCCCCCAGTGAAGTGGTTATCCGGCTAGCCGTGGTTCCCAAGCCTTTTGTGTGTGTTGTGTATGGGTGTGTCCGCTACAATGTATAAATATGGGAAGATATCGGCTGTGGTCGACAGCCTGATCGACCTCGCTTACATGTCGTGCTATGCCCGTGTACCTGGTTGGTATGCTTGTCAGCCCTGCGACTACTGCAGTGTGTCAAACATCCTATCTCCGTATAGAGAAATTCTGGTGTTTAAATTTCAATCTTGGCTTTCGGTCGCTGTGGTGCATTGCACATTCTACCGCCCACATTAATGACTTGGCGAAGTTCAATGAAATGAGGCTAGGGGCAGTGGCATACACATAGATACGTCGAGCCGACTCTAAGAGCCACCAAGAAACGAGGAGGTAGTATAAGATCAAACACCTTTAATAGCCACGAGACATTACGAATCGACTCCAATTATGCATGATGTTTCTAGTAACGGCCAAATGTAGCCTCATGCATCTGCAACCGCCTCCTCTAGCACGAGTCCCTCTACTCTTCCATATCCATCCCTCGGAGCTAGCAAAGACGGTAGTTCAGGCATGAGTCCAGGATACATTGCTTCTTCTACAAGCGCCCACAAAGGTGTTTAAGGTTTAACAGACTATCGATATTCACATGCCCGTCTAAGCGATAGTCCACTGCTCAGTCCTATAGATATCTCATCAAACGAGTATTATAATAGATGATGTGTGTGGGAAGTGTAGTATTGGATCCGGAGGCAAGGCAACTTGAGTTCAGACGGCTGATCAAGCTAGATCCCGGTAGGTGAGACCTCAAGCGAGATGACCCATGACGATGTTTGGAACACATCACGGCCGTGACAGCACAAAGTCCAGGCCTTCGGCGTCAAAGATGTAGATTTGTACGCATGAAAAATCAAAGCTCACGAATATGTGTCATTGGAATGCGGCTGGCCTAGACGGTATGAGATGTCGTAAAGCTTTCTGGTATAGTCTATACTCTGTTCTCATAGATGATTCGAACTATTCTGCGCAAGAGCGTAAGCGCGCTACCCGTATTTCCCAAGGCTTAGATCCCCTAAGATGTTAACTTCAGCCCGCAGGGCCATTGATGCGATAATGTAGGCACCCGGATTTTCAATGCGATCTCTGTCAAGCACGGCAGGGCGAACCATTATGAAGACCTTCCCGGAACTAACATTCTTGGCGGAATGATTTGCATCCTAGAGAGCGTTCGTTGATTAGATATGTATAAAGTAAGAAAAGGGCTATCCTATCATGTCCTGAGATGTATGCCCATAGATCTCATATTGAAACATTTGGTTCGGTTCTGTTCGGTTAATATGGGCCATTGTCACGTCTAGACCTAATGAGTAACCAGCTAGATTGGCTGGAAAGCTAAGATGAATACGCATGAAGACGTTCTCTGTCTAAACAGCCGAAACTAGAACGTTGAAACGTGAACCAGAGATTTCTCACAGTTGACACCAATCCAACAGACGTAAGTCGGCGCTGAAAGTCGAAACATACAATTGAGTGAGTGAGTTTGGTAGAGGGGGCAAGCTTGTTCGCATACGATTGGATGATTTTTAAGCGGGTGGTCTATTGTATCGCGACCGGGTGTTCATTATGTGCCTCGTGCGTTCTTGGCCTGCAGCATTACTGCTGCAAAATGTTTCGGCAGCGCTAGCTGATTACAATCTAGACCTGGCTAAGTAGTGATAGGGTGAGTCGTAAATAGCGTTAGGGTGCCATTGGGACTACAGGGTTCTAGTAGATAGAAGAGGGTAGAGGCCGCATTATGGGGAAGTATTAGAGCGCAGAGGACCACCAATATCTCGATCCAGCTGTATCCAAGGGCTCGTGTTTCTCTCAAACTGACTTAGCCAGGGCTAATTCCTTGTTGAAATGCTTCCTGCTCCTTATAAGCGGGTTTCAAGGTGAGCCCCGCCAGGGACCTGTACGATGCAAGGTTGGCGTCTATGCTCCCTACAAAGGGCAGATATCAGCTCTCTCTTCTATTAAAACCCAAGAATCGGACCTGGACAGATTACCCAGATCTGGGGTTTTCATTTCAGAACATGCGGCAAGTATGGCGCAGTGGAATCAAGACTTTAGTTTTTGGTGAAGTCGACTTACACGGAGATAAGAGCAGAATTTGAGTGGCCTTGATTGATTAGACACAAACACACCCCATGACCGCGACACTCCATTCATGTACAATAGTTAACGGTAAGGAAACTTAGCTTGACCTATGAGACTATACCGCTTCCTCACCAAGGCTATGCTAGCGAGGGATATCTTGAGAACTGGAACGGAGCTGAAGCTTTCTTGGCGGTTATGAAAGTCCCGGCAAGGCTTGGGAACTCTGCTTACTTTAGTCCTCCTGAAGTTATACATATCGTGGAACTGGAGGAGTAAATCCTGGCATCGTGCTAGAGGTCTTATGCGAGCAAGACATCACAATATTCCATACACTACCGGCCCAAAAACGGGATCAAACCCAAATAATGATTATCATTGGGTAGATTGACGAAAGAGGCTCAAAGGGAGCCGCTGGGGCGCCGCTGACGAAAAGGGAAAACAAGGAGTTCCAGAAAGGGTTCCAAGACTGTCAGGGGCTCAGGGGTCTGGAAGACTGGGGAAAACTCGAGACCCAATCACAGCCCCGGTCGTCTGAATAAGCGCATCTCTGTAACACGTTGAGGCAGCGCCCACACAAAACCTACCCGATGTCAGACGTCAAACTCAGACCTCACCCTCGATACAAGCCAACTAGAGAGACCGTCTCCATACCTTTGTCTCTAGCAGTCGAGCCCTACGACCTAGAGTACCTGTCGCGTCTCTCATGCCTTGCAATGAAGATTTCGATTGAGAACAGCTGATTGCCTAACGTGCTTGGCGACGACTAGTAGAGAGATCAGTCCTCTAAAAGAATACTTTGATGCCGTGACCGATAGATACGTACGGCTCACACACAAGCATAGTGTATCGGTGAAGAATCGCAAGCACGAAAGCAATGAGTAACAAGAACGGCAAGCAGCAGTAACAGTAGGCGCTCCTCTAGGTGGCCTTCTGCCTTTTGCAACCCAGCGGCTGCTCTATGTCCACTTGTCGAAACAAGGTAGTGCCAGGACCTTGCCGCGCATCGAACAAAACAAGAAAACCAGAGCGCTTGTCGTCTTGGTCCTCGATGCAGTTTCAATGTCATGTCATCCCAGACAGCCCTGTCTCGCTTCGACTGCACCTTCATAGCACCAACGTCGTGGAACTGTGCGTTGCCGAATACAAGCCAGAAATCATGGGTAGCCTACCCAGAGGATAACCAATGGACTAATACTGAACACATATTGGCAGCCCAAATCGCATTACTGGTGGCATGCACCGATTTGACTAGTCCCTGATCTTGATGAGTCCGGTGGAATATCAAATATCTAACTCTAAGGTGCCGTCCCAAGCGCCGTCCCAAGTCCCGACTTACAGCGTCGAAAAGAGACGCCATTGCTTGGTTCGCGAAAATGCCCCCCTTCAGCCCATCGTCTACTTGACCGGGATTGGCCGTTTTGCATCGATGCAAAACGATTGGGAACATAGCAGATCAAGTTAAGGACGTGCTTCTGATTTCGTCGCATCCACCCCATATTTACAGGGTCAATAACAAGTGTGGCAGCAGGGCTTATGTCTGCATAATGGGTGGGTAGTGGTCAACCCCCGGCAACCTCAGCCCTTGTTCCTGGATGAGTCGACGTCCGGATATGCTGAAGCAGCAGATGCATTATCGTTAATACCCGTCTTGCTCCCTTTCCTTTTACTTCTTCTCTTGTTTCTGTTATTTTTCTTTGCCTTCACGTTCAACCTGTGCATCGATCACGACGTTGTTGCGCGCCGTCCCCTTTCTTTCCTTTCTTCGCAGCTAGCGACCACTTTCTTTCATTGCCCAACTGGCTTGGCTGCTTACACTCTTTTGAACCACCTATATTCGTCGTCGGTGTAATTCTTGGCCCATGGTCATGCGCTCATTCGTTTTCGTTTCTGGTTTATCTTTCTGACTCGTCTTCCGTTTCACGACTTCAGGCTCCCTCGCACAGTCGGACAGGCGGGGCATCCATCGAAGGTGTTGAGAAGTAGCATAGCCAGGATCGAAAACGTTTGGAGGATACCCGACACTACTACTATTTTTACGCCTTTTCACCAGATTCGATTCTTGAAGCAGCACGGTCTGCCCGTTTAACACAATAACTTTTATAACCATTTCGATTCGTTAAGGCCGCACCGTCTTCATCTGTCTGTCAACAAGCGAGCTCAGGAGATCATATGATAAGATGGCTCCTCCTATTCAATTGAATACCCATGTGGGCATTCCCTACACCCCAACGAGTGATGCCCTCGACCGCCACGAGTTTGGCATTTCGAAAACCCGAAAGCTTGCATCTACTGGAGGAGGGAGGGCTTGGAGCGAGGACGAGGTAAGCAAGAACGCATGTGGAGCCAAGGTGACCCCAAGGCTACCTCGTAGCCTCCGGACTTGGAAGAAGGTGTATGGAAGGCTGTATAGCTGAGCGGTTATTTGAGAGCAACACTAACAAGATACATCATAGGAGGTATATCTCCTTCAAACTCGCCTTCAGAAAATGCCGTATAAGCATATCGCCGCACATCTGAAAAAGACAGAGCTGGCATGCCGCCTTCATTACCACCAGTTAAGTCACGGAAGTAATCGCCGCAAGCGCACTACGTCGGTATCTTCAGGGTCCTCGTCCGGACAGTCTCCCGTTTTGCCCGCCATCATCCCCTCTCCTATTCACGAGTCTTCATCCCGCGATGTCACCCCTCCTAGGAGCGCTGGCAGCCACGAACCGGGCTCACCCGACTATCAAAACTCGATCCAGCTGCCCAGGATCATGCAAAGCACCAATGTCTCGCCACGTCTGCCAGCTATCCTACCCAAGCCAGCTTCGATGACTCTCACAACGAGCATGGCTTCTCCGGCATTGAATTATCCAACACCTTTGCCGGATAGTGCACGGTCCCTAGGTCCTTCCCCTTTCCCTCAGCCATCGCCACTCGGGCACACACCAATTCTTCGGCTCGATTGTACTCTTCCTCCGCCGTCAGCTCAAGTCGACTTGCCTCGTCTTCAAGCTATCTATGCTGCCCACCGATCGTCATTCTGGGGCGCTATTGCAGCCGACTACGGTGGTGGTGTAAGCCCAATCGTCCTCGAGCAAGCATGGAAGGCAAACATGTTCTCGGCTGGAAGTCAGACTCCAATCACACCAGCTCCTAGCCCCAACGATCGTGAAGGTCTCTACGAGAAACATGATAAGACACGCATTAGCGCCATCCTGGGTATTGACGCCAATCCTCGGAGCCCCCAGGAGAGAGAGGTAGTTCGGCGTTTAGAGGAAGAACGTGGCGTTAGTGTAGTTGCTGGCATGTAGGCTGGGACTTGGATGGAGCTACTTGAGCTGGACCGGGAGTTGGCAACGCTAATGTCACATGGCAATAGCTGTGCCGTTGAAGAAGACACAGCTTGAAGAGACATCTATTAACTCTTCGCGGTGTTACAGCACACCACCCGCCAGCTGACTTGACAACTTCACTTCGTTATCCCTTTTAAAGATTGCACTTGACCATGTGTTAGAGATATTCACAAAAATTACCCTTTAACACACTTTTTCATTCTCGCTACGAGACAGATACGTGTATCTGGTCCTTAGCCCGCTTCAGTTCTATTCACCCTTTTTCATTTCAATCGATCCCCTTGGCGGGGCCATCGTTGGTGGCACATCCGGCAATGCAGGAGCTGGAGCAGGAAGAAATGATTCCAATGGCCTGCAGTAGATGGTCTCATTAGCTAAGCCACTTTTGTCGAAGACGGCGTAGTCATTGGAGTTGATGGACGACAGGCAACGGCTGGTCAGGATTCGGTTGCCCATGGGAAAGGGCTGGAGGGTGATAGTTTTTTGCTGCGCATTCTGGAATGATGTGATGAGAACAAGCAAAACATGATGGTTTGATTTCGGCGCAAAGGACGTGTATATTACTTGGCAATGAGTTCGAGGCGGAGAATCCACATTTTCGTTGACCCAATTTTGAAAGACAAAGATGACTTCCGATGCAAGATAGGTAAGACGTGCGCGGTTTGTTCAAATATTACTGGCGCGCCATAATACGTCTTTGTTTGGCTCGAAAGACTCTCCATTCTCCATTCTCAAACTTCCGGCTACCTACGGAAAACTTACCAAAAAACCCGTGCATTGTAGACAGCGCTCCCGTGAGCAAGGTTACCTGCGGCCAGGGTGGAACAGTACCATTGCCTGGATCAGACGAATTATCTACGTACGTCCATGTACCCCAATATTGAATTTACGAGAAAAGAACCCTTACCGTGGCATTTAATAAAATGACAAGTCCTTTACATTGTGAAGAGACCTATACTGGAAAGAAGAAAGGAGGAGGCCGCAGTGTCTACTGCACGGAAGTGATTCCGCTGCATTAGATAGAGTTCCGCAACCTCCGGAACGGGGCCCTGATGGCCTTTGGTGCATACTATTAGTCTATGCAGTACGCCGCAGCGCTCTCCAGGGTACCGTGGCGCACCTATCTAATGCCTATAGTCTGTTTGTATACAAACGCACAACTTACCTAACTTATATGCGTAGAATGCACAATGAAGATAATGTACTATAAGGTGTTTCAAAGTGAAGGGGTGAGGCCTTAGATGAATATGTATAGGCAAGAAAGACAAGCAAACGTATATGAAAAGCAGCAGTATCGAATTCACAACTAACAAGTCGAAAAACAAAGCAAAATTTCTTCCGAGTCTCGTGACATACGGTTGCATATGTATATGCAAGAGGTATCTGACATTGAGCCATTGAAGCCTAGAGGTTGGGTGTCCATTCCCTGGCTGCTAAGGCGGACCAATGCGAACAAATAAGCACAGCACCTTGTGCAACTCTATAGGTATGCTTCGGATGTACTTTGTATTCAGTTTTGACTTGAAAGGATGCAATAGGCTATACCTGACGTTTTACGATCTATGCTTGGTCATGAGGACTGGCCGTCTGCGTAACTATTGGTACAGCAATAACAAATCAGATTCATTGTGCTACCGGAACAGACCGAATAGGAAGTATTTCGATAATGGGAAGCTTGATACATGAAATTGCCAGCTTAGACAGCCATCAACGTCTACCCCATGGCTTATGAGATAACCCATTTCCACCATGCGTATCTTTTAATACCTGTTTTTATCCCTTTATTGTAGACGATAGTTTCCAATGCTGATAGATAAGCTACGAAAAGAAACAGACTGTCGACCAGCTCAAATATGGAGTCTTATAATAGCGAGTAGCCGAAGGATCGCAACCCTTGCTACGATACATGTAGAGGTTCATGTTCTCCTAGATCCACCTAGCTCGAGCTATTCTGTTTATACGTGGCTTGTCATGATATAGAAGGACATACCACGCGAAGTTCTTGCGCTAGGTAGGGTTTCGCAAGGGCTTTAGTCTAGCAAAATATCGCGAGTTCGGGGTAAGGCTCAGCACAACATTCTCAAACTATGCAATATGGAGCACCAAAAAGTACATAGACATAGTGCTTCTTACCCCAAGGTCCCTAAACCAGCACGTCGCATATAAATGACTAAACTTAGTCGTGTCTAGACTCCCAGATAAGTAATGTTGGCGAGGCCGCTGTGGCAGATGACAGCTCGCCCAGAGGCTGTCGTGTCGGGTCGGTGCCTCCCATCGACACAAAATCCCTCTTCACATCCAAGGCTACCTACTGAATTATATAACGCTCACTAAATCATCTCTGGTGGCAAAGGGCGAGGCGATAAACAGACTATGACATCAGTATACTGATAGATTGAAGAACTTGTCAATCGAACATAGCTCTTCATGCGTTGTACCGTTCCAGCCGCTCCCCCGGTCGAAGTTAGGGGCAAAAAGCTCTAGAGCACCTACGTGTCATGCATGCGTAGGGCTAAGCTCACGGGGAGCACAACTCGCGCATATCGGCTCTCTGCAGCTCCGGGGGTCAGACCAGGTCAATCTGGGGTGCTTCTGAGGGAGTGTCTGAAGGAGGGGGATAATCAAGCCTCATTGGGTCCAGCATTCTGTCCTCCGGCGCTGGGAGGGTTGCAAGGCGAACTAGTCGGGTCAGGGGGCTGGTGCTGGAATGTGATGGCCCAACTAATAAATATTATTTCCATCTCACTCGTGGGAATTACATAACTGGCGAAACCCGGCGTGCATGAGCAGGGGTTCTCCAGAATATACTCTGCATCTCATCTCTCCTTTCCCTCATTCTGCCTGCATTCGTGGTCTGACTCCAATATCGACAGTCTTTAGTCGGTGTATAACACGTAGTCCTCGGCGTTGTTTATCCCCAGACACTTGCCACGCACGATTTACATACGATAGTAATAATTCGTCGACGACGCAATTGCTGCATAGAGAACCACCCGCTAAACAGGCTCATAAGGGTAAGAATCAGCGAGATACGACATGCTATTTATCATTTATACGTTATGAGATCTGACTCAGTATACTGCTCGGCTAGATACGCATGACTCCGCACGACACCGCACGGCACTCTAGATGTATATATAATTTTGTCGAGGACCCCTTGTGCAGCTTACGTACCTTTCCGCCGATGCTGTCGCTTACAAGCCCACCTAGCCTTGCTTAAAGTCATTTCCACGTACTGCTACATCGTCTGATATTAAAATAATCTTCACTGTTTTCTGCATGTCAGCAATATTGCTGAGGCGTCATTGTTCTGTCACCCAAAGGCTTCGCGACAGGCCCGCTCGATTGCTACTGGATCTGGAGAAGTAAGACAGGGGCATTTGGAACTCGTGACAATTGGGCATACTACCCTTTTCAGAACGTCTCTTCGCCCTTGTTTCCATTGATTGTCTTGCTCGGTCATTAGGTCATCGTTCGCGGTATCGGCTCTCTGGATGCCGCCCGACTTGGTGTGTGTTCTAAGTTGGTACAACAACAGACTAAGACCCCGCAAACACACTGCCTTTGGCATATTGCCGGGCAATAAGTTATTGGTCCCTTTGAGTGTCATCTCGTGCGGTGAATCTGAACTGTTGCTGGATAAGTTGAGCTCCGCCAGCCTCGGCGTATCCCATCGGTCAAGTACCACAGCGGATTCAACGACATCTTTTCGCGAGTGTACCATCGATCATGACACACTTTCCGACGTAGCCCAACAACATCCCCCCTTCAGGACATATGGACGCTATGAGGACCGCTTCCCCTTGAGTTTTTTTTACATTCGAAGATATATCGCAACACTAGGCATAATTGCACGATCATTACTTAAGTCGGCGAGTAGGGAATCACCGTCATGGAGTTCGATGCCCATCAGATGTCGCTAGGACCTTTCGGAGGATGGGTGTGTCATACACGTCACCCACAAGATATCGAAGTGGCAACCAGGGCACTGCACCCGCATGTCACTGTCTCAGCTTCGTCTTCTCCGCTTCCTCGCTGTATATCAACGATCCAAATATCGAAGTGCAGCGGCGGGATGAGCAAGAGTATTGCTGGACGAAGCCATGCCGTTACTGGAAGTGTTGATGCCAAAAGAGGGTCCAAGTTATTGCCATCATCCCCGAAACCACAAGTACAGTCGCAACAGGAGGCAAAGCACGCTTTTCAGGCCACCAGATTTGGTGCAATTCAGCACAGAAAGGAGATCGAGGAAAGGACGGCTGTGGTGCCGAATGAGCTACTGGTGAAGCACAATCTCTTCGTATCCCCAGACCCGGACACCTTAACGCTTGCCCTTCGACCGGCAAAGCGCACTCGTCCCCTCCATGATGTCGATGGCCCGGGGACCGATAAGCTGCCATGCAAGAAGAGACGTCTGCTGCTGCACCTTGTGACATCACGACTTTCTCAGCCATTCTCGCTCCCAGCGACACACATCCTGATCCGAGAGAGCAGCGATAACATGCCCGTCCTTCACCGAATCCAGCAGCTAGCGTCGCTAGGCGCGCGCCGTGTCGGACATCAGAGCTCACTGGTGCGGAAAGCGGCCATCCTGAATCGGGTCCGCATAGGCGTGCGCCAGGCTGCTGTCTCACGAGGCCACACCATAATGGCGGATTTGGCCGCGCGCGGTAACGCCCTGAATCACGGCTTGCAGCTCGTCACGATGCCGTCGTCTGGATCAATGGGGGCGCGATACCCTGGAACCAGCATGGAGATGGCTGCTAACGTGACTCCAGCAAGGAACACGAGTGCCACAAAGCCCATCCCACCTGTGCGGCGACTGCATACTACGAGCTGTCATTCGCCAATAGCTCATGGCAGTGATACAGACACCAGGCCGAGAACACCGCCTACCCCCGACCAGGAGTCCGGAGTATACCATTCCGTTAGCGCTGCGCATGTCTGTGGACACACCCGTATGCAGAGAGAAACCTTCAAAGAATCTGCTCGTGTGCCCTCAACGGTCCCGCGATACGTACCCCCTGTGCCGGTTACCACTTCCAAACCAGCCTCGCACACGTACGCCGACATAAGTGACGAAGAGGACAACACAGCGTTTCCAGCATCGAATTTTCGTGACCGATATGCGGATCTCTCAGATGATGACATGGACGATGTGTATGCAGATTTTGGTGTGCTATTCGGGTCTGGGGCGCGGTCACCTGAGGCTAGAACAGTGGGAAGTCCGGCCGAGGAACAGTTCTACGAGGAATATCTTGATGAGCTAGATGGAATTCCTTGGGTCGCTTAATATGGCGCTCGAGGCGGGTGGGAGCGAATTGATCCAGCTTGGATTTTGAGGTGACGTATAAATGTTTCGTGTCTGGTGCACGGGGATCTAACCTTGGCTGTCTTCACAACCAGTAATGAGTTTGCATATGGTCTGCATGGTTTGCGTGGTTTGCATGGTTGGTGAAAGGACTAGAAAAACGATAGGAAAATATAGCTATGCTCAAATTACAATATTCTCGCACTCTGATCGAAAACTCAGGCACCGAGAAGCAGTCTTGATAATGGCTGAAACGGATGAGCCAGCCGTAAGACGTACTGTACAATCGACTGGGCAACTTGAAAAGACAAAGCTAATGACAAAGCGTTTGCACACGCCAAGTCTTACATAGACTATCTGATGTCTAAGAAGTAACCACCATGGGCCCATCTTTACCGAGGTTGGAATATGATCTAGCTCTAATCTAGGTTCTAAATATGACATAGTCCCTATATGGCTCCCAATCATCCTCTGATCTCATAGCAAAAACGAGGCAAATCGAGCGCATATCACAAATCTACGTATTGCGTCTTTAGGACATCGCTCCTAGTGTATGTTTACTTACTGCACATCTTGAGGGGCTCGGTCTTTTTCCGAATCCAGGTTGAAAATATAAGGAGCTGACTGCATTCACAAGTCGAACGCCCTTCAACTACTAGCCAGTAGCTTTCGAGCACGATCGATAGCAATATCAACCATGGCCTACAGCCACCATCATCGTCCGTCAGTATAATCTCCCATTGCCAGCCTCGCGATATTCTCAACAGGAATGTGACTTACCTGTATCCCTTCCCTCTCCTCAGCCCCGATATCCCCCCTATCAATGCGCCTTCGCATGTCCCTCATTATAACGTCCCTACTCCGGCCATTGACGAAGACAACGTACCGCAGTCCCGGGAAGCGCCCCTCATACTCTTGGTTTAGCGCTGCGAGCCGCTCAGCCTCATCGGCGGCACCAGCGTTGAGCTGGGCCTGCTCGGCGCGGCTCTGGATGCTATCGACTTTCTTGGCGCCGAGCCGCGGATGGGAGCTCAGGATTCCATGTAACTTTTCGCGCGCTGCAGGCACTGTCGAGACCGTGAGTTGCGTCATTAACATCCCAACATGCTCGATGAGAGAGGTGTAGCTAGTGAAGGTGAGATTGTCTGGGACTGTGGCCGGCTGGGGGGCAGTTGATGGTGGAGGAAGGTCTGCTGAGACGCCTGGGTTGGCAAGTATACGCCGCTTTTGCTGGATTGCTGGGAGAGCAATGGCGTGTATTTCTGGGGAGGGCTCGAACAGTGTATCTAAAACGAGCTTGATGGTTTCTTCGTCTGCGGTAGGCAGAGAGGAAATGGGTGGCAGGCTTGGGGTTGTCATGGCTGCTAGTTACGATATCACTTCACGAGGTTCACAGGACAGGGTTGGAAGATATGAGAGAATATATTACATTGCATTCTCAGCGCATAGAGAAAGACATGTCTAGCTCAATTTTTTGACCTTATACACCCATCGGGGAGCACCGCGATGGAGGAACGGAGGGGCAAATAAGAAGAATAAGTACCAGGTCATCAATGGTGCAGTGCTGTATGTACCATTAACTTATAGAGAGGTTAGCTATGTACATATTAAGCTAGGTCCTTGTCTCTCTCCCTACTAGGTATATGTAGTACGAAATGCTGAGAAGCTTACCTAAGTATGTATCATCTTGGCGTTTGCCGCCAGCTGCATGCAAGTGGTGTGGCTGTTCAACGCGCTCCGCCTGCAGGCTGCTGTGAGGTAGGCTTCTGTAATCTACATACAGGGCCCTCGCAGCACTCTGAACCAATCAGGACGACTTCTCTCGCGACCTTAGAAGGCGAAGATTCAACCTCTGGCAAAATTACCGAAATTCACAGCCTTCTCAACACATCGATGGTACTAGAGCCGCTACTGTCGAATCAATTCTATCGAAGATGTTGTGTGCACGTGAGTTTTAACACGATCTTCTTCTGTCTCTCTTTATGGGTATTCTAACGCGACAGTAGTCTCTGGAGAAGCTCCCCAGGAGCCCGTCGTTTCCAAGCTCTCGGGTTCCGTTTTCGAGAAACGATTGATCGAGAAGTACGTCGAAGAGAATGGCAAGGATCCCGTCACGGGCGAAGAGTTAACCCTCGATGACTTGCTCCCAATCAAATCCGCTCGTGTAGTCCGACCTCGACCACCAAGCCTGACCTCTATACCCGCGCTCCTCTCTACTTTCCAGAACGAATGGGACGCCCTCGCCTTAGAAACATATAATCTGAAGGAACAACTAGCGCGGACACGAGAGGAGCTCGCGACGGCGCTGTATCAACATGATGCCGCTATTCGCGTCATTGCTAGGCTGACCAGGGAGCGCGACGAGGCTCGGGATGCGCTATCTAGAGTCTCTATCTCAGCGGGCGGCCCCAGCAACAGTAACGGGGATGCAATGGCCGTTGACGCTGAGGCCCTGCCCGAGGAACTAGCCGCTAAGGTTGACGAGACACAGGCCAAGTCAGTACTATCGTGCGCAAACTTGAGGACTATGGAGCTAACGCGTCTTCAGATTATCCAAGAGCAGAAAGAAGCGACCGGTTCCAGAGGGATGGACAAGTCCAGACGATATTGCTACGTTCGCCATCGACGTGTCTAACTCTCTGCCGATCGCTAAGCCTACGACTCTCACGTCCGAAGGAGACTATGCTGCTGTTGGTGGATTAGAGGGAGAGGTGGCTATATACTCCGTCGAATCGGACAAGTTGGAGCGCTCTTTCACAGTCGGCGAACCAGTGACAGACTCGATATGGGAGGGATCCAGGCTTTTCTATTCAACGGCTAAGGGCTCAGTGAAGGTATTCGAGAACGGCAGTGAGATCGCGTCATTTACAGACCATGCTGGACCGGCGACTGGTCTCGCTATGCACCCCAGCAAGGAGATCCTGGCTTCAATCGGAGCGGACAAGAGTTTTGTGTTCTATGATTTGGCCCACCTACAGCGCGCTACTCGCGTATACACTAACACTGGTACGTGATCGCTCTTTCGTATAGTGTCGGTCACTAACTCTTCTCATAGCTTTGACAGCTTGCGCATTCCACCCTGATGGTCACCTATTTGCCGCTGGTACAGAAACAGGCACTGTCAAGCTATTTATGACCAATACAGGCGAGGAGGCTGCGGCGTTTTCGTTAGGCGCGCCTGTTCAGGCTATTGCCTTCTCAGAGAACGGCTTCTGGTTCGCTGCCACAGCTAAGGGCCAGACTACGGTCACAATCTTCGATCTGCGGAAGCAAGGCGATGCCGCCCAGGCCAAGGTACTAGACATTGGCAGTGCCGTGCATCGTCTAACGTGGGATTACTCGCAGCAGTTCCTGGCCACAGCAGGCCCGGCGGGGGTAACGGTGCAGCAGTACAACAAGGGCTCCAAGGCATGGTCAGAGCCCATGAGAGCAGCGGTCAGCAACGCTGTAGATGTAGCATGGGGACCAAATGCGAGCAAGCTTCTGGTGGTGAACAGCGATGGTGTCATCAGCGTTCTTGGCCCGAAGGAGTCATGATTGATATTGGGTTAATGAAAAGAGCAATACCCGAGCTGCCGAAAGTAGTGCTATATGGACGGCCAGACTTTAACTACTTTGTCGTACATGGACGACAGTGTTTGAAGCTGCTTATCCTGAGCTAATAGAACGGCATGAGAATTCACTGTACACTATAGGACGTGAATGGTACCTGATTATGCGCGAGATATTCGTCTTAATTGATGGCTAACAGTTAAAAAGGGGTTTTCGTGTGCCCTCGCGAGCGTAACAGAAAAGGAGTCTTACGAGTCGTAGTAGAGCTTGGGACACTGTCGATTTGTATGTACGTACGGTACCATCGAGCGAGCTTGCAACAGGGTAGTTAATGGGTAGATTGGTGAACCCATCAGAGACCTCGACGCGTCTGCCTCTGGCCCCTATGCAAATCATATATTTACTCACATTTCATAATATGATGAGAAATTAAGTTGGAATGGTAGAAGATAGTATGCGATTTGAATATTCACAGATGAATCGGTGCGTATTCGAATCATTTATATTATCACATCTTTGTCGATAGATTGAGATGCCGAATAGCATGGGTTTGGTCATTTGCCCATACCGTAGGTAAACCAGTCTAGATGCAATGGCGGTTGAAAAGATTAATTCTACACGTAGATGGTGTGGGCGATGGAGTTGCGACTGAGCTAAATACCACATTGGTACCTTAACGAGAGAGGAGACTTTTACCGACATGCCCCTCACAGACAGGAGCTATGGGAACCATTGATGGGCGCCGCTACGGCGTATAAGTACTGTACTGAAGAAGCGCCTTGGAAAAGTAGTGTGGGGGGGAGAGGGCCGCTGCAGGTAGTGGGGGATTTACTGTTCCCAACTGCACAATTGCACGTGGTGGACATCCTAGACATCAGGGTAGAATCGTAGATTCGAGGTAGGTTCTTTTCTACCACATACAGAGTATGTGCGTTTGTGGACCCTGCTTGCCTTATTATTACGTAGGTATACCCAAAGCATGTAGGCAATGCTCATGTTATGATCGGCCCAGACTCGAAACATGAGCGCATAATGTCAGGTATGGCCCATATGGCCCCGTATCATAAACAGCACCTATAGTATTGTTGCATGTGGAACAAGCCACCACCTTCAATGGCCCTTCTCATACTCGTAGCCAACATGAGACCCTGATGGTTCTAGTTTTACCAAATGCTAAGAGCGCGGCAAATTGGGCTAGCGCATTCGCCGCTTTTGCTCAGGCTCCGCTCACCCTAAGTTATTGTCAGTCAGGTGACTAAGGAGCTATATCTATGCATTATTTATGCAGAGCGAAACGGTCCTCAAACCGTTATGTTTTAACCGTTAACTGAATCGATACGCAGCCTAAGACTTGTTGTACCTATGCTATCAATTTTACATTTTATGCACTATCCCAAAGTTGCTTATTAGCTTATAGAGAAGGCAGAAATTATGGAAGACACTGCACCTACACAGCTACTTTACATTCACTCTAATTAAGAGATTCTTTAAAACTCTAGGTAATATTGTTCGGGGTTTTGAGTTAACTTGCCATGCATTATATATGTACGGAAACATTGGAATTCCACAGCGACAACTTTTGACATAAATTTACCAGCTCCCCTTTAACCCTCTTTAGCAAAGGTAGAGAGACTTACCCGCAGATCGAACTAGAAATGAAGCCCATACTAGTTTCCCGCTAACTAGGTCCTCCTTAGAAAATCGCATGAAGATAATATAACTCTTCCCAAATGCGTGCCAACTGCTAGAGCGGAGGAGCCATCACCGAACCTTGTTTTCTCCACTACCGAGTATGGCTTTGGGGATAATGTTTGTGGTACGAAATGTGGTTAGTGTGACAGTGGACTGTCATGTTAACGACAATCGTCGGCTTTGGCTCGGACAGCGCTGCAGGCGGCAGCTAGACGAGGCCATCTAGATGATAGTTCTACCTAGGCACCACTACCATATGCCGCAGAAAAGGGGCACAAAGTTATTGTACAGCTACTCCTCATAATGGCGCTAGTACCGAGTCGAAAGATAAAGAGAGCAAGACACTGCTGTTATATGCAGCTGAAAATAGGTTTGAGGCTGTCATGTAGCTGCTGCTTAGGAATGGGCTCGATATTAGGGCTGAAGACAAAAATAGTTACATTGCATTGTCAATAGCAACTACAAATCATCACCATACAGTCGATAGTTCGGTTGCTATAAGAGGAGGGCTGCCTGCACGGCCGCTAGCTCTGCTGGCATTAGACGTAGCGCATGAGGGATCTAGACTAATAGTGGGTAGCGTGGCGGTTGATGATGTCGGAAGCCAATGGTTGAGTTTGAAATTCGGATCATGCGGGCTAGTGCTCGCTCCGATCTCGACTTGGAGATTGGCAGTCCCTGCTGCCGAGATGTCCGAGCCTAGTGTACAACGCCCACGATCAAGAACAGTGCGGGGACGGAGAGAAGCATAAGCATGTCTGTTGCGATAGGGAGAAATAGTTATAAAGCGGTCCTGAGTATTACTCTACTCGAATCTTACTCTGTTCGAATCATAATTGAAAGGGTCTTTTAAATGCGAACGTTCAAATACTTGCTGCCTGGTTCTGGACATCTGGTGCTCGTTTCTCGACTACTCTAACAATAGCACGCTAATCGGTTGCAATCTATCTTGAACGAAATCGGCCTCTAGGAAAAAAGGCAACGTTATACTAACTCTATGGTTCTTAAAGATATAGCAGGCTGCAGGGCCCCTTTCGCAAAACGTAGTAGGCTTAAATGTTCGCTTGCATTAATTGGTCTTGTACCAACCAAGCAATTGTACCAATCTTCCGCTCCCGCCATGTCTCCTAGCTTTCTCCAAGTTAAAAACGAGAGCGCCACCCCGCAGCCAGACAGTAGATGGCGACCAAAATATATATACTTACCAAGCTCATAAAGCTTCTAGCTCAAAGCAACGACTAGACAGTGATTAGCAATGCGCTCTCGGAGAAAAGCAAAACGAGCTGCATAATGCATCACCACCAAACCTCAACTCCTCAAATGCAGCTCAGCTTAAATCCGATTGCCCAGGCGTATATCCGGTACGTTCTAGCGATTAACTAAAATAGAAAACAGCTAACGTAATAGTACAGGCACCGCAAATCTAGGAAAACATAAAAAAAGAATTGTCCGTTTCTGTAAATAAAGCAGAAACTATGTTTTTATACCTATGCCGCGAAAGCCCGGGTATATTCTGGGAAAGCGGAGGGGCCAGCCGTGGTTTGAATTAGCACAACCCAGAGGTCGCAGATCGCAACTTGCAGGTCGCGAGATAAGATTGGAGTGCTTGTGGCTGCAAAGCTCTAGCGGTCGTCCCAGCCACCGCCTTTGACCACTAGGCCCACTAGGCCCACTAGGCCCACTATGGCCTCTAGCCGGGGACCGAGCGACTTCCTAGGAAGTCGCTCGAGTCATACGGTCCTGCGGTGCATACTAAAATCCGTTTGATTCCAAAACGGTCCTATCTTTGAGTGGGGTTACGATAAAGCGTATATTAGAAATTATGCAAGTTTGTTTCATCTTGGGTTATGAAAAAGAGGGTCCTTCTCAGGCTGGGCTCAAAGCGGCATGGCTTAGGTTAGATTCCCATTCCGATTCGGGATGGTATAACCTATCTCAGAGGAACCTACACTTTCCACATCTTCACACTGCAGCGAGAAAAGAACCACAACAACATCGACAGACAAACCGGCACATCACCCACCTCACATCACCATTCCCTGGCTCGCCTAATCCTGCGCCTAAAACTATTCACTTCCCGCTGTGTCTCTTGTTTTTCCAAGAGGCCACGCGCCAAGCCTTCGACGTGTGTGGTTTAATTCCACCAGCTGCAGCTCGCAATTACTTCAGCCGCATCGTACTTATTAATTGCTTAGGAGCGGTAGCGTAACGCCGACAGCCCTGTCTGCGAAATGGTGGCGATGATGATGCACCGAATCACTGTTACTGTCTAAACGCCCCTAGCCTGAGGTCTGAAGTCGCTTAATACGCTTCCCTCGCCTGCTCCCTCTCCATTCTTTGTCTCTGCCACAACTGGTACATGTTCCCGAGTCAACGTACCCTATGACTACAACTTCCAACGCCACTGCTGCTTGCTGACCCTCCTCGAGCGACAGCCGTCCGGCAATCCTTAATATGGCCGAGATTGCTGACTCTGATGAATACTCGGGTCCACTCTCTTCCTCTCCCATGTGGCCTGCGAGCCCTGGTGATGACTTCGATACCGACCTAGAAGACGCCACCTTTCCTCACTCTCCTAGCGTAGATTACAGTGACCAGGACGAGGGTATTCGCGATCGGAACAATTCGGATAGCACAGACGGCGACAGCGAAGACGAGAATGCCGATCTAGATTTTGACTTCGACATGGGCGACGCCGACGTTGACTTCGATGACGATTTCGGCGACCACGGCGAGGAGGAGGGCCTGTTTGTCGACGACTACGTAGATTACGCCGACGACGAGCCGGACGATGGTCACATCGATCCACTACATCACGCCCTGTTAAACCATTTAGATAACCTCGATCAACATCGCTGGGAGGGCTTGTTTCGCTCTCTTTCACCAATGGATCATCCTAATGCTGTTGGCGCCAGGGAGGGCGCAGGTGCACGCCCAGAGCGTCAAAGAGACCAGCTGGTGCAGGTAGAGGTTGTAGGACAAGGAAATGCTGTCGGTGCCCACCGACGGCAGAGACAACCAGCTCCCGACGTGATCGATCTGACCGGCGACGACGATGACGAGAGTTCTGCCCGGTCGAATCCTTTCCAGCCTTTGCGGACCCTAGCACAGCGGCAGTCACAAAATCTACGAAGACGGCGCTCGCAGCAGCAGAATGCTCCCCCACGGCTGAATCGCAGCGACGGCAACTACGTTGGCGACTCTCAGCAAGTCATCATTCTTTCGAGTTCTGATGACGAAGACCCGCCTCTGCGCCTCTCCCCGAGACGAATCCCAAATAATATCAACCAGAACCAACACCCCAACCGTCGTAATCACTACAATCATCATAACAACAACAATAACATCAACAACAACGCCGGCCGTGGTGCTAGAAACGCTAGATTCGGTGAACAGCCTCGACAGCCCGGCCCAGCACCTGCACAAAATCCCAACGCAAACGCCTTCAATGGTCGCCTTCGCCCATTCACAGAATTGATGCAACACCTCCCGTTTTTCCACCTGCTCAACAACTCTGGACCCGCCATGGCTGCCCGCAACAATCGTCCGGATGACGACATTGTTATCACTGGTGAGCGCAACCTCGGGCCTTTACCTGGCGCTTCTCAAGCACTCATCGATCTGGGCCCCATACACCTCGATTATGTCGCCCATCCTTTCGCTGCTATGCCGCATCCTATTCCCCCTGTAGCCGCCGCTGGTGCTCCCAAACCCGCCCACCAACCTCCCAATCCTGCCAGACCTGGGTTTACCCGAGATACGGGTGACGATGTGGTTGCCATCTGCCCAAGTTGTGATCAAGAATTAGCCTACGACCCCGAAGGCATCGACGATGTCCCTGCTACACCAGCCAAGCGGCCACGCTCAAAAAAGGCCCAAGCTGAGCATCACTTTTGGGCCGTCAAGGCCTGCGGACATGTATGTACACTTTCTATAAACAGCACCTGAGTGTGGTGTATATGACGCGGAATGCTAATATGAGGTTCTAGGTCTATTGCAAGAAGTGCTTCGATAATCGTCGGCCTACTGCGAAAAGTCCGGCGCCAGTGGGCTTTCGTGAGGATCCTGAGAGAGGGAAGAAGGTACTATGCGCAGTTGAGGATTGTGATTCCGAAGTCAGCTCAAAAGCGGCATGGGTCGGAATTTTCATGTGATGGGTGATCAAAGGATAGCGCTTGTATCACGATATGTTCACGAATTTCTGATTTTCATCGGTGCATTGCAAGGCGTCATGGCTTAGGGCGGTAGGAGGGGGCTGCATGGTCTGGATTGGCGATGGATCATGATTCCCATCAACATAGGAGCACCGTGTCTATGCACTAGCCTGTGTTGAGCATCAGAACTGGGGGCAACAGCACCCGTACGGAGGGACATGATACATGGTATTTATTAGAAAGCTGCTGTGGCTCATCGAAGCTTCACAGACCAAACATTTAATATTCCCCGACTAGCGCAAGGTCGACACACTGTCTGTCTACCTTGTCATTACACATCAGGTTCAGAGGGATTAACGTCAATCCCAAGGTACCTAGGTACATACTTAAGAAGCATGAGAGCAAGAAGAGCGAAGATTCATGAATCATCTCTTGTGGTGTTCTTTGAAACGTGTGATCATGGGGGGACATGGATATCAGGCTCTCCCCAAACTATTCGCTAAGCAGAATCCCTATCCTTATCCCCTAGTCACCAATGAAAAATGTTGATTAACTACAATGTCGCGAGCATCTTAGCACATCCAAATTCGTACGATACCAGTAACAGCTTGCTATTAGCTCGGCACCCAATAGGATAAGTAGGATGTTGTGCAAATTAATGGCTTTGGGTCCTCAAATAAATTAGTGGTAATCCCTCCTTTCACGTGGTGCCGAGTCGAGGATGAACCGGATGAGATACTTTCAGTCAGTATTCCGTCGCATATTTGTGGTTCTCTACACATAAGATGTGATGACTCCGGGCCACTGACGATCACGGCTTAGCATTTTTTTACTTTTACTGGTGAGCTCGCAGACAGCTTCCACCTCTCAAGCTCCACCGTCTATCGGGCATTTAATGTTAATGCTATGCTTGGATGACTTCTCTTCACTTATAGAAATTAAGCATTGCCACCAACCACATCACCCGCTTGAGTCCGACAGGGCACGCCTGCCGTTACTCACACTGGATGTCTTTCCACTCTATCCTAATAAGGCCGTCTATTCTTTAGTGCTCGAGATGACCAACCCTTACGCCTAAATTATAATCTTAGCAGTCTACTTTTCATATTACGTCCGGGCCGTGTCATGATCCACGTACACCATAACACCGGATCTCTATTGTCTTTTATCATGTAACGCCATAGCATCATTTACTTCCAACTATTGTTAGAACCAAACCCCCCCCCCCCCCGGTTAAACCTACACACAACACGTCAATTAGAGAAAAGCTGCCTACCAATTTGGCGAAGTATTCAAGATGCGTTTGTTACTATTTTGATATTCGATTCCTAGCTAATGCTTCTTCCGCAGCCACTCCAACATTAAGTTTAACGCCAACGCCGCGTAGACTACATACCATCTTACTATAATGGTGTCCCGAATTACATAGTCCCCTAATCACAGAATCTTCTACCATAACGATATACTCCACCCCCCACCCTTGGGGGGGATTATCGGTGAAGTCGTGAAGGTACCTACCCAGACGACATCCGACCAGCTTCAAAAGATGAGGTATCCTGATACCTCGCTTCAGGGCCCGTGAGGGCCTGGCCAGTCAAAGCCTTAGGCTGAGGAGGTACAGGTGAGAATCGGGACCCAGGGCTCAGCAACGGACTAGTGATTCTAGTCTCAACACTTGTTCCGTGGTCGTTTCTATCCTTGGTTGCAGCATGCGCGGCGATAAAGGGATTCAAAGCAAAGGTGTTAGCACTATCGGTGTTATTATCCCTCTTAATTCTTTTTGGTCGCCGTAATGGGAATCGTAGTAATATGTCCTCCAACAGTAGTATCGCTCGACATAGCATCTAAAGGGCACAGACATGGCAGCGGGGGCGGTAAGTGTGATGTGCTATGAAGCGTAATCCTAGTCCTATTAAGGATTTACGGCCTCATACTCGAGGGCCTTGACGACGACATAGAAACCCGCGGCTAGCAGGGCTCCTTAACTAGGTCCGATCCAGTAGATCCAATGATATGTCGCAAAGAGCGCGCAGCGAAGGCGGGCCCGAATGAGCGTGCTGGGCTCAGGCTGCCGCTCGTGTAAGGGACGCCCCTGGTGCGCGTTATTACCACCTTTTAAGTAAGTTAATCATATGCGTAGAAGTGCTAGTCCTCAAAGTGCGGTAATAAAACAGTAAGAATACTCGCATTAATCCAGCCCACAATCAACGCTGGACCAATCCCCACGGGCGAAAGGAAAGTACCGCGGTGTTTCCCAGCAGCGAGCATGAAAATGACAAACACCAACTACGCCGTAAGAAACATCTCAAGGAACAAGCCCCTCGCAGTCGACGTGCCAGTTCTTAAACTCGTGCCCACGCTCAGCGGACCGGGAAGCAATGCGCCTACAACAGCAGCGGCCGTAATATACGATCCATCAGGTGCGCGACTACCATTAGGATCCCACGAAGCCAGGGGAATATGCCGACAGCCATCACAGCGAGCGAGCGAGACGGCCGGGCTGAACAGCCTGACGCTATCGCGGAAGAGCGCGTATACGTTGGCCGCGAGACTGAGGCCGAGGCGTAGGCTAATGTATGTTTATCTTGTTATTAGATCTTCCCTGTTCTCCGTAGCTGTATTTCGATCTGTACCCAAAGTGTTGGCGGCATCTATGTCACCAAGTGCTATTAGCAAGAACGAGAAGCTGCCGAAAACGTGGCCGAGAAAGACTACAACGTGGTTTTTAACGGGTAGTGGAAGTTTGGCGAGAGGTATGGGAGGTAGTCGTTTAGGCGGCAAGGCCTATTCTGCGCTTGCTGGGATGATTGACGCGTCGTTACGTTGCTTGGGCTAGTGGAGGAAGAGTTGGCAGGAGTTGGTGCGTGACATGGCGGCTGGCCCAGTCTGTTATCTTTAAGTAGATGGATAGTTTGGCTTCGTCTTTGTTGCTCAGTTGCAGTTAAAAGCAAATCTAAACCAATATCTAGACCAGAGGACAGAAATTGAGGGATAACAATCTACTATTCAAGATATAAGAAGGCTCAGAACACTCTCTAAACCGAAGATTTCAAAAAGAGGAAAGACTGTGTACCACAGCCCTATGCCCCTAGATATCGAAGACACCGACCAACATTACCCGTTCACATCGTTACACCGTAGCTCAGCGATTGAAGACCCTCGATTGAAGTTACATCTTCAAACATCTCATGGGGATTATACCTACACGTTCTAGGCTAACCAGGCACAGAGCACTTTATACCATTATCTCTCCACGAATAGAACCTAGTGGCCCTGTCACGGGGTGGCTCGGCTTAGGCCGGCCTTTGCTAGGCGACGATGTTCGTGTTACGAGACCTAGGAACATGTTAAAACAGTAGTCTTTACGCCTATGAATTATGGTTGTGGAAACACGGATTCTTGCTCTTACATGTGCAAATGACGACAACGCTTCGTAAATGGAGGTCTGGGTTGTCCCATTATAGAGAATATAACTCACGCGGTGTAGAGTAGAGCTTATGTAGATCCGGTTGGAGGACAATATATGCTTATTCTGATAAGGCTCACTAGTTCTAGGCCTAGTTAACTTATTCTCGTGTACTACTATTTCTTACATTCATGCGTGAGATCGGGATTTTCAAGTTGCCTTCGAGGACTAAGCGATAGTTTGTCAAATAGTCATCACATATTTTTAACCATGTCACTAGAAAACTCACTTAAATAAGCCTGCGTTTAACGTAGCTGCAACACAGATAAGCCTTAAAAGTTCAATACGAAAGCGGCATTCAGAGTGACATCTTATCTATTCTATGAAAAGGATGCTACAGGGGTCCAAACTACGGCAATCACTCGTGGCTTTCAATACCTGGACGCCGCATCCCGATTAACTTCATATTTGTCCATGAGTGTCTGTATTGCAGTAGATCTTTGTTCAACACAAAGGACACGGCAGGGGGCCATGGCTTGATTGATAAATAAAATGGTGGTGGAGGATAGTTGGTTTTGATTTGCAGGTCTAATTAAATAAACCCGTACAAAGGCTTAAGCTTGAACTTAGCATTAAATGCTCTCAATAAGAGTTATGAGTCAGATAATATATTTGGTGCTTTCCGTGCTTGTTGACCTTCGGCTTCGGCCTCGGCTTTGGAGGTTTGGCTGATAAAGCAATGGCAGAAAGTGAACCGAGTCTAGCTGGATCTTATAATGGGATCGGATGTAGTTTCCCGAGATTTAAAACCGTTATAGTTTGTACACTTCACTCATGCCACCTGCTGGCTTGCAGACTGAACCTCTTCAACTTCGTGTTCTAAACTACTAGTTTACAGTGAACAGGTACCAATATTCTTATGATATAATAGCTTTTCATTTGGAACCAGCATCGTCATGGGGCTTCTGCAACACGTCTGCTAATTTTAGTTGACTGTCAAATTAGCATACATGCTATAACTTTCGACTTGCAAATCTAGACACACCTCTCGTTAACGAAAGAGACTCTTTAAGCACCGTATCCAAGCACATTTGTACATAAGCACAAGACATGCCTATGGCGCCTTATTCAGCATGCGGGTTATGGGTTACAGTGGCTGCTCTTCGCGGCTGGGGTCATGACTATCCGACTAGAATAGAACAGCTCTATGACCATTGTGAGCTTCTAGTGAAAGATCTATTACGTAGTATGGGAACACATCTGTGCCGCTGCAATATGCTTCAGGTTTAACGACTCGGCGCTTATTCGGCCGTCGCTCCTATATATTGAACCGCATAGGGCAATTTGTTGAACAGTATCGAGGCCGACTTGTGTATAGGCCGAATTTGTACCCCATGGGCCGTTGTTTAATTCTACTGCCCTCTGTGCCTCGTGCTAGCATGCTTTTTCTCTCTTGGCCTCGACGAGGGTACCTACTTGGAGAAAAGTGTCATTGAAATTGACCTGGTAGTATGAATTATGCGTGACAAGACAACCTGTGTTGGAATGGGTCTTTGGACATATACACACGTCTGATTATCGCCTAGGAAGATTACGGCTATGAGCAATTAATGAAGATTGAGCGCTCCGTCCGTCTTATTGCTGCTCACCGACCTACGCTTACTACGATACGACGTATATGCATACTACAAGCCGCAAGATTCTACCTAATGTGAAAGGATCGGTTATGCAGGCAGGGAGTCGTATGGGAGGTGTTATCAAATGTTTCTCACGTCAGAGCCAGCACGGTGCGCTGCGAGCTTGACGGTATTATGATTAGGGCTTAGAGTGGAATGTACCGCTGAGGGAATATTCCCTTGGTGGATGCCCTCGGCTTTAGTTACACTTGGGAGCGGCTCTCTTCAGTCCTTGACGCCACAAGTATGTTGTGGGCTTTATCATGCGGTATGCAGGGAGGGTACTCCGTCGGACAGGCTGAAGAAGCGCGAAAATCGTTTAGTGTAGCACGATGTAGGCTGACCCGGTCACCAAATGCACACGCAAATACGAGAGTCTTGATAGCCTATTATAATAGCCCTTGCATGGAGAGTATTTGAGCATGAGATTCACTAGCAGACTGGCCGTTGATGATGAGCGGCATGCAAAGATAAAACGCGGAAGTTGTAAGTGTTTGGCCGTTTGATTTTGTTTTTGCTCGTAGATTGTGATATACCGTTTAACAGATACGCGGGCGGTACCAGCTAGATCGCCATGTGAATCCTCGAGCATCGTCTATTATATTGCCGAGATAATGAGTGCTGGTACCCAGTCCTGTTGAAACTTTCGTTGCTTGGATTGGCTGCAACTCGATCCCACCTCGCTGGGGTCATTGATAAGCAACAGGGAGCCTACGGCACAGAATTGCGGCGCTGTGTCGGACAAGAGTACAAACAATTGCAAGAGTATAAAAGTTTGCTTTGTGAAGTCGATTGCTAAACGTGACTAGGACTACTGTAACACCCAGCGCTCACGTGAACGACGTTTGTCAGTTTTCATCACATACTAATTTCCTTTACCCTAGTATCTGGACTAGGCCATTATGGTAGAGTAATCATCTTATTCTATAAATTCTGGGGAAGATGTCGCGTGAATCTCCTGGCTGTAGTAATGGAGCTAGTGTCTGTGTTGCTGGCTGCCGAGTAGCGTAGGGCAACGAGGGAAATTATCTTCACTGCCATACAATCAATGGAACTACATGTAAGATCGCAACATTGGCTCGGCGGCTGGCAAGATCTCTGCCTAAGGCCTTCGTCAGCTCTTATTGACCAGTGTACCGCATTGGCTGCTGATGTGAGTTCATACGCACCAGTTGAGGACGCAGTATCAGTATACGGGTGAGTCTCCTCTTTTACGCGAGCTGGGGATCTCTAGTCTGGGATGTGGCTTCGGTGCTTTGAACCATTTAAGGGTAGGCTACAAAGCTTTTTTTTTGTCGCATTATCAGACCCCTTGAGTAAAGAAGCTTCCGGCCAGCTTTAGCTTAGTGCCCTAATCTTGCGCCTCCCAGACGGTACAACCATTTTGCTTATGCCGCGGGAGGGCGTTTTCTGGCAATAATGATCTCCCGGATGGGCTGAAAAGCCGATAACATGAGCTAACAACAGTCTGAAGCTAGCCGTATTGCTTCTCTAATACTGATCTATATCGGCGTGAGGCTTGCGATGACAGTTACCACGAATAAGTGGTCAGTAGCTGTTTAAATAACGATAGAAAGATATATAAGATATCTCCATACTGAAAGGCTATCTTGACATGCCGAACTTGGTACCCAGTAACTTGACATCCTAATAGGCAAGAGTGTGTTTCTCTGACGCCTTAACTATCAGAAGCTTGGAGTCAAGGACAAGCTGAGGCTTCATTTCGGCCTTCTCATGAATACAACATTCCGAAGTTTGGTCAGCTTAATTCGTATGGAAAGTATTGATATATCAGCATGATCATGTTGGCTTGCCTGGCGTGTCTGGTAGCCCTGGTGTGGTGTGAAGCATGGTGTTGGTTGGAATGCCCGATAATGATGGCCAAGGCGGTAAAATGGCCCATCGTCTAAGCCAGTTTATTACCTCGTCAACAAACGCCTTGCGACCCCTTGTAACTGTCCGGTCGAGATCCACTGATTCCCGCACTGATCGCCAATTAGCGGTTTTTAATCCTGCCAAGTCCTGCGTATCGCAACGCAGTTGTCATGAATAGCCTTAGACTATCTAGTTGGTTTAAGGGACCTTCTTTTCTCGGAATGACTGCCATTTCGTTCTGTCACCAGTATCTCCTCCTAATGATACGAGCATCTCTTGGCTGATCGTCAGGAAGTTTGCCCACAACCAGAACACGAGGGTTCCCGCCTTTGCCTGCCGCTGCTGCATAGCGCATTACTAGCCATAACTGCTAAGTTAAGTTCAATCGGTTGCAGGTCATAGGACAAGGTAGTTTGCTCTGGGAAATTGCTCTAAGTCTCCTATCGCAGCAATTGCTCTCCACTTGGTCTACATAATGATAGAGCGATGGCTTCTTCCGTGGAATTGTTCTGGAAGGAGGGCAAGTACTGGAGTGACGAGGTGATGCATGATAACACGGTGGATGCATTGAGCCGTATGCATACCGTATTGACGTCTAAATGTATCTGTTAAGCCTATCGCAGCCATTTGCGCTCGTAGGTACCCTTCTCGTCCATCATTCTATTGGCCATATGTGGGCACTACTGCCTGCGAAGCTGAGAAATGACAAATGTCCTCTGCTATACTCACGATGTGAGCAAACTTAGACCAACGCAGGGCGTTGTGCTCTGGTCGACCGGAGACCGAGAATGGGTCGCTAGTTGCCTGACCTGCTGGTAGGATGTATGTTGCACACCGGCTCATATCTTGGCATTTAATCGTAGATGATAGCACGCAGTCATTGGTGGCATTCCATATTAAAGCCCAGTGAGTGGAATGGCCCATATAACAATATGCTGATAGGTTGTGAGTAAGGTACTTTTTGCGCACACTAGGCGAGACGTCTCTCAACCCAGTGAAAACGAAGAGGCTGACTGGCTAGCAGGGGCTTTAGAAGCCGTGTGAGTTGCCAGGAACTGTTAGCAAACCCGGCCGTTATCTACACCCTAGGCGAGATCGGGCTTAGACTAGGCCGAGAGGTGGCAAGCCGTATGCAAGCAATATAGCAGTTATACCCAACTGGCATAGTCAAATGCACCCCGAGCGACCAGCATGCTGTTCTGGATCCTGGCTCGTTGCTATTTGGTGGGGATGATTCGTTCCTTTCTTCCCAGAAACGCCACGTTAGGTCTGCGGATTATCATCCTAGATCTCTGGGCTTTGCGACATGGCAGGAACACTACCCATCGCTTTTGTTAGCATAGTGTATCCAGGATTCATGCTCAGAGATAAGCCGAGGCAATATAGAAAGATCTGATAGGTTGGTGAGCCGCGAAGCTTTGACATCTATGTAACAGGACCATACCTGAAAAGCGACAAGTGATGGACAATGACATGATATCTGTGGCACATTGTGATCGAGACTAGTGGCTCTGGAGCGTTGCTATCGTTGATATGATCCCGATAATTCCACAAGTGTTGGATGCGATGTCACACTGAAGTGCAGATCGCGGTGTGTGCGAGCTGGAGGCGAGGCGATGCATCTCGCCATCCAAGTGGTTGGAACGAGAACCCTCGATTCTCGGTGGGAAAATCTGTTGGCTTGCCTCACGGGGGAAGACTAGAAACGGGAAAGCCTCCCTCTTTGATCGGTATCTCTGCCTTCCTGATGCGGAATCGTACTCCAGTCCTCAGCTGATGAAGGCTGAACCAGACAAGCCAGACTGGCCCCGTCCCTTTCGTTGGTCGATCAATCAATATGAAGCCAGTCCCTCGGATATGCCAAATCCCTGCAAGCGTTTCATTGCTTATCTCGAGCAGTGGCGGCCCTCCAAGCCGCCCACGAAATCCACAGGCATGTGGCAGAAGCATGCCTAGAGGGGCCCTATCTACTGTAGGTAAATGTGAAAAATACTGTCACACTCCACACCTAAAGCCTGTGCAGGATGTGACAATGATACTTGCATTCACTGCTCATTCAATGTGCAACACGCCACCAGCCGTACTAGGCGGGGAAAGCTCATGTCCTACCTGTTTGGTGGACAGCGTCTTTAGCCAGTAGCCCCCCCCGGTGCCCTACTACGATACTAGCACGAGAGACACAGCGTGTTCCATTTGAGCGTGCGTATATGAATCAAGTTACTTCCACCCGTGTCTCTCGTTCCGAGTCTTCACCCTCTTCATTCCTCCTCCCCTATTGACACCCCCAATCCCAACGTGTCCATCGGTCGGGCAGGATATTGTCTTCGACCAGACACTTGCAGCCATGGCGACAACTGAGGTGCGACCGACCCATGCGGTCGACATGCCGGCTGAGCCCTTCCCAACGGAGAAGATCGAGCATGAGGCCGAGAAGTATGATACCCTCAAGATCGACGAGAAGGAGATCGAGGAGGAAATCGACCTTTACATCCCTCTGAAGATGGACCCCAATATCCCCTATGAGCCGAATCCTCTCACAGCCCGTGCCGTGGTAGTCGGTATCCTTCTCGGGGCGCTTGTCAATGCTTCCAACTTGTACTTAGGTATGTTGCGCCTGTTGTCCCAGCAATCAACTACATGCCGGCCTTGATGCCTATATGCGGTTTCCGTACGCTAATACCTAAGATCAGGTCTTAAGACGGGCTTCACCTTCTCAGCGAATATCTTCGGTTCAATCTTTGGGTATGGTATCGTCAAAATTATGTCTAAGAGCTTTGGCAACATGCCCATCCTCGGTGGTACCTTCGGTCCGCAAGAGAATTCGATTATACAGGCTTCGGCTACCGGAGCCGGTGGTATCGCCGGTATCTTTGTTGCCGGTATCCCCGCCATCTACCGTCTGCATGCCATCGAGGGCACGCCCAAGGAGGACTTTGGTGCCATTATCACCATCACCTTAGTTTGCTCATTCTTCGGTCTGTTCTTCGTCACACCCCTTCGCAAGTTTTTCATCATTCGGGTTGCCCGTGAGCTCAAAATGGTCTTCCCGACACCCACCGCTGTGGCGCTGACTATTCGATCGATGCACGCCGGTGCCGCCGGTGCCCGGGAGGCTATCAGCAAGCTCAAGGCTCTTTGCCTGGCCTTTTCTCTTGCGCTTATCCAGCGTGTTGCCTCGTTCTATGCTGTTGGTCTCCTCTACGACTGGCACCCCTTCACTTGGATCCACATCTGGAGCAAGGGCACGAGCTGGGCATTGAACATTGAATCCTGGGGCTGGTATTGGGAGTGGACACCTGCGTTCATTGGCAGCGGTATCCTGATCGGTATGAATGCGGCCATCTCTCTGTTTGCTGGTGCTGTTCTGGCCTGGGGCCTCATCGGCCCCCTGCTTGTCCATTACGGCGAGTGCATTGGCAAGCAACTCTACCCGGATGATCCATATTGGAGCTCATTGTACTCTTTTACGTCGCTTAGTAAACTGGGCAAAGAACCCCCCAGTCCGCGCTACTGGCTTCTATGGCCGGGTGTCTTGATCATGGTGGCGACCTCGATTGCCGAACTCTTGGTCCAATACAAGATCCTTGCGCACGCCGGCCGGGCTGTCTGGCGCAGCACGTGCACTGGCCTTAACAAGCTTGCTATCAGAATGAATGGGAGACCGTCGCCCTTCTTCGAGCGCCGGGCTCAAGCATCCGCCGATGATGCAGGCATGGTGGCTGACCCTGCGAGGCCCGAAGATCAAGTACCTATGTGGCAATGGATGCTCGGCCTCCTCGTGAGCATTGTCGTCGGTATCATTGTCTTCCACTACCAATGGGGAATGAATCCGGGATTGACCATTCTTGCCTGTCTGCTCGGCTTCCTGTTCTCGTTCCTCGCCATCCAGATCGGCGCCGTAACAGATCAGACTCCTCTGACAGCGGCCTCTAAGGCGAGTCAGCTGGTCTTCGGTGCCGCTACGTCGGGTAAGGGCTACGCGATTGTCGATGCTCAGAGGATTAATCTCGTGGCTGGCGGTCTGGCCTCGGGTGCTGCTGATGTCGGCACCTCCCTGACCTCGGACTTCCGTACTGGTTTCTTGCTCGGCACGCCCCCGGTCAAGCAGTGGTATGCGCAGTCTATGGGTACGCTTATCAGTGTGTTCTTAGCGCCCGGCCTGTTCGTCCTCTTTACGACCGCATACCCTTGCATTCTGGACGGCGACGAGAAGTGCCCCTTCGCTGTTCCTTCGGTCGCTGCCTGGGCTGCCGTCGCCCAGGCCGTCACAGACCCGTCCGTCCATATCCCGTGGACCTCGGGTATCTTCTCCATTGTCATGGCTGTTGTCGTGGTCACGCAGGTTGTAGTGCGCCACTTCTATCTCGTTGGCGAGCGTGAATGGGTTCGCGAGTACCTGCCCAACTGGGGTGCCATTGCTCTTTCGTTCGTGCTGCCCAGTCCCGTTTTTACAACGGCGTCGCTTTTTGGTGCCCTCCTTGCCTTTGCGTGGAGGAAGTGGAAGTTGTCATCGTTCGAGCTCTATGGCTACGCTGTTGCCGCGGGCTTCATTGCCGGCGAGGGTTTGGGTGGTGTTATCGGCGCCATCCTCCAGATCGCTGGCGTCTCGGGTGATGTTCTGGGCACCGGCGTTGGCTGCCCGGCCAACTCGTGTTAATGAGTGTTATACCCCCTCATGGTGGATGATACAATATAATTCGTATACTAGATACCACATCTCAAAATTAAACTAATTATAAGCTTAACGTCGCCTTGTTCACGTGTATATGTCACCCTATACTCTTAAGACCAGCAAGGCGTATTAGAAATCGTTTAAGACTTGACATACGATATACGATCCGTAAAGCTACCATGTTGATGAGCTATATGATGTAGGAAATCAGAAAGAAGCCCAGCCTTGCGTGGGCAACGGTATCTGCATGTATGTATGACTTGGCTAAGGGGTAAAGGTTGGCCAGAGCTATCGGACAAAGGAGCTGAAGCGCGACACGTCTTAGATAGGCACCGAGATGTCTGTGGAGAGTGAATGGAAAGTAAGGTAGTAAGGTAGTGAAAGGAAAGATGATGGGTTGCCTAGGACTACACCCACCTGACGAGAGTCCGCTATATACATACTTACCTTACGGCACTCATAGGTAAAGCTACGTACGTTGAGTTATATATGTGCGTATAGGGGCCACACCATGCGGCACAGCAGTAGAACTATACCATTTTTTGAGCTTATTCCGATGTTAAAGGCTGCAACAAATTACTAGCTTACATGAACTCCGACGCTGGAGATGCTACCATTTACAAGGCACTAGAGCAAGGAATATTGCCAGATTAGGCAATTGGTACTAGAATTGACCTTAGATTAGACTAGTCTAGATGGCATACCTTATGTGCATACTATACAAGTACTTCAATGTTGCCTGGTATTCGAGATACTGCATATCAAAGCAGTGCGACTACCATTCGAAATCTAGTGTTTTATGAATACTGGGTTTAGCTGTGCGCTGTCACCTCCAAGATGTACCTACAATTTGATGAGACTCACAACTGACGAAAGGTGATGCTTCAGTGCTGGCTTTGAATGACAGAGCGGGTGTTTAGTGGGGTTGTAGCAACATCGCTCTGCCAAGAACAGTTGCACCGTGCTGTACATAAGGTCCTGGCAAGTACAGTTGTGTCCCACTCTGCCCCACCATCGCACCGCGTCGGCGCAACGCGGTTTCAACACTCGCTGCTCGGCCGACTGCCATGAATGCACAGGTACCTACCTATTACCACACTTGCTCGTAGATATCTGTCGTACATTGCTAGCGTTTTCCTTTTTCCCTCCCCATCCCCGCAGGGGCTCTGTTGAGTAAAACGCCGAAAATACGGCTCTTTTGCAGTTATCTCGTTGCGGCATGCGCACTGGTCCCTAGCTTTGCAGCTGGGGACAACAGCAGCTTGTCGGCCTGCAACGGACCATGGCTCCCATACAGAACACCTTCTCCATCATTCCCAATGCGCCCTCCGCTATCAACGGCATCGGCGACACTGCCAGTTCCCGTCCGGTTAGACCCCCCATGACCACCAAGCAAGTCAAGAAGGCATACCAAAAATCGAACAAGGGACCCAAGCTCTCCAAGGCCGAGCAGCGCCGCCGAGACCTCTTCGAGCAGGATCGTATTAGGAAGGAGTTCGAAAAGGAGAAGAATCAGGCTCGTGCGAGGGCTGCCCGTGATAAGAAGAAGGAGAAGGAAGAGCGGGAACGCGCCGAGAAGAAGAAAAAGGGTCTGCCCCTAGTCGATGTTCGACCCTCCCAAGATACCATTGCTCGCTTCATTAGGGGCAAACCGAAGACCCAGGGAGATAATAGTGCCTCGGAGCTTGCCAATATAGATGGGAATGGGAGTAGCGGGGACAAATGGACTTTGTCAGCCGAAAAAGAATGCGTCGAACCTCTAGAAACGCAGCAGCAAACCAACTATACAGACAAAGAGAATATACCACCTATTGTAACGAAAAGGCAGTTAACTCCAGGACCTGTGACGGCAGGAGACGAGGGCGCTAGTGGCTGCAAGTTGTCTGTCATAAACCACGCCGAACCTCCGAGCAAGAAATATCGGGTTGAAGTTTCTGAGAAAGGCTATGAATCACCTCCTTTGGCAATCAGCGCAGTGGCGTCGTCATCAATGCCTAAGCCTGATTCTATAGTAGCGGCTGCTGAAGAACACCGAGAAGGCTCCCCTCGCTCTAGCGCGAAGCAGGGTGGGCCAAATGTATACGATAGTTTCTCAACAATCGATTTCGGCGAGGAGAGCCTACTAGACGATCTGATCCATGAAGCGGATTATATATATGGCAGCCAGCATTCATCCGACAAGAGGAAACCTGAGCGACAGCAAGACCGGAATCGGCCGGCTGAGCTCCCTCCGCCCAAACCCCCTGAAAGTTATGCGTTATCTTCCGAAGAAGCTGAGAAACCACTGCTTTCTATAGAGCGGGTAGGGACTCCAACTGAAGTAGTATTACCCAATTACCGACCACTTGAAGAAATCTTTGCATCCGAGCTCGGTGTTAATATGGCCAAGAAGCCGCGTCCATGTGCAATCTCTAAGCAAGAAAAGCAGGTCTTGACGTCCAATTCAGTCACGAACCCTCCTCCTGCCTCGGACACGCGGAAATCACAACCATCAGCCCCAAGCTCGCGATCTTTTCGTTATCCCAGAACCCCCATGGCACCGCCTCCCATCCCCCCCAAATTCAAGTATCCTAACACAATCTCTGCTGGCCAATATAGGGCACCTCCATTTCTTAAATCGCCTCTGCCATCAGCTCGCCATGCCGCTAAAGGGGCCCAACAACCTCACATAGCCAAGGCAAAACAGTATCGGGAAGAGCACTTGCCACCGAGCACGCAGTTATTTATGCTCAATCACCTAGATGATTTCCTCCCCAGTCCGTCTCAGGAAGTACGAGAGATTTTCGAAGAGTCACCGGGTAAAAGTCAACAACAGGGGAGTCAGACCTCGTCGTTTGGGACAAGTGACAGCCACACAGTATCCAAACCGAATACGATTGCCCCAAATGTACACACTACGCTATGCCATGACAATGCGGTAGCTACACCTAACATCAAACTGGAAAATGTTGGCCAGATTCAACAAACCAGTAAACATATCGAGCCCCAGAGAACCGCAGCTCAACCGTTCCTGCAGCCCACAGCTCAAGATACTCTGAACGCATTCGATATGCCTTTTTTCTCTACACAAGACTTTTTATTATCCTCTCAAGACGTGAAGGATATTGAAGAAGAGCCCTTACCAGTAGTCAAACTGCAAACTGCTACCTCCACAGCCCTTTCGAAGGACTCCAGTACGCCGTTAAAGTCACGATGTCGATCTCCCAAGCCATTTTTCACTTCGACTAGTCGAGAAATGCGCTATAAGTATGCAATCGAGCGAAGTAAGACCACAATGTGGGAAGGCGGTGGCGCTCAACAGAGAGCGCCTGAGGACCTGGATCGACTCCAAGGGTTGAAGAAAGAACGATTCAATACGTGCCCTGCATATGTTGACGCAGAAGAGAAAAAAAAGAGCGGAAAAACCGTTGATAGAAGCCATGTAGTAGAATATAACGTGACAGTGAAGAGAATAGCTACTACGCAATCGCACAGCATGCATACACCTGCTTCTCATCCTTCCCAACCCAACTTTTCGAACATAGCAAGACAAGAAAATGTTCCAAGTTCCGACTCAATAGCACAAAAATCTGTCGGAAAGAGCAGTCAGAACCCCCCTGGAGCACAAAAACAGAAACCGAGCAGCAGCACCAAATCTCAGCGGAATGCCCGACCGAAAAGTTCATACGAGGCAATGCTGGAATTGCTCGCCCACGGATCAACACAAAACAAACCACAACAGAGGCCGGGTGTTTATAAAGCCAAAGAGAGTGGTAAACATATAGAGCGTCAAGAGAGAAACGAAGAGCAAGCGATGACAATCCCCGCATCCCAGGAAACGGACTATGATTGTGGGGAGGATTGGGACGATGATGATTTGCTACGTGATATATTATGATTACCTAGCACGGGGCATTAGTGTTTGCACGGGCGTGAACATGGGTTATGAACTTGGCATTGGCGTCTCTAAGCGGCGGCTGAGGCTGGTATATCTGGGTAGCGAGCAATGGTGCCATATGAGGCGCACTCGGAATCGGAGTTCTACCCAATACGTCGTTTACACAAGTAGCTCAGAGAGCCGAAAGTTATAGTGTCAGCATCTTCGAAGCCATGGATAGTGGGATGGGATGACTCAAGTCACATACAGAACAGTCCTACTTATGTATTTAATATAATAACGAATGAAAGATGGAGTGGTATGCTCAATCGAATTTTCACGATTATGAACTGGTATATGTTAAGTAAACCTGATTTCTACAACATCGGGTGGCCTGAAGACATTAATGCATTAGGAAGCCTTTTGATGTATTTTTCAACGTCGTACTGATCAATTATTACGTACAATGACGTATTCACAATAACAAAGGAAATAAGAGTTGACATGTACCAGCACCTATAGGTACCGCGGTCGTAAGTCAATCCGACTATTCCCCATTTTGCTAAGCAACGTTTCCATTCACCACCCAAGGGTATCTCATTCGTGTCGCTTTAAGAACAACAATCCTCTGCTTCTCAACCATCCAACGTCATTTTTATACATCCAGCCTAGAACGGGGCTATTGACAAGCAGGAGCCTTACGTCGTCTAGATCGTGACGGTATTACCAGTCGTAGTAGTCACCGGCTTGGTTAGATTACCATTGCCGATTTTGCTGTTCGCATGGCCATTGGTGTAGCTTGTGCCGGTGAGATTCCCATTGCCGATGGTCTCATTACCACTAGCAGCGTGCGGCTTGCGGACAACTTGAGGAGCACTAGGGATGTCGCTGCTCTTGCCTGAGTTGCCAATGGAAAATACGGGACTCTCCCACTTCTCACCCTTGCGAGCAAGCTCCCTAAATTCCGTTGCTTTAGAACTAATGCCACCAGGTAAGTGAATATTAGGGAAAATGCTCTCCTCCTTAGTGACGGCGAGGTTAATCTTTTTGTCGGAGAGTTTATCGGCAACTTCCTCGGCCTTCTGTTTGCCCTGCAACACCTGCTTCTGAGCGGCACTGAGGTAGCGACGGTAGATGTTAGGAACATTCTCGGGGTCCGCGCGAGCTTCTTCAAGTGCACGGTCGGCTTCACGCTTGACTAGGTACAGCAATTGGTCGAATTGGTTGAATTGGTCTTTGAGTTGTTTCTCAGCGGTCTTTTGGATCACGGGGCGCAGCACCTTGAGCATGATAGGCTTGAAAAGACCGAACAAGATCTTGTGGTTCGACTTAACAAGTTTGATCTGAAGGTTCTTGACATCAACATCAACGTTGTCAATCTTGAAGAAATGTTGCTTGTCCTTCTCGTCGGCAGTAGACAGCTTCATGCGGAAAGAGAACCCATCACCACCCAGGAAAATGTTAGCGACACCAGTATCGGTAATGGAAGGGAAACCCTGCTTGCGCTTGACATAAAAGCTCACGTCGCGCAGATCCATTTGCACGCCGCTAACCTTGACGTCGATCGTATTCTTGTTCTTGCTGGCAATCTTCTTTCGGCCCCAGCGGAAATAGTGGTCGCTCGCAACCTCGAGCACGTTGGGCATAAAATTGTCACTCTCCAAGACGAGGTTCTCGACAACAGCATCGATCTGCGGGTCAGAGTACTCGATACGGGGAATTGGGATGTAAGCTACTTTTTCAAAGGTGGCGGGGAGGATGATTTCAGTCAAATCCTTGAGCAAGTGGGGCTTAAATGTAGGCTTGCCGTTCTCATCGTTACCCAGATCATTGAAGAGTTTCTGTACGGCAGCGCCAAATGCCTTGTTCTGGGGATCTTGATCGAATTGGTCGGCCAGAAATTTGATCTCGTTGACGATGCGATCCGTGTGTCCTCTGTACCTATCACGGAGGAGGTAGTTCCCGTGATCATACAAACGGCGCCACTCCTCGTCGCACTCGTCCTCCATGATGTAACCTTGCTGCTGCAGACACTTGCGGATGTAACTGTCCATGGACTTGAACCAGCCTCGAAGCTCGGGATCCTTATCGGCATCCTCGTAGAGTGTATTGATAGAGGCCCACAAGTCGTCGCTGGATGTACCATTGGCAAATCGTTCAATAAGGGTCTGCGTAGACGTTAGTATCTTCTTACAAAAACTAGGAGTGCAATACCCTGCGCACCTTAAGATCAGCCTCAGCCGCGGCAAGCGCAGATCTTGTCTGCTTAACAGTACCAGCTCCACCCGTGGTCAAGGATCTGCCATGCTTGCCGTACTGTTCTGCTAGGTCAAGAAGGGTAGAGATGGCCTGCTGGTAATCAGGATGCTGCTGGCATTCAAGGATCATTTTCTAGAATACACATTAGCTTTTGCGGCGTTGTAGAGACAATAACAGATCTAGCTTACCTTGAGTCGCCAGACAGTTTGGTCACGTCGCTCCTGGGGTACCTTCTTATTTAGATACTGCTTAACACGGTTGCGGTACTCGGCAGCCGTCGTCTTGGCTGCTTCGCGGTCTTCCTCAGAAATATTAGCCTTAGCCTTCTCCGAGACGGTTCCCGCCGCCGTCTGAGCTCCTGCCTGGGCATCCACTGTGCCATCCGGTCGTCGGGCAGCATCAGCAGATGTCGCAGCAGCATCTTTAGCGTCTTCGGTAGGAGCCTTCTTAGTAACGCTTTGCAACTGAGACTTAATGTTCTCCTTGGAAAAATCGGGAGCGTCGTGCCAAGTGTTGTCCTGAGCGGGGTGGTCGATTTGAGCGAGTTTGTCCTCCGAGGGTTTTACTTTAGTAGCGGCGTTCGTAGCGGCATCGCCAGCCATGTCACGGAGTAAGATACTAGCATCGCTCACTAAAATACACCAGGATTAGTGCTCACCCCCAACACACGATACACAGAGAGCCAACATACATAGCTTCCGGAATTGGCCGTTGGTAATGAGTAAAGTACCCAAAGTTCTCAGTCCCTCGAGGGCTTTATCGCCATGCTGCTTGGCGCTTTCTTTGTTGAGAGGAGCGTCAGGGGTGCTGATAGTCTTGGCGTCAAACTGCTGAGTTTGCCAGATGAAGTCCTGAAGTAGGTTTCCCTCGTTCTTGGAGAGAAGCAGCTTCTTGGCGTGTTGAACGACGTCAACCACGTCAGCAACCAGTTCACGTCCCTCAGGTGATAATCTTTGAGAAGGTTTGGATAGAGCTTTGGAGGCAAGGAAGCTGTTCAGGGCCACGTCGATCTGGTCGTTCTATAATGCAAAGGAACCGTAAGTTACATGTTCAGTAGATAGGGGTGATATGAATCGTAGGTGAGTTACCGAGGGTGCTTTGCCCAGTTGAAATGCATTGATGATGCCGTAAATCTGCAGCTTGCGGTTGACGTCGGCCTCCTTTTGCTTCACGTCGGTAGGTTTATTGACAGTAGCCATGGTTGTAAGGGGGTTTGTAATGGAGGTTGTTTTGGTAGAAATCGTCGGCGATTAGTAAAATATCGAGGGTTTAGATTGGTAAGACAATGACAAACACCAAACCGTAGGAAGGAAGTGTCAGAGGTCGGCGTATTGGGGGTATCACAAAGAGGTATAAACACGTGGGTATAATAAGAAAAGTCGGGTATAACGATTAGTTTGTAAGCTCGTTAGAGTCTTTAGGTTATGGGAAATCGAAAGCGAAGAGCAACAAAGTTCACATGTAGGGCCAGACGAGAGGATAAAGGGGTTTATACGTGTGTTTGCAATAGTGCATGTTCTGGTATGCGACGGTTGTTTACCTCCCGCCTCTTACGCGAGATGTACCGAATACTACATGTTGTTCCAGGGCAAATACCGCATGTGTATCTCATCCCTCATCTTGTCGCGAGAGGTACCTCCGTGGCCGCCACTCCAGCAATGGGAAGGTACCTGAAGCGCGGATGATGATGCAGATGACGTGAAACACTGTAATAAGTTGGACAAGGCAATCCTTTACGTCACCGGCTCGAAGCAGAACCGACGGGATGCATTCTTTGGCAGAAGGGTACTATCTGCAGTAGCTCGGCCCGCTAGACTACACTGAGAACAGGAGTTTTCCATGAAATTGGTATGTGCTGTGGCGTCTACCTATACAGTATAGAGCTTGGTCTGGCAAGCTTGGCCAAGCTGTCATCGTCACAGAGATCTGAGAACCATTCGATCGTCATACCGTCCGCAAACTGAGCAGCTTTGACCAATCATCAGCTGCCAAAACTGCCCACTGTCTGTGCCAATAATGCAGCGGCTGCAGTGATACCCTGGAGCAAACTACCCGCCAATCTTTAGGTAATGATGGTGGGGTCTCCAAGGCGAGAGATACGGGGGTGGAGGGTAGCCTAGCTTTCCTCCACGAGGACATGCGACTACTTTCCTACTTTCATTCATCATTCATTTGCTGGCTAACTTTCTATTCACAGCGCGTAACAGCATCTTAACTATCCATAACAAGTATACGCCACCAGGTTCGAACCGGCTTCACTGCTCCTCATGGCCATAATATTACGGACCGTATTCCTTGTTGGGAATGTTGGTATCCAGCCTGTAAGTCGACCGCTTCAGGCCGTTGTTGCTGGCGGTATGATTTCCACATGGACAATTCAACTCAACACAATCCCAATATATGTCTCTATAGTGAAGACAAATTCAGACATTGTGACGCACGTTCCCTTCAGCAAGTAAGAAACAGTCCTTGAAAAAAAAAAAAAAAAAAAAAGCTGGTGCATTGCAAGGTAGTTCTGTTGTTCAGCGTCCCCAGCTACATTCCATTTGGCGCTGAAAGCTCTAATTTCCGCTTCCGGTAATCTATGACGTCAGCTAGTTACGAATAGCTTTACTAGCAGCGCGTCGCCCCCTTAGCCTTTGATATGACTACTTTATGGGATTCCTTGGTACTGAAAACAGGCCTTTGCTCTAGGTCAGTCATCTGATATTAGTGGAAACAGCAATCGCATATAGACAGAGCCTTGCATTGAATTCCTTGTTTTGGCTTCGGAATTTTGGTGTTTAGCCTTAAGCCTTTGGAGAGCAGCAAAATAGTGGGTCAACATGTACAACATTTTCATGATAATACCAAGTAAATTGTTCATCTCTTTCTATAATCATCACTACTAAGAAATCCATAGGCAATTTTCTTTATATATCAGAGTCCTTAGTAAAATAGGAGCCAGGTATGGTTTATCTCTTTATCTTTTGGGGCGGTTTTCTGAAATCAAAAGGGGAGCTGTTGCTGTTATTACAAGTGCTCTCAAGTGTTAGAGTATGCCAAATTTATATGCACCATCTTGAGCAGGACAAAAACAATGTTCTTTCTAACGCCTGGCGTTGCATACTGTTTACTGAGATCTGCGATGCCATCTAGTCCTTGTTAGGAATGCTTCCATTATTAATTACCAAGTACAATACTCCAAGGCTTAACGATTATATATTAAAAAAAAAAAAAAAAAAAAAAAAAAAAAAAAAAAAAAAAAAAAAAGTAAAAAAAAAAAAAAAAAAAAAAAAAAAAAAAAAAAAAAAAAAAAAAAAGACAGGAAAAGAGAAACAGAAAACCGGCACATAGTAGTACAGCGGTATTTGTTGCATTTTTAATGCTTTAATTATATGCACAATGAGTTATATTGCGCTTCTGCGTTGCTTGACTATATGTTTCTGTTATTGCAATTCGCTTTGGGTATGGTTACCTTCAAGCTACTGATCTATTGTTTCTTGCTAATTCGGCACGTGACCATGAGGAAATCTGGAAGAGGCATGCGAGATAACAATTACGGTAAGCTTGAGTATGAAGTTGTTGGCTGATACTTTGCAGCTATATCTTGTTCTTTGGGTAGCTGTGGATACAAACGCAACGTGATCAAAAGAGCATGGTACTGGTTCTTAATACGCTGCTATTGACGATTCGAGAATAGTCATACAAAGTCTTGACTAACGAGGTTTGCATTGTTTGTGTAGCGCTGCTCTGCTGCAATTTCGCCATGTGATCGAAGTGAATAGATCGGAATAGTCACACGAAATTAGCCAACGTGATACAGACTGGCTTTGAACAAAGCAATATTTTCGAATGGTACAGGCCTACCTTATATCAATCTTGGATCTTCGCCGAGACATCTACCAACAGAATTACAACAGGAAACTACTAACTGCTGTTGCAGCCGGGTGCCATTTTGACTCGCTTCGCCAGCTATTGTGAAATGACAATAGAAAGTATTTTCTCGACCGCTCTAGCTTACTGGAAGATGGCCCTCGAGCACACACCTTAAATCACTGCTCTTCTCGAATTTGATGAGGTTAGTCTGACATATCTGAGCCATACATTAACGTTTCTCGTTTATTCATATAGAGGAGTCAGTCGCTACGAAACCAGTCACCGTCATGTACGGTCAACGTCTGGTGACTCTCCTTTCTTAGCCATCAAATTTTGGAAATTTGGTAGACGTGCCGCGCACGTTGAAACATACCGTTCTACTTAAATCGACACTCTGCGTGTGCGCGAAGGCACAGCTGTAACGCCGAGATCGCGACTTCAATATGACCTATCACGACATGCCAGCATACCAAGCCGCCGACCACTCTCTTAACTATACCTATCGAGAGCAAAGAACTTGGCTCGAGTTTCTACATTATTTCCCCTCGAGGCATGAGGAATCGTGGGTTACCACAATACGTGTAGCGCCACTAGAACAATCTTCCTGGAACAGAGAGCCAGATCATCTCGCCTCCGTGATTCTCCAGGAAAGACTGTGCTATTTGAAGGCGCTCGAGTCCCTGGGCTTCAAAGATGACACTAGTATGTCGATCTTGCGGTACTGGGTTACAATCAATCTGAATGCACCCACTGGTGGCCCATGTATGTGGTTTTGAGAATCTTGTTTCCCCTTCAGTAGAGTTTCGGGGTAAAGTTGCTCGTTAACGGAATATTGACCTCTGTTTACTCCTGCAAGCCCCGAGACTACTGCATATCTCGCACGACCTGCCAATTATACTGACTCTTAGATTGCGCAGACGATCTGCTTGGCGTGGTGCTGGCGGCCATCGCTGAGCTCGGCGAGCCAGACTTACAGACCTGCTATGGTGGTAACAAAAGACGCGATAGAACGAATAAGATTCCGAAACCTGAGTGGGAGTACGCATTTGCTCAGGCACTCAATAATGAGGCGCTCCGATCAATTTGGAGAGCTGGCGTCTATCTAGCGCCAAGTTTTACAAAGGCGAAATGGATAGTGTATCGCATGGTGATGAGGAGATGGGAAGACCTCAAAGAAGGTAAAGGGACCATTCACATGATAGGTAATCATATCAACATCCCTGGTGTAGGGGCGAGATATCAAGATCACAGGGACTAAGGCAATAAAAGCGCCCATTACGTATAGGCGACGATATGCATCAACTGTCATTGACATATGTGCCCACCCCCTATACAATTGCCTCATTTTGAACTGGTATTTGGAGGTTTCTGGATAGTGTGTCTTTGCTGTATATCGCTTACCTGTTAAGAAGAGATATTTCAATAGAGTCTCCGCCGATTCAGAGTAAGGCAAAGGATGATATTTAGCAAAACTAATTCAGCCTACATATCCATATCCCCAAGCATACACATCACCCTTCAGATCATCATGCAACTCCTGATCACTCACATTGATATATTCGAGGTGGTTTTGAGCTGTGTATTTCTAACTAGTCATGGGACTCTTATATGGATTACACTACATCGGAGTTTTCTCATGGGATCCAAACTGTTAAAGTCGGATAGGTAAGTCCTCGGACTGGTAGTGCATCTAGAGAAGCTAAGGACGACTCGACAGCATGCACATGTTTGCATTACTTACTTATAAATGCTAACCCCCCCTCCGTCTCCCAGGCAGTGGCTTCAAGGATATGAGTGACCTATAATATATACTATATTGCTTTTTGGAGATGTGCGTTACTTTTGCAGGTACTTTTCTTGCCATAGTCTTTTCAAGTTATGGAAGAACCACGAAGCGGCTGTAATATCTATTCTAGGGCTCGCTTCCTAATTACTCCTACTTAGTAAGTTGTATATATCACTTGTAGAAATAGCGTTAGGCGCTTAGATGCGTACTTGGATACTTCGTACACAACTATCAATCAATATGTATCAATGTGCCAGAGTGCTCTGGTCTAGGTATTGCTGTAATTACGTAAGTACCTTATGGTATACAGCATTGGTGTATGCAGGTGTACCCCTACCTACGTAATGTATGTGCCTAGATACACTAAGTAGAACCGGCCGGCTGCGGGACAATTCCGCTATGCGGGGCATTCTACTTCACCGCCCGGCACAAAAAAATAATTTGGAGATTTACACCTTACAATTGCACGAGCTGAGTGAAGCTGCCGTAGTTCGTAGTGGTCAAGGCCAGTACATAGAAACTACACTAATTCTCCCCAAACCAAACATCTGCCCACCATGACGTCGAAGAGAAAAGCAGATGATTTCATATATACCTTATCAGACAATGACGACATCCCCAATGAAGAAGTAACTGAGCCAAGTCCGCCCAAGAAGAAATCTAAAAAGTCCAAGAAGAGCGCTTCAACGGATGAGGATGTTGAAGATGGCGTCTGGGGCAAGAAGGAGGAGGACGATGGAGCTATGGACTCTGATTTTGAGTTCGCTGAGGACGGAACAACAGACTTCAGGGTTGAAGACTTCGATGGCTGGGGTTTCGAAGGGGCACGCAAGGCCATGAATGGCGCGACACAGAAGAAAGCAGTCGACGTCGACGAAATTGTTCGGAGGCGAAGAGGCGAGCAGGGGAACACTACAGAGCCTGAATCAGAGTCCGAGCACGACGGCGATCTGGAAGACGAAGACATAGATCTCGACGATGATGCTGACGAAGTGCTGGCTGAGGATGGCTTTGGTATGGGCGCGGTTTCAGAGGACGAGTCAGGAGACGAGGCTATAGATGAGGCTGGCCAATACAGCGAAGATGGCAATGACGGAGACGAGGACGAGGACCAGGCAGCAGCTTCCGACAACGACTCTATTGCGACGCCTGTTGATCACCCCGATGATATGGACCACTCCGATGCGACAGACGAGGAGGAAGATCCTGAAGAGGCGGCTAAAAGGGCAGCTTTCTTTGCGCCCGAAGAGAAGAAAACATCAGGAAAGCCAAGTGGAAAATCATCATTTCAAACCATGTCCCTGTCGCGCCCTATACTTCGTGGTCTCAATACCGTTGGCTTCACCGCTCCTACTCCCATTCAAGCCAAAACAATACCACTTGCACTGGAAGGCAAAGATTTGGTTGGCGGTGCGGTGACAGGTTCCGGAAAGACAGCTGCGTTCGTAGTACCTATACTTGAGCGTCTGCTGTATAGGCCAAATAAGATTCCCACAAGTCGGGTGGTCATTTTGGCACCCACGCGAGAGCTGGCTATTCAGTGCCATTCGGTCGCAACGAAGCTGGCCAGCCACACAGATATCAAATTCTGTCTAGCGGTCGGTGGTTTAAGTTTGAAGGTCCAAGAAGCAGAGCTACGCCTAAGACCCGATGTCATTATTGCGACGCCCGGACGATTCATCGACCACATGCGGAATTCTGCCAGCTTTGCCACAGATACCATTGAGATTCTTGTCCTTGACGAGGCCGACCGAATGCTGGAAGACGGATTTGCGGACGAGTTAAATGAAATCTTAACAACGTTGCCTAAGTCACGGCAGACTATGTTATTCTCGGCTACTATGACATCGTCTGTCGATCGCCTTATTCGTGCAGGACTCAACAAGCCAGTTCGAGTGATGGTGGATTCTCAAAGCAAGACGGTCGACAAGCTCGAGCAGAAGTTCGTCAGATTACGGCCAGGCAGAGAAGAGAAGCGGATGGGCTATCTTATTCATATTTGCAAGACGATGCACACTGGGCGGGCCATTATTTTTTTTCGGCAAAAGAAAGAAGCCCATCGAGCTCGGATCATCTTCGCACTGTTTAATCTTTCATGCACTGAACTGCATGGTGGCATGAACCAAAGCCAGGTATGTCTACCCTCCTAAGTAAGAAATATGATCGATCTAACTTTCAGCCAGCGAATTGCAAGTGTAGAATCGTTCCGTGATGGCAAAGTCTCTTTTCTATTGGCAACTGATCTAGCTTCCCGAGGTCTTGATATCAAAGGAATCGACACGGTGATCAACTACGAAGGACCCCAGAGCCTCGAGATTTATGTGCATCGTGTGGGTCGTACTGCAAGAGCAGGTCGTTCCGGTGTAGCCGTCACACTAGCTGCAGAGCCTGACCGCAAAGTTGTGAAGGCGGCCGTCAAAGCCGGCAAATCCCAGGGAGCCAAGATTAGCAGCCTAATCATCGAGCCCTCAGAAGCGGATAAGTGGCAGTCGCAGATCGATGACTTGGAAGACGAAATCGAGGCCATTGCCCGCGAAGAGAAGGAAGAGCGCCAGCTCGCACAAGCCGAGATGCAGATTCGCAAGGGCGAGAACATGGTCATCCACGAAGACGAGATCAAGTCCCGGCCGAAGCGTACCTGGTTTGAGACGCAGAACGACAAGAAAAAAGCTAAAGAAGCTGGACGGGCCGAGCTCAACGGATACAGAGAAGCGCTGAAAAAGAAAGGAGGCGGCAAGCTCAGTAACAAGGATATGAAGAAGCTGGACGCGAGGACGGCTAGGACGGAGGGCCCTGCTGGCGCCAATGGCGGTGGCAAGATGTGGAAGAAGGGTGCGGCTGAGCGAGCGGGCAAAGGCGCCGTGCTCAATTTTAAGAAAGATAAGTCAAAGAAGAAGAGTGCGAGTACAAAGGTCAGCGGGAAGCCAAATTCGAAGATAGGGAAAAGGCGCTAAGCGAGTGGAGGTTGTGAGGTTATATACCATATTAGCCTTGCAAATATAAAAGGGAAACCATACTTCGAATGATGGACCCGACGCAACTACAAACAGCTACTGTACATACTCCAACTTGTAGTACAGAAGCGTGGTGAATAGGCGACCCAATACTTCTGTATGCAAGCTACCAAATTGAGAGGCCGCCTTTCACAGCCAATGCTTCGAGATCCATGAACTATTGCCGAATCATACGACTCCAGTGTTCTCACAATTTTAGTATATATTCGGTAGCTATGCTATACGAGACGAGTAGAGCTCCATTTCTATCTTTTACAGCTACAGATTCCGCTCTTGTATTTCCATTTCCCTCATTACTTCCCTCGCAATGCCCACAGCCTCTTCAACAACATCCTCGCCGCGCCGCCACGTATACAGCGGAATGCCGTGCTGGCCAAGGACATCCTGTGCCCTTTCTAGCCGGCGTTTCCAAAGCTCCAGCTTCTTGTTCAGGGGTCCTTGGTTGGGACTCCCACCCCCGGCGGGTGGCGTCGTGGTCCCAGAACTGCTGCCTCCTATGGCACCGGGGAGGGGTTCAAAGTCGATATCTGAGTCCCCCGTTCGACGGCTACTAGCTATTAAACGTGGACTTAGACCTTTCAAGCTGGAGGGTGTGCCACGGCGTCGGGGAGGCGGTGGAGGGGGGGTATTTTTCGAGGGGTAGTCCAAGGATTTGAAAGGGCGTTGCGACGTATCTTTGCTACCGTAAGGAGCATGGAGGGTTTGCTCGGAGGAGTTATGAATTTGTGACAATGGATGAAGAGGCAGAGACTTGATGGAAGTTTCTGACCCAGGTAATGATCGGCGGGGTTGAGGTGGTGTAGGAGAGCTCTTGCGGCTGTTAGAAGCAACATCTTTCGTTGACATCGTGGGAACCGCTGGAGCGCTCTGTAGGGCTGAAGGTTTCACCGGCTTACGAGGAGGCTTGCGGCTCTGCAGGTTTGCGGATTGCACCTCAGATTTCGGAGTCTGCTGTGGACTTGGCTCAGTTCTTGCGGGTTCAGTGCGACAGATTAGTGTTGGCTCATCCGAGAGATCTATTAGATCGCCCATTACTGGACCTTCGACATTTGAAGCAATTATACCACGAGGAGGTAGCGCTGGCCTGCTTCTTGGGTTATCACTCGAACTACTCCTTGACTTTTGATCTAAACGGTTGGCTGAAGCCCTGGGAAGTTTTCGGTTGTCATTGGCATCGTATGCTGAGTCGAAATATCCTGTCTGTTCTGGTGTAGTGACATCTCGAATGAAGATTGCTTTGATTCGACCAGGATTGGCGACAGCTAGTTCTGTATACACCTCTAGATCAGCTTCGCCACTATCTCCTACCAGCAGAAAGTTTCTTTCCGGGAAATCATTCATGATCTTTTCGAGTGTGCCCTTCTTTCGCTCGGCTACTGGTTCGAAAATTCCTTGAAGCATGCCAGTATATCGCTTCAAGTGCAGGGAGCCGGGCGGAAGACCGGCGAGCTTGAAATAAGTAGCGAGCACCGGATAGAGTTGCCACGGGCTGTTTGAGCAGTAATGTATTCTCACGCCCATATTGTGCAAATGATTATACCAGTCCTTAACGCCGTCAATGGTCAAATCTTTGAGCTCGCGTACGAATGTATTCCTAAAGATCTCTTTAGCTCCTAGGGATATATTTGAGCGCTTGATTGTGTCGTCAATATCGCTGATTAAGCTAACACCCCGTGGCTCAATGATCTGTACAGGCTCTGTGTAGGAAATATCTTCGTTTGCTAAGACCCGGACATAGGTTGGTATAAAATCAAGAGCTGCTCGAATAGTGAAATGGCCTGAATCGTCGGTCATTACTGTACGTGATTGTGATTGGGTATCATTGTAGAAAAAGAGCGTAATGGGCAGCTCGACTAAGGGCGTAGTCATGAAGGGCCCGATCCGCGCCATCAGATTGGCGTTTGCAACGGCCAGTTCGGCCTCATTGAGCCCCGGCGTTCCAAAAGTATTTGTCCTCGCAGATAACGTAGGTGAAGCTGGCGCGACATGTGGTGACTGGTTTCTACTGGAAGTGTGCGTGCGCCTGTCTCCTTCGTCCTCAGAATCCTCATCTTTGGGTCGCTCGCTATACCCCCCTTGCTGCGCAGCTTCTTCTTCGGCACGGCCCCTGCGTTCGATCTGTTGAGCTTCGCGTGCAATACTCTGCCGTTCCCGTTCTTCTTCGTGCTGCCGGTGTATGCTGGATAATGGTGCCTCTGCATTCGCCGGATTGTCGGTTTGTTGTCCTCTCGGGGCCGGAATTCCGCTCAGTTGTCTCGCGAGGCCAATGAGCACCCGATTGCGCCGCGTCATGGGTCCTCTATGGGGATTGTATATCCAGCCCCGGACATCCACATCCACAATGGCCTTTTCGTCCTCGTGCCGGGCCCATTCTTGCCGCCAGTAGTCCTGTTCATTCATGCCCATGCTTGACGGATGAGGCGGCCCAGCGGGATTGGCAAACTGCCTCGGCCTCTCCTTAACATGCCGTTTCGCATACGATGGAAACAGTACCATTTGCTCGTTTCCTTTTGTGATGATAGCAACATCGGGGAAGGATCCTGGGATGGTGATTTTAGAAGCCTCAGGGGTGTCAATTTCGCTCGACCTGGTCTGATTGTATGACTCTCTGATCTCATTCACAGCCACCGCCCCGGCTCTATAGACACTCCCAGCCATAGCAGCCAGCTTTTTTCTTCTTGCGCCTCTCTCCCTCCCACCTTCCGTACCATAGTTCCCACTACCGACGCCATACCCCGACATGGAAGTCATCTTACTAGCACGAGCTGCGATCCCATGCTTTGTTCTCTTCGCGGGAGGCCGGCCTAAGAGCAGCCGCCGCGCGTGGTCGACAAGCCGCGACTGCTCGTGACGACGACGCTGACGCTCAAGGATATACCTGTATATACGGCTCTGAAGGCGGTGCTTGTAATAGGGTAGGGTATTGAGGTGGAAGCCAATTAGGCGCTCTTGATAGCGATCACGCAGACTCTGTGGAAAGAGGTATTGAAAAAAGCTCTGTCGATGATGGGAATATGGGCGCGGAAAGAAGCGACGAGGAGGCGCCACTTTGGCTTGAGCTACGCTAATCTCAAAATTATATGGTCTTTAATCAAGGCAGATGCTTCGTCTGGGCTAACTCAGACTGTAAAACTTTCGAAAACGGGGTGGTGTCAAGATGGGGTCGACGTCGAAGCAGATTGTGCGGGTATAAGCTATCGTTGTCAATTACTACCTTGCGTATGCTCTTCTGCCCTCTCAGCACCGGCTAGATGGGCAGAAAGGCTAGTAAAATAGAAGAAGAGTCTTCGAAGAGTCGGATGATCTTGAGTAAGTACATGTAAATAGGTATGTGGGCTGTAATTGCAAAACGTCTGCAAGCTTCAGTATGTATGTCATGCTCTCCCAATGTACATTGAGCTGCCTATGGCTTGGTCGTGGGGCATATTTGTACATATATCTGCCGGGACCTTGTATGGTGACATCAGCGTGGTGCATTTAATATGTATGCATCAATGTGCATGTGCTGAACGTTGAATTTCAATGTTGCATATAACCACAAGTGCGTCTACGCATTATGATGCTTAGAACAATGCGTTGTAAGCATTTTGCATTTTTCTACAGTATGCAACCCATACATGTAGGTAACACACTTAACTCTGGGCCCACCTGGGCACTTACATAAGAGCTGTTTAAAGCATTAGGTACGGACATCAGCCTTGCTCTTCGAGAAGAGGAGAAGCGGCCCGTGCGCAATAACCTGACGCCCTGGAATAGGTACTGCATTTTAGGTAAGTAGCGCTATAGCAAGTACCTGAAGGCGTTGATTGGGCGATGGCACATTGGATTTCTAGAGGCTACTGCCAAACAAAATGCCCGATTTCCAACCAAAAGAAAGTGGATGGCATCGATCAATCACATCTTCTTCCCCCCTTGATTTTTCTTTACTCCCTACCACCTACTGTACCGACAATACCTTTCCAAGCCTCGCGTTGATATTCACTTCACCGCGCTTCCTAATACCTCCTGCGCCCGGCAGCATTTCTGCACACTACGCTCTAGTTTCTTGTTTTTTTTCCGGCACGCAGCCATGGGAGAGTCACGGTAAGTGACGGTGCATACCACGCGCGAGACGACGCGACTAACCAACCCTCTTCGTCCTCTGAAGACAAGAGCTCATAGCATGGCTTAACAGCCTCCTCCAGCTTAATATGACCAAGGTCGAACAATGTGGCACTGGGTGAGTCGGTGATCAAACTATTACCGAACCTTGATCCTTACTATTACTACCCCTCCCCCGCCAATACAGCCCGATGAACACACGCAGCATTATTATCCCATGCCCAGCGATCTCGACCCTAGTGCTGGCAGGCATCCCCCATGTTTTCTACACTGGCTCAGGTTATTATAGCGGGCGGCATCACTCTCCTCGTGCTGGCTTCTGCGTCATCGCAAGCTCAGTACCCTTGAACTAACTGGGCGTCACACAAATGTAGTGCTGCCCTATGCCAGGTTTTCGATAGCATCTTCCTCGATGTGCCAATGTCGCGTGTCAAGTTCAATGTCAACAGCGAATATGCCTACGTTCAAAACTTCAAGATCCTACAAAGTCAGTCTCCCTTCTCTAGCCCTCCTTCGCAATTTCTTCCATTGCTCCTATGCTCATACGCGGATGCAACTTGGTCCAGACTGCTTTACCAAGCATAATGTCGACAAACCCATCCCCGTCGAAGCCCTCACCAAATGCAAGATGCAGGACAACCTCGAATTCCTGCAGTGGACCAAGCGATTCTGGGACCAGTACTATCCAGGCGGAGACTACGATGCTGTCGCGCGGCGGAAAGGAAACACCCTTCCTCCTACCGGCCCCGGTCCCAGGGTGACAACGGGTAGTGCAGGTGCAGCACGGCGAGGAGGTACCACCCCCACTACGGGTCCCCGCCTTGGTGCCAAATCCGGGGCCGGCGGCGCTGCGTCGGCGGCGCTGCTTCAGGAGAACACCACACTCAAGGAGACGGTAGTGGGCCTCGAGCGGGAGAGAGACTTCTACTTCAGCAAGCTGCGAGACATAGAGTTGCTGATCCAGCAGGCAGTAGAGGAGGACCCGGAGATCGAGAAACAAGAGGATGGCCTTATCAAGTCCATCCAGACGATACTCTATTCAACCGAGGAAGGTTTCGAAATTCCGGCCGAAGGAGAGGCGGCAGATGACCAGGAGACGTTCTAGGTTGCAAGAAGCTGCCATTTGCGAGCATGAGCGCACGAAGTAATGAAGAACATGGAGGCAGATTCATGACGAAGTAATGCAAGGAACGCGGCTGAATAGGAGCACTAAAAGGGGACTGTATGCATTGTTGGGAGAGATATCCTCTGGGCTTAAAGTCTCTCTCACTCTCTGTCTCTCGACGATGGCCACCACGGTGCATTGGTGTAGAGGAAGATGCTGGGAGGAAGCACGGGAGATAGCCATCCCAGGTCCGAACCAATATGTTCCAATGATGATTATGCATAAATCGGAAGAAGAAGAAGATAAAGAAGAAGAAGACGAAGATGATGGTAAATGGTCATCGGTTCCTTCAATTTTCATGTGATATATCTCACAAAAAAGTCAGCCCCTATTCTCCTCCGCCTATCGAGAAGCTCTATGCTCCTGAGGCAGGCAGCGGAGTATACTCTAGAAGAACCATGGTAACAAATAGGGCTGAACACTTTTCACCACATACTACTCGCCTCACTGGATATTTGTACAGCTCTCATCCTTTAAGCACTTTCCCTTCATCCCATAACCCCTAGAGCTAAGAGATAGATATTTGGTAGGCACTACTTGGAAACGGCAATAGAAGCGGCAACATTAAGGTTTAGCAGTCCAGACCGACGACATGTCATGCCAGGTATTTCATCTAATTTCAGGCTCCATCTATTTTCCGCTCCTACCTACTCCCCCCTCCCATCCCTTAGCATTCTCATACTTTGCGGGTTATTTCAAAATCGCATATGGTGATGATTCTCATGGTTTGAGCCGGCGCTATCTCTGCTACCGAGTGACAATTGCAGATGACAATTGCTCACGCATTCACTTGGCGACCTCAAACAAAACGTCTTGGCCCCGAAGCTCTCCTAGTCCGTTTGTAATAGCTGCTCGAAACCTGTTCGGCCCTGCTCCCGTTAGGGATTATCTTCCTCTCTAATTCACATCTTACCCAAGTGTTTCTCCCGCCGTGCCCAAATACAACTCGAAATCAACTCGTTCCCACATAACCCGAATGATATCAACAAGACTCCATCGCCCTCACCGTTCACACAGCTATGGCCCCAATACGGGTTCGACAACGAATGATTGGCAGGGGCCGCAAAGCTCATCCGCGACAACAGCTTAAAACTAGAGTAGGCACTAGATTAAGTACAAGTACGCGAGCAGCATCCAACACCAAATCCCAGACACCGACCAGCCCTAGACGCCATCATGGAAGAGAGACAATTACGAGGAGCAAGAGCAATGTTGACAAGGGCAGTATTCGAAATCGGAGTACGAACAGATCAGCCTTACCACCACAGCGGAGTTCCCTACGGTGCGCCCTCCGCGAGAGCCTAGATTCGCTTAAAAAAGCTGCGACCTGTGGAGAATTGTCTTCAGAGGGTTTGAGGGCACCATATTTGTCTTCAGCAATCGTGCCAGACCGAGCAGGTATAGTACAGGTTGCAGCTCAAACCCCGGCGCAGGAGCCTGCCGGCAGAACCCAAGTCCTCAAACGAAGAACCAAGATCCGTGCCGCCACCACCCGCTCTTCTGGGTTGAGCTGTTTGCCGGTGTTAGAGCAGAAGTCCCAGCGTAGCTCTCTCCGAAGAGCTATCCGCGCGAGCTTGGAGGTGACTGCTGGTGGCCGCTTAGAGTCAGTTCAGCGAGCATACAACTCGATACCAGAGCAAACGTCAATTTCGGCACCTGTGCGCATTATAAAGCCTAGAACTGGCCCTCGAAACAGTGTTAATAATAAGAAAATCCGCAAATCTAAGCCATCTTCAAGATGGGCAGCAGACACCGCTTCGCTTCCAAAGTCTCAGCGAAGTTCTCTTCGTCGCGCTTTGCGTGAGAGTCTAATTACGGCCGAACTAAGCAGTGCGAATTGCGATACAGCAATGGACCCTTCAACAGGAATAGCTGCAAATGTCAGCTCTAGCCCAAATGTTAACTTGGAGGATGGCATCGATGGCTTTCCGCGAAGTTTGGCTGACGAGTATGGCTGTGCGCTTTCGGATTCGGACTCATTGCTAGCGGTTAGCTCGGATACCTTCTCAAATCCTCTGAGAGAAGACGACGCGAATACGCCATCACAGTCTACCCGCACCTCTACCACGTCTAGGTTGACACTCCATTCTACAACCACCGTCACAGCCTCCAGCTCACCCATAACCTCTCAATCTTTGAATGGACCAACACTGATGGGTTCGCACGCCACAGAGATTCCCAGTTCGCCCTGGCCCTCGTTCTCCCCTTCCGCTTCAATATCACTTTCCTCACCCACCTCAGCGTCCGATTACAAACTAAATTTAGGTAATGAGGTTGCTCGGAAGCAGACTTCGACGTTGGCTCCCGCGATCAAAATCGTCCATAGCCCTAAAACCCCTCAGAACAGTTCAAATACATCACAATTGACTTCAGTGCGCAAAGGCTGGCATAGCGTTCGCGAAATTGTTAACGAGGTCCCTAGCGGGCTCTACTTGGTAGAATGGGAGGGGCTCGACCCCCTGACGGGAGTCATGGTAAGTAATTATCAGTTGAAGCGCTTCTCTTCGCATTTTGGTGATTCTCTGGAAAATTTACGGGCAAAGCATCCTTTATTCGATCTCAATTCTTCTTATCTTCTTTGCGCTTGGGGGCAATGTGTCGCTCTCAGACCGTTTCAAACTTCGCTTGTGGGAGAGCTCACTGACTCTTGGTGATACAGTGGCCCGGGTCCTGGGTACGTTTACTCTTTCACCTTCTCCCTTTTACTACTTAGAAGAATGTGTGGATCTCGGACGGCTTAACTGGAACTGTTGAAATTATGGGCGCTCTCGAATAATGGAGAAGAACAGATAATATATAGAGATCTAGTAAGTTTTTCGTGCTAACTTTTTCGCTCAGGTCAGGGCTAAGGATGTCTCGGCAAGCGCAATTCGCGATTGGGAGAAGAGAAAACGTCAAATGCTAATAGAGAACGAAGAGAAAGAGTGATAGGCACAAGAGCAGCACATAACAAAGATATCACTCCTTACGACGGCCACATCATTCTCCTTCATATGCCACTGTAAGCTAGCTTGACTAAGTAGCATGGATAGCTTCGAAATGAATAGGCTAAAAAGAGGTGATGCGCCAAGCCAAAGGAAGGCAGAAAACAATACAACAATGTTTTCAAGGTCATCATGTCATCAAACAGTTTCGAGATAGTTTCCATATTGGTAAGGTCAGCTGGCATGATCATACCATTGCTACACCTACTCTCACCAAAATAGAGACGAATAGCATAAATTATAATCGACTAATTTTCACTTAGTTATCTTCTATTTTCTTGTAGTTAGCAACTATTGCCTTGGAAACCTTGATACTGGACTTTCGACTTTGTCACATATAGCCTGTTCTACCCTCCGCCGAAAAAAACCTTTTTATAGCCGTAGTTGTCTCTCAAGTGGCCTGCAATTAACGATGTAAGTGCTACTCCAAGCTCTCCATTGGCGTCACCTTATAGAACCAGCCCGACTGTATGTGAGTTGTTGTTCTGTCTCGCGATTCGCAGTATATCTCTTCCTGAGAAGCACAGCGAGCTTCTCTGTATCGCTCATGGCCTGTCGTTGACTTAATTCTTCATTTATTAATCAAGATGACCTAATGTTTATATCTTCGCGCGCCGATCTACTCACATATGATCAGACACCGAAAGGTGGCCGTTACCAAAGCAAGAAGCGATACTCAATGGCCAGCACATTGCAGCACAACAAAGATTATCAAGGCGATGAAATTTCTGGCAATCCTAAGCTTATTGATGTCATAGGGTTTAGTCGCAGAGTGAATAGACGGTCCATTGCCGTTAGGTATTAGGATAGGTTCAGTGCTCATTATTGTTGATTCCTGGCCTTTGGTCTCTTACAGGGCCTCAAGGCCCTAATTAATTTCGAGACTCGAAATAGCTACCCGAGACAGTAGCTTTGACAGAAATATCTGACAAGGTCACTCATAATTCGCTGAACGCAAAAGCCCGTGATGAGCACAGTTTACCTTACTGATAAAATACAATGTTCTAATTCAGAGTAGACCGAGTGAGCAGTGCTAGAGTACGAACTATAATCTACCGAACCTTTCATTACACGATCATCCTAGTTTAGAATAAAGCCTCTCAATTGTAACTGTGGGTAGTAATTTCAGCTTAAGAGTGGCATTTTCCTGATCAGAACAGCATAATAGGGTGTCACTTAGTACAACCATGCATGTTGCTGGGTTAATGTCAAGCAAAACACTATTTTAGGTCATGATTCGTAGATTACCTTTCTCAGGTTGGTCCATCTACACTGTTCACACTGATGCGCCCTCTTACACTTATCTGACTTACGTAAGATGGTAAGATGTCAGGTGCATTTGTACTACAACTCTATAGAGTGGCCCTACCTTGCCTTTGGTTATATATGAGGGCCTTCAGGCCCTCGTTTGAAGGTTGGGATTACCAGGAATTAATGAAGAACGCTGCTATGGGGGCACCCTACTTTTTTTATTGGGGCACCCTTCGGCCCGTTTCTGTCTGGAACAGCTGTTCAGCCAACCTGCAGCTTTTGCCAATTGAATTCTGAGTACTTGCCTAATAAATTTGCTGTAAAGTCCTCCGAATTCCACTTGACCTTGCTGCACTGTTGCTTTCCAAAAACTCCACTAGCCAACATCTCCAGCTAACATTTCCGGCCAACATCTCTGGCCAAAATCTTCTGCCAACAACAACCTTTTAAACCAAAATAACTGAATCTATCGTAAAAAGCCACGGGAGCAATGCCGCCGATCCCAAATCCATCTAAAAGTAGATGTTGTTGGCCAGTCAAGGTGTGCCAGTCACCGGCTGTCATGGCTGTAACAGCTGTCAAAAAAATTTGCGGGCTGAAACGGCCCGAAGGGTGCCCCAATAAGAAAAACAGGGTGCCCCCATAGCAACGTTCTTAATGAATCATTTTGAGCCCTAAACACCTACATCTCAATAGCTAATAGGCTTCTATTCACTCTGTGACTAACTCCCGTGACATAGGAATCCTGCCGTGTAAGGGAAAAAATATGCTCGGAGTGAATGGGGCGCCAAAAATGCAACGACTTTAGAAGTTATGGAGATATTTTAATCATGAATGTGTCAATCATGTCCATCAAATAGTGTGACTAAGTGAGTATGAGGCTGGATCGTGAGCAGCATAAATAGAGTCACAGAGTCGACCGTCCTGACACCTAAGCCGAGCTGAGGCCTCTATGCAGACTATGTCAATAGTGACCTAGTTATGTAGCCCTCCTGATTCGTCAGCCTTGTGGACATGGTTCGACTTTGTGGTTTCATCTAGGTAGCATCTGTTTGTTCAGCACATTTTCTCTGGCCATAAAAAGCAAGCTGAATTACAGCAAGCAATCTGGCTCGAGATTTTAAAGATGATAAGTCTTTTGATGATGGAATGGCAAGCAAATAGCGGTCCCCTGAATACTGGTTTTACATGCGGGTGACTCTGTATCATGGGATTTGGTCACAGAGTGAATAGAAGGACCGTTTACATGTTGTGTAGCTAGTCTAGGGTTCAATGGCGCATTGGTTCCTGGCGCTCCGACTCTCAACGAGAGGCTACAAGACCCTAATACATACCTAAAGGCTTGATATAACCGCCCCAGTGGGTAGCTGCCACCAAAGTATCTGAACTTTACAAGGTAGTCGACGCTGGTGATCCTACTCTAGTAATCGCCCTAAATTAAAGGTGGTTCTGAGGTAGATGAAGGTAAGTTGACATATAGTATCCGTAGGCAAAGTATGCGGAGAACCAATAAGTATGTGTCTAATATCCGGACATAGTGATCTAGCACTCGGTCCTAAATTATACGACTAAGTCGGTTGGACTCAGTCGTCCCCAAGCGGTGCTTGACGGCGGATTTGATATCAACATATGTCTCTGATCACCTCGGTGATACTCTCATGTAGCTTAAAGCATGCACGTATGGCTTTGGGACGAAAAAGAGAGCTCACAGCATGTTCCGAGCTTGATATTACAAGAATGGCTGGGGCTCCACCACGCATCGAAGACACGCACATATGCTCGGGTTGGTATTGGAACGTAGCGCAGATACTACGTCAAATAATAGACATGGGTAAACTACGCAAGATGTTGCGCTTGACAATGCAACAAAGGCGCCCCAGAGCTGCTCTGCACATAAACCTATATTTAATCATAAAGTATATGGAGATCTTGCTGACGCTTTGCGTTTCTTTGTTGGCAATTCGTAAGCCAAACCGGCTTCATGCTAAGACATAAATGTTTAATATCCTCTATTCTTATAAGTTCGGATGGAACGGTGAGGTGCTAGGCCCCTTGAAGACCGGGGTAGAGGAATGGACACAATAAAATCCACCTACTGTATTTCTCCGTGTGCACGTATTTGTTAATTACCTTGAGTAGAAAATATTTCTCCTTGGCCCTTCTAACAATGGTTTCAAAGCTAACCTTTAAAATCAGGTATCTAAGTAGTAGTAATTACTGACTCTATCGGCCGGTAGCTAGAATCTCTGTCCTACTGGAAACGTTGCACGGCTCATGCATTCATAGATTATCCTATGTTCATACAAGCTGGTCAATTCCGCCATCCGTCGAGCTGGGCAAACAGATGCAGAAAATATTGTCACATCCTGCTTCCATTTTAGCTGTGGGATGTGACACTCTTTATTTCTATCACTTGCCAGGTATTGCACGCGCTTATTGATCAAAGGGATTTATGATATGTAAGGGATCCAGAGCTTGTGCTCCATAAACGGTGCTACGCTACTGCCGTGTAAGCCAGATGCGGAGCAGACGCAATAATCCCAATTTCGTACTGAAAACCTAGATCAAGATTCGACATTTACCTATTCTGGCAAGTTTTCCACTTCTAGCCTATATGCGCAGTTACCAGAGCACCGTGGTATGAACTAGGTAGGTAGCATCAAAAGCTGACTTAGACCCTCCCCGTTACGGCAGATTGCTGCATGCAGCCTGGCTAGTGAGCCGTTGTGAACTTCATATGCAAGCATTCCACGGCTTTTCTTCTCTCACTATAGATATATTCTCCACTCATCGTGGTCTCATATTACTAAAATGGGTCGTTTTGCGGAAGATGCTAGGCCTGGTGTGCATGAATTCTGGGGAAACCATCATCCAGCTGCTCAAGTAGGTATTAATGATTTGCATTCCGACGTAATGTAATGGCACCATACCCTTATGGCTGCTTTGTCAATAAGCCGAACGAGCTCTTCAAGGATGGAATCCTCGCGCATGAATTGCGGAGATCTGGTCTGGCTGGCGCCAGCAAGGGCAGTGGGAGGCGAGCAGAAAGACGACAAGATAAATATCCTGCCCTCCTCCATCGGGTGACAGTCATCACTGTGGGTGGTGGTGTACTAGCTTCAGGTCGGGTGACAGACTCCTTACATCTTCTACACTCAAGATGCTGCGACGGCTTCTACTTGGCGCTGCTGTTTACGGTGGGCTAGTGTCCGCCGAGACAACGACCAGTGTCACATCCACGACTGTGAGCTCGTGTTCAACTCAGTTTGGCTCCGGGGGCGTGGCACCAACCCCCGTCCCTACTGATGAAACCCTCAAGACTGTTACCACGACCATAACCAGGAACGCTGTGACCGTGCCCTCGACCATTGTCGTCAGCGCTCCCACAACTATCACGGTGACGCAGCGCACAGTGACGACCTACACCTATGGCGACGCCACTGTGACTGTGCCAACTTTCACCTCAGGCGTTGGGCTCGATAAGACTGTTGCGACAGGCATTTTCGCCGCGACCGTTTGCGCTAATGGAGCGAAACCTACTACCGTGACAAAGTACACGGGCAACTATACACCAGTATCGGGGCAGGCCACCACGCTACCTGCCACATACCCAACACATGCTGTTTGCAGGACGAGTGTGGTATTTTCTTGGATACTCTTCCCGACGGTCACGTCGGGCGCCGTCACTACCACTGTGACGCCCACCAGCACTGTGACGTCGCCTACAACGACGAGCACAAGCACCTACATTTTCGGTACCGAGTACGTGTACCAAACGACGGTAACGATGACGTACACGACGTACACTCCACACGCGGTGACCACAACTAGTACCGTGGCGTGCGCGGAGGAGACCGTCACTAAGACGATCGCAGCTGAATGCGCGCCTACGAACGTGATCGGTGCCATCAACGGGGAGGGCATCCAGTCGGGCAGATACGCCGACCGCACCTCGGTCATCTACACGCGCGAGGAGCCCTGGGCCTCGGACGCGAGTGCCTGCTGCCAGGCCTGTCTCGACAACGAGGGATGCGGCGCCTCCATGTCTGGCTACGGCGCCTGCGGGCTCTACTACACCGCCACGCCGGACGGAGAGCCTGTATGCGATGCCTTCATCTTTTCGTTTGGCTCGAGCCCTGACGTGGCGCCCGGCCAGGGGCTGATTATGCAGAATGGTTGCGGTACGGTTCAATACGAGGCTTAGATAACTCAATTCTAGGTGTCAAAGGTCGTTTAGCAGTACTAGTGTATACCCTTGAAATTATTGGCCCCATGTATATAGCGACCTCGATTAGCAAGTACATCTAGGGAACTTTTACTCTCAAGTCTCAATAACCGCGCCAACTCGTACTTTCGTGAGCCAGCCAATTTCCGAGCATCGGAACGTTGTTGTTGACGAGAGGAATTCGAACTATCAACCTCAGCTGATTCTGTTAAATTGCCGAGAAAACTTTGAATAACAGATACATGAGGTTGACCCGGTTTTGCTGTAGAGGCAGAATTCTTTTGAATATGCTCTTCGCTTTGGGCACTTTTCTTTTTCTTTCTCTATTTGGATGTAGGGTCTTAAAAAGTGCATGAACCAGCGCAGAGGGTTTACTGGAAACATTAACCCCAAAGATAAGAGTTTTAGTCTTATTATTTATTAGTTGGTTAATCAGGTAGTTAATAGGATGTGGTAGGTGTTCTGAATATGATGTACGGTACTGGTCAAGAAGCAGGGGAAAGTCTACGAGCGTGTTGCACTATGGAGCACTGTGTGATCAATAATGCTTGGCTCCAAAGTGGGCTAAATAGGGCTGCTAGTGTAAGGCACTCATACCCAGCAACATGGGCAGAAGCATGGGGGCAATTGCGAACATCCCTGCCGACCCTTATCAAAAGTTCTGTAACCTAGACTAATTGAGTATCTTAATTGGCATGGAAGTTGTACCCCTGTGGACATGCATAAATAATGAAAGCAAACGTAGTATTTTAATGTTTATGTTTCGAGCGATACCGCACGAAGGCGTCTAAAGGATATTTACATTCACTAAATCACTATAAATACTATAGGCCATTCAGATATGCTACTGGCATTACCACCACCATCATCACGTAAGTTGTACTTAGGTGAGTTAACCGCAGTTTATAGTCAGAGAAACTATCTTCAAGAGTTATACTATATATGATTATATGTAAGTCAGTAAAGTTAAGAGACGGTTTGAACATAACATAGCAGTGTTTACTTACTTAACATGGGTAAGTTCCCAACACTCTACGGCTTTTTGTTTTTAATGGCATCTTTTGCTTATCTACGTGTTCGCCTTCGCCATAATCTATTTATCGCGCTAATATGGATTTCTTATTCCATACACATACATTTAACTATCGTCAGATGCTAAAATCAGATTCTTGAGTTTTGACGATGTTCGTATTCGTCACGCTAACATAACGGTCCTGTGAGAAAATTGTTTTAGGTCGGAAGACTTATTTGACTATGATGCTCTATCAAGTACGTGGATAGACCTCAAATCCACTGGACTACTTATCCCCGAGCAGTCATATCCTAAACGTTCCATGTTAAGTTTCTTCAATGCTTTGCGCCGCTCCCACTCTTCTCAGTTATTCAAAAGATCTGAGTGACGAGACGCTCTCTATATGACTAAGATAACAATCGACAAACCCCAAGTCAAATCTAACCAACGGCCCAAATGTATAGCGCGGCTACTTCGGTCTAGTCTGACTTGAGAATAGCTAAAGGAATTCGGAGGCACTACAGCGCGTACCTTTAGGCGACAAATTTAGTAAAGTGGCAGATACTACAATTTAAATATTTAATAGATTGGAGGAACTCGTGAAGATGTTATGGTTTCATTGGTAACCAGAGAAGAGAGATAGCTTCCCGCCTTTTTTTCTCTTTATATATTTTAGTACAGCTGTGGAAACTCTCTATCCTACATACACACCTTGGCAGATGACTATACGTGGAGACACAGTAATATCATTAGACTTCCAGGCGTATTTTAAGATTTCGAATGCACTGATGTACGGGATCATAACTCGCTTTACTTAGGCTAACAGAATAGTTAAAAGCGCAAGCTAAGCTCTACTACGACAATGCTGGGCGTAGAGATCAAGTATTGCATTCCAGAAAGGAGATCTCAATCGTCTTATTGCTGTGAAGCAATCTTTGCAAATGTTTGCAAGTTTTCAGTTGAGAAGCCGACTAAGATATGATATCGATCATATAGGTGCAGGTGAAGTGATGGCCTTCTAAAATTTTGTATGCCCGGATTCTCTGGTGACAGTGTAGGCTTTACTATCCGATCCCCATTCCGCCTTTTAGAAGAACATGAGAGGGTATTTGATAAATTCGATGACAGCATATTTGGCTCGATTAGAGCGGCTGAATTTCACCATAACTAAAGATAATACCACACTTACACAGCCAAAGGATATCATAACGACTACCAATGGCACAGCATGGAGTTAACCATGCACTAGTCACCAAGTCTAGCCGCCTACGTTGGTAAACAGAGGTCCCTCATTCTTGACTATTATATGAGACACTCGGAACCGGAGAACAAGCTCTAGGTGAATGGCATCAATTGGAGCTAGACGGAAAATATTCGTTTTGTCAAGTTTTTTATTTTCTATTTTCTGTTTTTTTTTATTTCTAGATTTTGAAACCCTCTTTCATCAAGAGGTTAGATAGGCGAAGTTTTCCTATGCGCCAAAACACTGCTGTCGAATAATTAGTGTAAGAAAGTAGTAAGAGTAATTATATCTGAGTAGAATGGAGTTAACTCTATGATATAGACTGAATGAGAAGTATAGTAGATATCTAATAGCTTCTATTATTTTGATGGAAAGCTACTCCTCTATCTCGTTCGATCTTAAGTCTATTCTAAAGGTATACTAAGTGAGATATGTAAAAGGCTTAGAGTTTTTGTGTAATTAAGAGTAAGTTAACCAAAATTTGGGAAAATAACTCCTTTCTCTACTCCTATTAGCCGAACCTCTTTTTTTTTTTTTTTTTTTTTTTTTTTTTTTTTTTTTTAACCAATAAAAAAATTTACAAAATAATAATAACAATAATAATAAATTTAAAGTAGGGGTTTGCATATATTTTTTTTCTCTTTTTTTCTTCTTTTTTTATATTATTTATGTGGGTTTGCTTTTTAGTCGACTAGGAAGAACTTTAAATAGAAGAAAGCGCCGTGGCTTTTGCGGACCCTAGTACACACGAGATTCTGCAATGCTGAAGATGAACTGTTTGATCTCTGGATTAGTCACATAGATTATCGGGTTGCTTGCAAATGGTATAAAATCATCATTTCTCATTTAAATTGGTGCCACACGTGTGTGATGATCTAAAGCTTAGAAAGTCTACGAATAATTAACCATTACAACATCGTAACGTTACACCCCACCCATTATTTCTCGTAAAAGAATCCCTGAAACCAAGTCTATTTAAGCAATAGCGGTCTTATCGTAAGGCTTGAGTGGCAGAGTGACCGGCGTGCAGTCGATAGTGCGGTCAGAATAGATCTCGCCTGGCTGCCAGTCGGGGTTCTGGTAAAAGTCGTCTGTGCAGTTGAGGGTCAAGTTGACAGCGCCATAGCCGGTAAAAGTAATCCTATGTTGCATGGTTAACATATCTCTTCCGTATTACAAGCCGCTAGGAGAGAGCAGACTTACGGATACTGCGGGTCTTGGTCGCTGCAGGTCCAAGTTTGGTTGACGGTGAGCAGACCAGAAGGCCGGCTGAAGGCGAAACTGGTCTCAGCGCTGGAGTTCTCCGGCACTGCACAGTTGTAGTTGAAGTTGCCGTAGAAGAAATCTGTCAGCTGAGTGCTGTAAGCACTGCAAATAACGTTGCCTTCAAGCGCAGGATTTGTCAGGTTGAAATCTACAGAGCCCGAAGCTATTTGGTGGGCTGGGGTCGAAAAGACATAACTGGCGTGGTAGGTAAAGCTCTCGACAGTCCACGAGAAGTCGCTAAACGATGTTGCTGCGCAGCCGGGGTTGCTGTCCCGTGGACTCATGTCGTAGGGTGCGGCGGCGACCAGGGGCAGGGTCGCCGCGAAAGTTCGGAGAAAGCTGTGCATTCTGAAAAAGTACTGGATTCAAAGACGACTATGAAGATGTATAGGTTGGAGAGAGTCTGGCTCTGGCTGATGATCACGCTGCAATGCGGTTATGGTGCTGTTGGCTTGATGATCTGGAATGCATCTTCATTTCCACCACGACGTCCGCCACACTTTATATATAAGAGGGTTGACTAAGATCGATGTGCACAAATACGGCCGTCAACCTCGCATGCGCAAGCGACGGAACGTTCAACAACGCTCTGGCAGTATACGGTGTTGCCCGCTATCGCCTGCTACCAATCTGAAGACAGTGGATACATGAATACGGACGAGCCATGACGTCTGCAGATGATCATCTCAGCGCGACACTAACATCTGTTGCCAAGATCTCGTATTCTGACTTCCGGGATGCCGCTGGCGAGCCCATTCGAAGCCAGGCGAGCTAGGCACCCTGTCAGCAACACATATATGTAGCACGGACTATTGGCGTTCGATTCAAGTCCTGCACAAAAGCTGAACCCCTGTCGTACCACTTCATCAGATATTTGTGGTCTAGAACACTGCATTTGCTGTGTATTTATCTACTCTAAAGCACCGCTAACCTCCTAATTAGCTTTAAAATGCCAGGTCTACATGCAGGTGTCAAAATCAAATATATTATTACCTCTAAACATTCTCAGCACCCTGAGTCTGAAAGTGCCCAATGCCCCCATCCGATGCGGCCGCTCGGTCGCTCCAAAGAAGGAGAAAAAAATATCCGTGCTTACACCGCACAAAACCAGCATTTCCGTCGTAAACACTCCGTATACAAGAATTCGAAGGACTCGTTTGTTAGACCGTTAGAGCTAGTGGTGACGGGAGATCCACTAATTATGCGCCGATAGAGACCGGACCGTTTCCACTGATGCATACCGCCTATGTCTTTGTCTTACCAGAGATACACAGACCCTCGATTTTCTATTTTAGGCCTGCAGCCCGATTTCGGCCCTATGTAGCGCTCCAACAGCTCGGATTGGCCGAACGTTCTTCGATTTCTCGTATCCTTTCCTGTCTTCTATTGTATATCACCTTTGGTCTCAGTATTGTCTTGACGGAGTATTACGACTTCAAAATCGTGTGGTTCGTACCAAGGACAAACACTTCTCAGCGAACCCATTTAATGGGTCTCGTATCGAGGTAATTAAAAATTGAGACTTGAATGGGGCACGCTCGGTGAGAAATCAAATGAGTGTATAGCGAATATTGTTTATAAGCCATTTGCTGCTTTTATTACAGCAATTAGTCCGGAGAACAATAAACTCGGTGTTCTATTTTAGTTGCCAGGGTAAACACGAGGGTGTCTAATGATCGTCGTTTTACACTACTAACTGAGTCTTATATTTCGAAGACTCCTCACCATCCATGCTAGTAGTATACCATGTGCTTAGGCGACATCTTGCCTTGGTCAATTACATTTGGTCTTTTGGGACGCAAGGAACAGATTACCGAAGGATTGCCTTTAGGAGGATATAATGGCGGTAATAGAGTGGTGCTGCGCGACTTTGGCATTAGTTGCCTTGGTTCGTTTGGGACGACGTTCGTATTATTGATAATCTAACGACGCTGCAGATCTTGATGGATTCTGAATAACCCAAGAATAGCCCTAGTAGCCTTGAAGGGCTCAAATATCTCTCAGGGAAGAATCAATATAGGATATCACTTTTCGAAATGTTCCAAACATCGATTGCTACACCAGAATTAGGGACACTTGAATACGAAGAGCTAGACGGTCAGATGGTGTTCAATATGAGAGGCCCATAATATGAGTTGGCCAAAATCAGACCGAGATGTCTGAGATAACATGTTTCAGCCACGAGAAACAGTTCACGATAAGTTATGGTATATCTCACGGAGGAAGTACCAATTCGAATAGCAATTGCGACTTGCACGAGGAAAAGAAACTCTGATAACCGAACACCGCTATGAACCAGTAAAAACAACATTAAAGTCACAAGATAGAGCAGAATCACTGCTGAGGGAAGCCACAATCTTTTTTTCACGTACTCAGGGGCGTATGCAGTGTCGTGTTAGTACTAAGGGTGCTTTGCTATTGAAGCTATTAGCCTTTTCAATGAAGTCCGAACTATCTATGTCTTTGTCAAGGGTTTATGTAAGTAATCCTTGTTATAGAGAGTGGCCGAAGAAATCACAATTCAGCAGCGAATATGACACAAAGAAATCTTACCATAGAAATGTGCCAATAATTGGTTTCCCATCTTCGCGGAACACAGAACGCACATAACCGGCAACCAAATTTGATTTAGCCCTTTAAGCATTATTATTCAAACTTTTCGAACTAGTAAAATTCCTCTTATGATTATGGCGCCGCAAGGCTATCATCTGAAGGTCATTTTCATCTGGACAGCTGCGGCGAAATTAGCCCATCGGTGTCAAACACAATCATGTTATTCATGTTTGTCGCAGATACACCTTCTTCGATGATGATATGCTTAATCTAGGGCATATTTGGGTTTCTACGAAGCTAGCACCTTGTGATTCATTGTAACGCAGTTATGGATGGTGACAAGGGCGAGCCCTGATAACGAGGCATTATTATCGGCTCAGATATAATAACTCAATACTCTAGAGCGGGCAATAGCAGCCTGCACATGTAAAATACATATTTCGAAGATTCAACGTCCTGAAGCTGGTCGCATTAATCATAATTCGATTGCAAAATACTGTAGATAGTCGCGAGCGAAACACCATAAAGCGCCTAGAGAGCGTACCCTTGGTTAATTCACAAATTAGAATCCGTAATTACTAGAACAATCATTTCTACTATATTCACGACGTGCCTTTAATCACCTACCAATATTGCACGATACAACCCATTAGTTTTATTTCGACCTGGCCTTACGTGTATGACTGCACCAGGCAAGTAGGAGTCGAGAAATTTAGCATTTCTCCGCGAAGAAAGAAAGAGTGAGACGTGATAATTGTATTAGGCGTTACATTCACATCGACTATAAGGGATAATATATGGCAACTCGCCGTTTTAAAGCACTGAGCGAGGTCTGGCAGCAAGTATTAGCCACTGCTTTAAATCGAGATATTGGCTGTAAAAACTGAGCTGCAAGTTAAGGGAGTTAAATAGAGTATCTGAAGAAGTTTTCCAAATTTATTCGCCTCAGAGCTACTCTGCCATGTAGATCAAGAGTGGTCGTGAAGATGTTGAGTAATCCAGTCTCGTCAGTCTCCGTATCCATTGGTTGTTGCATTAGCATAATTACTAGTTTAACGAGTTAGAATATAATTACCTTATGACTTAGGTGAATGAATGCAACAAACCGACCGACTATCATTGCTACATACATGTAAGCGCGGCTCGGTTGCGTGGCACGCGACTTGCATGCAATAGTTAACCTAGGCCCAGTGTAGACCGATGGTCAAAAAGACCACGATTGAATGAGGTCAGTTCGGGCAGGGGCCTAACAACGCGGTCACCGGTCGAGACTATTGAAATTGACTGCCTGCCTGCCTACCGCTCTACTTCAAATAATTATCCCCATACCTTATTAATGCTTTGACTTGACTAGAGTAGGTAGTCTAGCTAAGCCGCAGGGTTTCAACTTCAGTCATCCATCCATCCAAACCTCCTGCCACAACTTTCAAAACATACCGCCGATAATCTTCCATCAAGTGTATGCGCAAGCTCTCGCCACCGACATGGCACCGCCCGCCGAAATCACGATCCCGACGACATCTCTGCACACCCCGACCGATAAATCTAAGCCATACACTCTCTACAACATCACCTTACGGCTTCCCCTACGCACTTACGTCGTCCAGAAGCGTTACTCCGAATTTGCCACTCTACACCACACTCTAACCGCCCTCGTTGGCGCCGCCCCCCCAGCTCCGTTACCGGCCAAGTCATGGTTCAAATCTACCCTCTCGTCACCCGAGCTGACCGAGGACCGTCGCCGCGGCCTCGAGTCCTACCTCCGCGCCATAGCAGAGTCCCCTGATCGTCGGTGGAGGGACACATCTGCTTGGCGTACCTTTCTCAGTCTGCCGGGCCTGAACAGCGCCGGCAATAGCGCAGTGAGTGTGCGGGGTGGCTACGGCGTTCCCAATCGAGATGCTGCAAATGTCGCCGCCGCCCAAGATCCAGGCACCTGGTTAGATTTGCATGGAGAGATGAAGAGAGATTTTCAAGAGGCCCGGCGGTGTCTGGCCAGGAGGGACGCCGCAACAGAGAATGCCGTAGCCCTAGAAGCCGGATCTGCTGCCAAGAAAGCAGTAGTCAAGGCCGGCGGGTTGTTGACTTGTCTGCGTGACGGGCTCAAGGTCATGGAAGACGCGAAAAGGCTGGGCGAGGGCGAGATCAGGAGGCGGAAGGATCTACTCGCGGCAGCCCGTGTCGATAGGGAAGACCTCGAGAAGCTAAGCTCTACCATACCCGCCACGGCAAAAGTTTCGCAGAAAGGCGCACCATCGGCGTCCGATAAGGCTGCACTGATAGGGAATGCGGCATCCAAGGGCCGCGGAAGGGTACTGGGTGCACCACTTCCCGAGACCGAGCGAACAAGAGAACTGGGCAATCAGGGCGTGGCCCAGCTACAGAGACAGATGATGCAAGAGCAGGACGAAGATGTGGAAGCGCTGACCAAGATCATCAGGCGGCAACGTGAGGTGGCCGAGGCTATCGACCGTGAAGTACGAGAGCAGACCGAGATGCTGGATCATGTCAACAACCAGACCGATGTTCTGTCAGGCAAGGTCGGGGTGGCAAAAAACCGCGTTAAGAAAATATCGTGACTCGAAGCATTTCTGCGTCTGTTTGTGCGCTGCCTTCTTTTGTGGCTTGAAATAGTTGTCGGCGTTGCTGGACTCTTTCAAGGAACTGTCGAATGGGCAGCCTGGTGCGTCGAGTGCATTTACTTACTCCTGCAAATAGACTGAGACAAGCTTGGCACGACCACCGAGAGATTGCTTGGTCGTCAGTTGTTCGACCACACCACTCGGCTTTTGCTCCCCCACCGTCATTGTCTAAATATGCATTGGTGCTAGTTGACTATTATTGCATACGGCGAGCGTGGCTTCATCTTCGTTGCTTGGACACGTATAGGCTCTCTTTTATGCTGGTTTGGGATATACTTGCTTCGCACATCATGATACCAATAGACCAAGGTTGTATTTCTGCGCCATGCAGTTAAACATGAAAAACCCCATGCAACCGTGATCATGTGCATACAGATTTTGATTGCATATGGAATAGAGTGCTAAGGCAAGGATCGAGAATGCAATTAAAATTGAAACCCCAAGAGCGTTGCTCTAAGTCACTGATATGCCATTGCCGTTTGTTTGCTCTAAACCAATCCTGAATTATGGCTCAATACTGTGCTGGCTAGAGGTTCGTGATGTTATATAGGGAACATCAGATACGAGACACAACAAAGCTCGCCATGAGGCAATTATAATTGAAACAACACAATGGGTCTAGAAATTCGATTCATAACTATATAAGGGCCTTATTTCCTTTCCCTACTAATTAACAAGCTGGCGCAAGCTCAACTAAATACTGCAGACACGTATGCAGCCGAACCTGTATCAACTTCAATATAGAGGAGTAAATATTATCAAGAACAAATCTTCTCTTGTCCCAAGTCCGATGGTCCTGTTCTGCCAAGTCTACTACATTTTCTAATCCAAGGCTCAGTATCAAATTGCTTGGATGTCGTCGACTTCGTCAGCTTCATGTCCAAAATCGCCATTCGCAATATGAGCATCAAGGCCAAGATCTCTAGCCCAAACTGCCGTTAACGTTATCGTCAATAATGCAGTTATCAGTTTCGATATTTTGGACTTAGAGGAGTCCCAGAGAGTCGAAATTCTGCCATGTACAATCCTCTCTCAAACATAGAGTGTAAAGGAGATTTGGTTTCAAGATGAGTAAGCTCATGGCTCAGCTCTAGAAACGATTGGCTTCGCAAATATCAAAGCACCATCTATACAGGTATAGGGAGACGGCCTGACTACATATAGGCAGACACAACCTGTGTCGATAAGTCAAGCGGCGTTGAGCTCATTGATGCCACCAGTCTCATATGTACCTGGTACGAAGGGGCAATGGTCTCTTACGCCCTCCTATCCGGTATAGGATCTTGAAGGAGTGTCCTCGAGAAGACTTTAGGAGTCTCACTAGTCTAAGCACGAATGGCCACTCTGGGAATAACAGTGCCGCGGGTTTTGCTACTCTGCTCGTGCAGTTAATAATATACATGTGAGATTCTCAAAGAACTGCCTCTCCCTACCGAGCTGTAAACTTTTAAGGCGTACATCATTTTCTCCAGTATCATCTCAGCAAGAATTTGTATCTAGAGAAGTGTTGACTCGAGTACGAGCCTATATGGTATGCGAATATGATCAAGCGGATAGTACTTTGAGCTCCTAACCGCCAACTACAAGTGTTGAAGACATCAATTATGTGCTGCCTATTTGGATTAATTACTCGGCCTCGATATGCCACTACCTGACATAAAGATCTAAATGCGTTTTGAAAGCTAATCATAAGAGAGGATTGTGAAAAATTCGAAGCACTAGGCGTTAACACACAGGGTTCAGCTCGCAAACTAAAATGACCCGTGGCTAAGAACGACCGAAGACTAACCAGTGGATAGACCGAGACATCCTGATATGTGTGCATTATTGAGTACCCCCTATTTGATACTTCGTAGACCAGCTGAACGTCTTCAAAATGATAAATATAGGATTTTTCACTGCGCGTAGCGCGATAATTTCAAGAAGGCTCGACCAGTAGGCAACTAGTCCTAACAAGTGGACGGTGTGACAGTTTCATTCAAAGACCGACAGGTGAGGCCGGATGACTAGTGATCAGTAACGAGAGCTCAAGAAGCTTCACGTCCCGTTCAACATCCACATGTTCACGACAAGATTTATGTACTCGATGAGCCTGCCGCTACTAACGTAAGCATGTTTAAGCCCAAGAAAGGACAGTGAACGTGATACACGGGAGCACACTTCCATATTGAGCTCTAATCTAGGTGGGAGCGTGCAGGACGGGGCCTGTACGACTTCTAGACATGGAATATGGATCCGTTGGATATGTCGAGAAGAGACAGATCTCGCGCCTAGCTGCATGATACATCGGATCGTGGCCCGAGGTAATTCAAGGACGACACTTGTTCTCGACGAAAGCTTTCCATCGAGCTGCCTCTTTACCGACTCTTAATAGTCTTTCTTTTCCATCTTGTCCGACCGGGCGGCGAATAAGAAAAGAGCTCTCAGAAAGGCTAAAGTAGATAGGGCTTCAATTAAAATGCAAGGCTGGTAACCGAGATGAGCAGACTGTTTACTCCTCGCGCCGCTGAAGGGTGAAATATAAAATATGGAGGCATATATATCATATGCAGGGGTGGTACTTCTGTTTCCAACGGGTTGGATCTGACAGGTAGTCAATAGGGGCTCCCATCGGAAATATGCTTTAGAGCAAACATTTACAGATGATCAGAAGGTTACATTTTTCACAATAAGCATTTCGAACAGACTCGATTATCTGAGTACAAACGATCTAACCGGTAAGATTCGGTCTTTGAGCTATGGATTGGAGCAGATTTTCTTGAATCTGGGTAGGAGATAACCAGACAATAACCTTGGGCTTGTGCAGTGGGTTTGCTCCGAGGTCGATATCTAGCTATTGCCATTCTGTGTCTCGTAGACATGCGGCTTTGTGCCCCCGGGATCCCAACCATCACGCTTCTCACCATGACCCAGATGGCGTCCTCCTTGCCCAATGCGCAACCCTCTGCATTATTACGGCGCCTCGACTCCAGCACCTGCGAATTCTTCGGGTCCATCGACAGCAATGGGGTAGTCAATTTTTACACGGTTCAAATGGCTGGCTGGGGCAACGATGGGTCATCCTCTGACTGCGCGTTCGGAGTCTTATATCAAGTCCAGACGCAGTGCCGTGCAAAGCTCGACAATTTCACCTGCGTGCAAATCCACGAGAATCTACACGATACCCAGGTCAGCTTCCGTATGAACAAAGCGACTGTCTCTCAACCAGAATGCGTTACAGAAGGGTTAAGGTTGGCAAGCCAAGATTACCGCGATGAGCAGACTATCGAGTGCTTGTGTCTAGCTAACTGCTGGCCTTCGGAGACGACATCCTAGAGGGCTGTTAATCGGGAGAGAAGATGAACTATCTGGTTATTCGCAAGCTCGAAGACTGAAGATCAGTCGAACACAGAACAAGAAATCTCACGGAATCAAAGGATAGCTAATAAGAAGTATGTGTTGGCGGCTACGGCGGTAGTAAGTTTGTTTATTCTTGATACCATATCAGCATTGACAGACGAGGCTTGATTGGTTCAATTCGACTCAGGGATGGCTTCGCTCAAGAGTTTCTTACAGGAATACTATATGTTGAGATTCCCCGGTGCGTCTGGGGTGTTTATAGGGATGACGAATAGGTTTATGCTTGAAGCACTTCGCTTTCAGTTTAATGCAAAGTACATACTTTTCACTGCTATATGTCAAGAATGTGCGTAACGAGCCGCATATGACACTATCACGCTGAGTCTAAGCCTTTTATCTATCATGAACACCCTGAAACTGGGCTGCTGTATGCCTGAAGGAGCATTGGTAACTTGTAGAATATTTGTGGATAGGCTTAAGGAAGTATATACCTAGGTAGTATGTTCCATGAGAATTAATAACTATGCACATACATTTCTACCAACGTATTTGAGCTAATTGTACCTCACTCAAAGGAGGGAAGCAAATCAAAAACAACATCCAATCATCCGCATACCGCTATATGCGACAGTTTATTCAGAAAACGTTACCTAACTGTGGCACCTGTTGCTGTTAGGATTGTAAGTGAGGCATCGTTAAAAGATTATGGCCATTCACCGTGAACGCCTCTCTAAGCATCGCCGCCCAATCTTACTAACGTCAGCGTATTCCCCAAAACGAGAATTATCGCGTCATCATGCATGTTTCTGGAAAGATTCCAGCGGCAAAGGGGAAAGAAAAAAAAAAAAAACGCATCGGTGCGTACATTGGCACGGGTCCTTGATACCCCCCAGTAGACCCGAGTCCGTGAGTGTGTTCGCCACTGCAACATTGAATGCAAGAGAAAGAAGAGGAAAAAAAACCACCGTCATAAATAATAGCAACAACAAAAATTCTCATCGTCTCCTGTGAGCCTCTTGCGGCGCCTAGCCTACATCGTCAGGGCCCCGCTAGTTCTGCGTAGGCGCGGTTATTCTCGCTGCAACCACTGCCGAGAGACGGGCCGATCAGCAGGGCCTGAGGGACTGACGATCAGGGCGAGCCACTGGGTTTATCGAGTTGGCCAGGCCCGGCTCTCCGGAGATGATCTACATCGGCGAAGGTTGGCTTCTGAACTGGTGGGTCTACGATACTGCATCTGTGCATCTCGCGACCAAGGAAAATCGTGTTTTCGATCTCGTATATACAGTCGTCGCTCGACCATCTGAGCAACGATGAGCAGAGATTTCCCCCTTTTAAGGCGTAGATTACCTAGGCTATTCTGTGAAAGGCTTACGACACGGAATTTAGTTTGACATTGTGCTATTATTATTATCATGCAAGCTCATATTGGTTGAATAGTCTGTCTTATAATACCGATATGTTAGTTGGATTGGACCACCCAATCCATCGCTTTAGACTCTGGGCCTACTGAGTATATAAAACAGTGACTTGGCACTGTTCGGACGGCTTCCCTTAAAATAGCTCAGGAAATACCGCGAACACTGCATCTACTACGATTGAGGAATAACTAGGCTGTTGAAAGTAGCTAAGGTAGCTACACAGCCTAGCTGGCGCGCCGTATGGGAGCGCGGCTATATAAAGTGTGAGTGGGGGGTTTTGGCGGTCAAGTTCTGCAAGCGGCCTAAGAGGGCACTGTAACGACAAGTAGCCGTGATGCATTATAGGGATACCGACTAGGAAGTAAAGTTCCTGGATTAGGTCACTGTAAGATGTTTACTGCTTCGTTATCATGTTTCTTATAGATAAGAATTTATAATATATGAGATTCTCTTGCCGTAGCTACGAAGCCTCCTTAGGAAGCGAAAGGCCGCAAATCCCGTTAGCCTTTTGAAAATGGTATCCAGTTGGAAGAAGTTTATTTTCACCTAGAATTAGGTTGTTAATATTGTAGTATTCGGGTAGTTACGGAGTAAAGCATGTTGATAGATTTAGGCGAAGATGAACACAGCTGGACTGCTTGCTGCTAAGGAATTAACGATGGTGTATGGATACCACCTCGCTAGCTGAGTTAAGTAGAACGCCACTAAAACGTGGTAAGTAGTTCGTAAGATGAAAGGCGACCTACGATCGTGACACGAGGCTTTATGCGGTTTGTCGAGCGACATCGTGCAGGTATTATGAGGAAAGGCGGGTTCAAGAGCATAACTCTGCAACCCAAGATCGTCCTATGACGACAGGATGCGAGTGGTGTTGCTGGCTGGCACTACCGATGTCTTCTCCGGCACTGCATTGCAACACACTTTGTTCCCCGATTTTCCAGCATCGGATAAGTATAATGACCCAAATGTATCACAATGCGGCACGGTAGAAACCTTTAGAGACATGCGCGTGCGCGCATGCGTGCGAGGACATTGTCACTACGGCGACTTACACTGCAGTGGAACAGTCCAACGGGTGGCTCGATGCCACAACATCCTCCACCAGGGTAACCCAACCTGCAAACCGCTGATCATAAGTTCTGGATGCGCTGTAGAACAGCCAGAGACTGGATCATTTCGCACACGAATGGATAAACGATGCGTTTATCCGTTGGACGCTTCCGGGATTTTTACTGTGTGCGAATTCCTGTAGTGGGCTTTAAGCTTATATTTCGCACAATACTTCTACGATACTTTGTATTGGGGGCGAAGTCAAAATTAAGAGTCCTGTGCTTAGGGAACTGCCCTGATTGGGATTATCATAAAGCCATGTCTGAGCTCTTTTTGGTTGTTTAGCTGGAACCGATTGTCTGGTCAGCTAGGAGTATAAAAACTGCGCATGTGGAAATACTGAATGTTCATCGCGCAATTGCTAAGCACCGACTGAAAATGGATATAAGACCGAAATTCATCACGGGACCGTGAATGTTTTGCGATAGCTAAGGTTAGACTGATCCAAAATACGTCATGGTCGGTCGCCGCTTATTACATAGTAAGTAGTAGGGCTGTAGGATTTAAGATTTATATACATACGAAGGTACGGCCGTTGCTCAATCTATGACTATTATGATTGGACAAGGGCGAAGAATGTCCAATCATCATGAGTAATGGCCAATGAAACCTTTCCCTATTCAGGTCGAATCCGAGAAGGACTTAACGTTTGTTCATGTGAGTGATCGGCATACCTTGAACTGGTATCCCATCACGAGGGCTAGCCCTTTCCAAGAACGGGTCGTTGGCTTGCTCTGTGAAAGGTGGTGTCAGGAAAGTCTGGGGAAGACAGGGGTATCGTCGTGATGTGGGAGGTGCTCATACCATGCGAACATCGCAGGGTTGTTATGGGCTGATAATCTACTGAGTTCACTCTTCCGTGTATTGAAGCCCACTAAAGGGAGGCAATAAGATTCATCAACTATGAACGTGCTACTACCATGGCTCGACAAAATATAGCACGTCAGCTTCTGGGAGTGACCAAAGCTGCTGAGAAACCGAAGGCTTCTACCATAGACTTGAGAATGGGTGAAATCGGTGGTGAGACAAGGCTCTGATGATTGCTCTGATAAGACCGCCTGGAGCGTACGAGTATAGCTGACACGTAGTAGCAAAGTAATGTTCTGGGCACACATCAAGCTTCAACACGGGAACCTATTGTATAAATCATCCTGCATAATACCGATATATGAAGTAGCTGGCAGCTAGCAGTCAGCAACTAACATCGTTGACATTATTTGACTGCACCTAGGGACGGCCTATTGAAATAGTAGCAGCATGTTGCATAGCGATCTAGTTCTCATTGCTGTTTGCGGAGGACTTGGGAGTTCTGAGCTAAAGATAACCGTGGAAATAGATCCTGTAGTGGTAAATGATAAGGATGGCTTTAAGCATGGTTATCCATTAATACGGTTCACGGGAAATTTAAATCTTTATCCGCCATACTTCTCTACCTTAGATGGGTTGAATTGTGCCGAACCTTGATTGAGGATTGTATACATTGCTCATCGAACAGAAAAAAAAAAAAAAATTGATAGTTCTATGCCTTAGCTAATTATGCTGCACTTGGTACGGCACACTTCATCGAATTTATCTTTGATGGTAGATTGGAAAGCTAGGTTATGAGGTAAACGGTTGCTATTGTTCATCGAGGTGGTTATTAGTCACCAGTGACTGAGGCTGGTGGTGTGATGATGATCCTACACCGAAGCAGGGGCCTTGGTTGGGGAAATTTGGAGAAGATGCGATTCAAAATTGACCGATGCGAGCTATAGTACCGTAAAATGTAGATAAAACAGAGATTGATACAGATCTCATTGGATATGCCCCTGATTTCTTCGACGCCACGGTTATTGAGGAAGCGAAGGCTTGTCAAATATATTATGTGTTTATCTAGTTTTCTTGGGCGACCAATCATGGAAGTTAATGATCACTGCTCATATTATCGGTGAGTATCCGCCAGGACTTTGGCGTGATATCAGCCTCTCTGAAGATACGGGGGAAAGGGTTGGCTACTACACGTATCTAGGATGTATGTATCGGTACGACCATGAAATTCCCCAGTTACCAATCAGTGTCCTAGCCTCAAAGTGCGCACCTTTGCTGATGGTACAGACTGTGATCGCAGCGGTTTGGGATTACGCGAACAGATAAAGTCTACTGTCATCGAGGCTGAGCTCTACATAGCGTATAGTAAAGGTATAACCCAGACAACTCTGCAAACCAGTCAACTGGTCTTATCTAGTTTAGGCTCTGCGCTGATTGACTATACTAGTGACGGGCTTCGGGTAGGTAACTATATTCTACAGCCAGAACTACGATATAACCTAATGTTCTCAGTAGCTCATCCCTTACTGCGTATCTAGTACACCACACTGTATCGACAGCGCTACATGGTGCTACATCTCCTTGACCTTCGCAATGTCCGACGTGCAGAGCATTACGCCATCCGTGCTGGGCAGAGCAGGGGCTCGTCCTTAAGCCGCTAATACCCCATGCCAGTATGTAAGGGTAGTTTGAGTGCTAACTTAAATCGGGCTAAACCTACTGAGTACGGTACGCTGTTGGGAAGTCTGCGAATAGGAAACGGCTATATTTACTTGGGTGCAATATGATTGTGTGGATAAATGATAGCTATCTATATCTTCGCACCTTTGATTGGGTCTCAGCGATGGCGCAACATCTTTGCTAGGCATGTTTTAACGAGGTTGGTAATTGGCTAACCTAGCTCCTAACTAAAAAGAAGAATCTTATTGCATCTGCATTTGCAGCGATGGCGATTGTCATGGTAATTGCGGATGCTCGAGTTCTAAGCCACGGTATAAATGTAGTGTGAGGTGTTATGTCTCAAGGAAAGTAGACCTCATAGGACGCCTCTGCGCCGCCTTGCCGCGTTTCTCGTAATTACCTATGCATATCCTATATCTATTGTAGGCTTTTAGCATACCTGAACAATCATATGGCGCGAAGTTTCTACAGGCATTGGTTGACAACCGTAGATCTATCTATATGCTGACTTTGCCTACAGTTCTTGTTACAGCTCAAAGGCTATAAGTTGTAAGTAGGTCAAAAACGGTCCGTCGAGTTGCCTCTAAACAACAGCTCAAACCTATAACGACCTCCCTAGAAGCTTAAGAATGTCATGGGTCTTGTTTCACCGAATCTACCGAAACCAAATATATGTCTACGCGAATGCTCGCGAGAGAACTGCATCCCTCGAGCACATGCGAGGGCTCTCCTATCCAAGCCGGATTCCGAATTGAGAGCTAGATATAGATAGAAATGGTAATTGAGTGTAATGACTACCAAAGAGTATTTAAGGAAGGACCGAATAGTGCCTTTAAAGAATGATTATTTAGATATTTTGGACTCGAGCTGCTCAGGGTCCCTCACTTGCTTACGTCGCAAGTTTGACCAAGGTAAGTTTCAGTCAGGGATATATTTCCCGCAGTTTGTCTGTTTCAAGTCAATCCAATGGCCAAATTTAGTGCATGAGCAATATTTCGATTACGTCAAAATGAGGCTTTTATGTACTATGAGAAAGATTTATCGGTCGTATATTCATAAGCTCACGAGATGCTGTTTTGTAATAGCTAACGGTATTTGGCGGCTATAAAATGTTCCAGACGACCCGCACAAGCCGCGGCGTCGTGGAGCAAGCAGCATAATGGTGTGTCACAGCCTGCATGTTATGCAGTAGTTGATGGGTACCCTAGAGCAAACAGGCAAATAGACTCCATAAATATGACTCTACTCGCCCTACTAGACCTGGCGACTCAGGCGTTCGCAGCAGTAGGATGAAGCCGAAGAACATCGATGCCCCCCTAGGAGCCCAATGCTATCCGCTCAGCAATATCTCACCGTTGGTATGACGGCTGTCGACTCTGGTTAGGTTAGAATTCTGGACAAGGTAATATTGCTGAGCAATAGAGGAGTGCGCATCCCCGTAAACTCATATGAAGGTAATTAGGGCGTTAAAGCCAGAGGATTACGACTTTTCGAGGTAGCAGCTAGAGCGTGTCACTTCACCATGTAGTCATATCCTGAATTTCGGAGAACTGCCCCGCTATAGATGAATTCTAGATAGAGGCAGATATTCTAGATTGCCCTCGACGAACAGAATCTTCTATGTCCGATACCACTCTGTTAACCCACAGCCGGTGTCCGATAGACCCCTAAGATCCCAGAAGTCCGGAGCACAAGCTGGAGGCAGTATTATTGCAATTTATTTAGTAGCGAGATGTTCCAAGGATATCGTTATACGTTATATAAACAGTGCTCGAGATTTAGGAACCGACCTATGCTCGAATTTCCCGAACCGCGAGGTAGTCCTAGCAAATTGACGAGCCAAGGTTACAAATTGAAAGCCGACGTGCAGAAGTCGTACGTTCTGATGCCATTCTATCCATGCAATGCACAACGGTGGAGCTTGGTCGGGCTCAACTACTGCGTACGCTCAGTCAATCAGTTCGTCCGTCGCCCAAGACGTACATGATGCAGGCCGTGTAAATGTGTGAGTCAATGCAGCGACACCACTGGACAAACGGGCCTCTTGCAGATACAAACTCGAACTGGACTGGTCGAGAGCCAGCAGGCGACGTAGGTGCCTGCAGCCCACCACATGCAATGAAGGTACAGCTTCTATTATAGTTGCGAGCTAACGGCTGCAGAGAGGGACTTTCGGAGGGCCGCTGATGATAGCTGAACTACTGAGTACACGCACGGCTTATACATAACGGTGGTCGAGGCTGTAATTCTCATTCACTCTTCGCAGTCAAAGAGTGTATAGCCTGAGGCTTGGTTCTCATCTCGTTTCTAAGGTAGGTAATAGTCTCCAGTAATCGATCCAGAAGGGACCGAGTTCTTATCAGGCTCAAACTTTGGGCTCTCTTGATTACGGAACTACTACAAATATGCTCTCGTTCTTCAACTGAATGGGTTTGTACGGGTCTGTACCCATGAGCGATGAATAGAGACTAAATCAATGTCTCATGTCTGTTCGGGAGGTATCTAGATGTTCTTCTTAGTTATGCGAGTTTGTTCGGATAGTGAACAGACATATACACCTGTAATAGTGGCATTGACGAGTAATATCCGACACATACACACACACGAGCGATACGACTCTCAATGTCAATATCAAGAAGAAAAAACAAGCTGTTGTAAATTACCAGAATACTTATAAGGACCGGGGAGGGTCCAAGAATGGGAAACGGGTCGTTTGGAGGGAAGAAATGCAACATTAATGCTGCGTGATGAGGGCAAGATCTAAACCGGACCCCTGCTCCCCGACAGAGATACCTGGGCCGTCGGTCCCCTGTACTCTGTGGGTTGCGCATCTTGTGACCGCAAATCCACCCTTGCTTGTGGATTAGGCGCCGGGTCGTTGGTCATAGCTGGCCACTAGAATCTCGAGAACCTGCTAGAACCCTGCGCGGAAGTACCTTGTCTGGTGAAGCTCGAACCCTGACGCAGCTAAGGACCAGTATACCAAGACCACGAGCGCAAAAGTATCGCTACCGATGCTGGGAGTATCAGAAGAGCCTTGTCCGTCTCTTCGTAGCAAAGCTACCCTGCGCTGCAATAATAAATAAAGTATGCAGTATCTGAAAGGCTACATAGGTAGATAGGATGTTCGGCATGAGCCTCGTTCGGAGATATGTGCGTGCATAACTTGCTAATAGATGTGAAATACTCCTAATAGCTTGAGCTTACCCTCTAAACAACTCAGAGGGTATACTGGGAGTCAAAACGAAGGGCAAATCAACCTACTAACAGTACATTGTGTCTTCCTTTTTCCTCATATAGGCCCTTGGACAAACCTGAACTTGTATATCTATCGTCAATGACAAAGTATCAGCTAGGACAATGATTATCTTTTCCTCGCGCCGGCTACGAACTCAGCGGATGCTGAAAACGCTGGAGACGTTGACCATTCCCTGGAATAATACGCAGTACTTATTAGTGACACACCTTTTCTTGACAGGCCGTGTTGGCATTCGTCAATTGACTTTGCCGTAGGTATGTTAAGCTTCAATCGCCTTGCATGTTGTGCATGTCTCGTCCCGAGGTCTATCTAATTATTGTGCTAGGCTCGTTCAACGCCTCTAATAAGTCTTTTCTGGTGTAGGTGTGCTTGGTGCCGGGGAATTCACCAATTAGAATGCTATGGATGTCGATCGTGTAGGAAAATAGGAAGGAGATCTATCTGTATCGCATTGTACCAAGCGCGCACACAGAGAGCCTCGTCTCGTAAAAGTTGATAGGTATTAGGTACCACGAAATCACTTACAGCGAATCCACCTACCCTCTACGACTTTAATAGCGGCTCTTGACTTTGGATTATGCAACAGGAAACCCACTCCGATTCATCCACAGCGGTGATAGTTTTCCGACTACATAGTATTCACTCGGAATAAGACCAGGTGCTGATTTGTGACCTTGGTCCGCTCCATCCGATGTGCCCCCTTGTCCTGGAGATGATTATAGTAATAATTGCAGCAATTGAGACTTTGCAGCTATGAAAGGTGCTATATCTACAGCCTGAGCACTAAACCCCTCCATGAACTGTCGGGTCCAATCCTTGCTCGTGCTTCGTGTCTTGTCCTTCCACTCACTTTACCTCTCTGCTCTCCCCACCACACCTTTTTCACACCTCACACCTCCCACCTTCCACCACCATCATACACTCCACTCACATTCACTTATCACTGCACACTGCACGCTTTGTGGATTAGGTACATATAGAGAGATACCTTAGGTACTGTACATTTTGCCCTCTGGCAGCGCTCTACTACCCTGCGCACCCTCCAATTCCGACCGGCCGACCGACCCACCCGCTCAGAAGTGCGCCTATCGACCGACCTACCTACCTACCCACCTAACCTACCTGTCTACAACACACTTCGTTGCTCTACCTCGGAGTCGCTACTACAATATTGTCAATTGCTTTGCCTGTCTCTAGCAACGTCGACCTGTTCTCCTCAAGAGTCCACGGTTCTCAGCCGTCGGAATTCACCCTTCTCCTCTTCTTTTCTGTGTATGTAAATCGACCGTCATGTCCAATCCGTCGCCTCCCGCCGCCACAGCTTCTGCGACCAATGCTGGTAACGATGACTCTGGTATGCCCACCCACCTTTGGATGCCCCCCCCCTCAGCCCCTCCATCCCTCCATCTCAGCCCCCCCAATCGATACCTATCGAAGTCCCCTCTATCTGCGTCGACCACTGTCGACAACCACTTGTAAAGACTGCGACGAAATACGGATTTTATGAGACATAACCTTGATGGCGATTACTGACAATGACTGCCAATGCTCCAGCATCCACTATTACCGTGAATACGACTAAAGCTCCTGCCCCCGCGCCCTTTCCGCCGCCCAAGACTGATAAACCTCGCCCTCATGTTTGCGCAACCTGCCAACGCTCCTTTGCTCGCTTGGAGCATCTGAAGCGTCATGAACGCTCCCATACCAAGGAGAAGCCCTTCGAGTGTCCCGAGTGTACGAGATGTTTTGCTCGCCGGGATCTGCTGCTGCGCCACCAGCAGAAGCTGCACCAGTCGACGACTCCCTCGTCGCGCCCGAGAAACCGTCGGGAGAGCACCAGTAGTACTGCTACTGCTCAGAGCCGCGCTCGGAAGAACAGTGTCGCCAGTGCGAATGCCGCTGCTTCTAATAATGCCTCGATGCGACCGCGGGCAAATACCATCAGTCATATTGACCCCAACCACGTGCAGATGATTGCTGCCGCCAACGCTTCGGTCGCCAGGAACCAGCATATGCCCGCTGCTCACCATAGCCGACACCAGAGCCTCGTCGGCCTGCCTATGCACAACCTGGACCACCCCTTTGCTGGCATGTCCGCTGTCATGGGCCACCGGGGCATGAGCCACGGCTTACCTAAGCTCGAGACCCACGGTATTCACAACATAGACTTCAATGCCGGCTTGCGTACGGCTCCTCCGCTGCCATTCCAGAATGATTTTGATTTTGAGGGATACCTGTTCAGCGGCCAGCCGGGTTCAACCATTAATCCGAATGCGCTTCATTACACGGAATCTCCTCACTCCATGTCGCTGGATCCGACATCTCCATTTGGCAATGGCATGACTGACATGTCTACCAACCAACATGTCGAGGACAGTTTTGACTGGTTAACTGGATTTGAGCACCAGATGTCCTTCAACACGAACCCAAATGAAAATGCCGTGGACGGTTCATCTCCTTCTGCCATGAGCACCACCAGCCAGAGCGGCATTAGTGATGTGATGCTCGACGGGTCCAACAACACGGCTATGCCAGCTGCTACTAGCTCCATCTGGCAGCCTGCTCTCATGGGGCCACCTCAGGTTTCTAACCACTTTTCTTTGGAAATGAGCGGTGGTGTCTTCCCGGACCTATTGAATGGCGCTCCAGTCTCGCCCCAACCTCCTACGCAAAAGACCATGAATGATATTTTCTTTTCGACACCACCACCTTCAATGAGTTCTATGAGTCCTTCCCTTATGCCAGGGCTAGCCACGCAGAATCTGAATCAGGCCCTGAATTTTGGACCAGGCCCTGAAACTCCCACTTCCATGGGCGGCGGCCACCAGTCTCATTCACCCGTGGCAACTATCACTGATGCCACCAGGAATGCTATTGCCTGCGCTCTTTCACAAAGCGCGGCGATGAGCAGTGGCCGCAAGTATTCGTTCCCTTCACCAAATTCGCCTATGTCTCCCCAGCTCCAGGCCAATCAGGATATTTTGCCGGAGTTCGCCAAGAACTTACCAAGCACCCAGGACCTGCAACGATATGTTGGAAGCTATCTTCGATACTGCCATCCACACCTACCATTCCTACATATCCCTACCTTGTCTTTTGATATGCCGCCCAGCACTGGGCGCACAGGTACGACGGGGGGTAGTGGATGTCTAATTCTGTCCATGGCTGCCATTGGTGCACTATATGAACTGGAGCGACCGCAATCCAGAGAGTTATTTGAGATGGCCAAGAAGATGATCCAACTATATCTGGAAGAAAGGCGAAAGGCTGATATGCGCAAGGCTGATTTTCGGCGAACACCTGCATCTGACCAAGGGACTCAGGGATCTGACTCATTCATCCACACACCGCTATGGCTCGTTCAGGCTATGTTGTTGAATGTGGTGTATGGCCATAACTGTGGTGATAAGATCGCTAATGACATTGCCTCCACTCACTCTGCAGCACTAGTTAGCCTTGCTCAGGCGGCTGGTCTGCTTCGGCCCATTAAGCTAGATTCGGCTGAGATTCGGGAAATCCAGGTAAATGATGCTGAGGGGAACTGGAATGGTGGCGACAAGGCTGAGACGGAAGAGCAAGCAGAATGGCTGCGGTGGAAGACTATAGAGGAGCGCAAGCGAACACTCTACATTATCTTCATCCTTTCCAGTCTCTTGGTTGCTGCTTATAACCATGCCCCGGCGCTCACCAACTCTGAGATTCTGCTCGATCTTCCCTGTGACGAAGAGTTCTTTGCCGCGGAGAGTGCTGCCGCATTCCAGCTGAAAGGTGGTGCACGAGCTGCTAATCATAATCGGATGACTTTCCATGAAGCTTTAGGGGAGTTACTTCGCACGAATGAGAAACAGCAGAAGCTTGCCATTAATAGCAATCATCAAGCATTTGGATCTACGGTTAATCTCCATGAGATCCCGAAGAGCGAGCTGAAACCGAGCACTCTCGGCTGTTTAGTTCTGATTAATGCGCTCCATAACTACATATGGGAGACACGGCAACGCCACCACAACAAGGTTTGGAGAAATGAGGAGACAGAGAAGATGCATCGCCACATTGAGCCGGCGTTGAAGGCGTGGCAATCCGCTTGGGCAAGCAATCCACACCACAGCTTAGAGAGACCAAACCCCTTCGGCATGGGCCCATTGTCTGCTGATGCTATTCCGTTACTTGATCTGGCTTACGTCCGCCTTTTTGTAAACATGTCACGGACGAAGGAGAAGTTCTGGCAGCGTGATTGGGACGGACTGGCAGAGGAACTGTCTCGTGGCACTGAAATCATCCAGCATGCCGAGCACTCTCCGGCATCTAACGCAGAGTCTACGACAGATCCCTCAGACGCGTCAGCTACTAGTTCCGTCTTTGTTGACTCACCACCGTCACAATCTTCTTCTCCCGAGTTTTCCGCTGTCAAATTCCCTTCTGCGTTGTCAACCCAACCCCAATCACAGCCTCTAGGTTCAAATCGAGCTATCTCACGCCGAGAGAAGCATCTGCGCAAGGCGGCATTCTATGCCGCTGATTCTCTATCTATGTCTGATAAGCTAGGCGTAACATTCGCGGAATTTACCAGTCGAGAGCTTCCAGTGCAGTCCGCCATGTGCTCGTTTGACTGTGCACAGGTTCTTGCAGAGTGGATTTCGACTCTTCAGGATCGTGTCGGGAGATATTTAGGTATACTCGGAAAAGATGACGTGGATTTGACAGGTGTCCCTGCTATCATGCTACTTGAAGATGAGGACATGAAACTCATTCTCAAAATCCAAGAGCTCCTAGCCAGTGCTGAGATGAAAATGAATGTGGATCTGGTGAATGGCACAGTCAATGGCAGCTTTGACGCTCGTCTACAGCTGGACGCGATGGGTGGGTATGCTGCCAAGATCCTGCGGGTTACAGCGTACATGCTGGACAAGTCTGCTGTGTGGCCAGGTGAGCTGCGATTCGAAACTCATCAAAGCATTTCTAACGTTCAATAGTTCTCAACCTCATGGCCAGATGCCTCGAAAGTCACGCAGCGTTTAGCCGAACACGGGCTGAAAAGTCGGTATTGGCTAGTGAGTGAGCAACCGAAACTAGCTTCCATGAGCTTTACGCTCCACGCTCCCTTTATACACATATGATCCTATTGCTATATACATTCTGTACAGGCCCAACTCTAGGCGAGTGGTGATCTGCTAGTTTTTCGGAATGAACTCGGAAAAAACAAGGCGGAAGTTCAGGCATCCGGACCTTTGTGCTCCATGGCCGACGTCCCGCAAGCCCTCCATTCGCATTATGCTTCAACCAATATCTACCGTCAAATTCCTATCGCCATCGAGCAGGACGGGCATTTATAATCTACTAAATCCACATCTCCATTCGGGCGAACTCGGCCTTTTGATCTTCAAGTGATCAGCTCATGGTTCAGCCCAAAGAATGTTATTTCTTGCTCCAATACCACGGCCGGCTCTTCTGATTATATTAAGCTTTCTCTTATCGGAAAATTATAACACCACCGGAACAGTTGTTCCACGGTTCATTTTGCCTTGTGGCGTCGTTTGTTGGAAGCACCACTAGATGGTTGCTATACTAACCAGTTTCGAGAGTTTGGATGAAGCAACGGTGTATCGCACGATTTTACGTTACAAACGAATCAATGATTCGCCATGCCCTATGATGATAACCGCCCTCGTACCAAGGGTGAATGACTTCGAATCGATTGTGCGCGAGAGATATGAGAAAGCGCCGCATAATTACCAATATTCCTAGGAAACTGATGTCTTCAGCATCCTAGAAAGGTATGAAACTACTACTATCCTTCTCAGAGCTGGAATTTGGCGAGCCAGGTTTGAAAAAAACCAGTTTAGGCATTGTGTTGTTGGAATGGGTGAAAAACGCCTCAATAGATGCTGTGGGCGTAGATGGAGCAGGAATAAAGAGCTATAGTGGAAAGCTGGAAATGTCGGCACCTTGCTTGAACGTATGCTTGGGAAGGGATATCCAATCGAGAGCCTAGAACCTATATCGTTGAAGTGATTCTTAATCGCACATGGTGAAAAAGAAGAGGCGCTATAGGGCTATCTGATGGGCCATGGCTGGACAGACCCGTGATTGAAAATACAGCAGCACCAAGCCCTCATTATGTGCCTTGCTGTACGCCAATGAACACAGTGGCAGGATGCGGATGCTGTACCTGGTGACCTGGGTTGAATCTCTTGGTAGATATGGGAAAGGGGCGCCGCTAGTCGCGGGTGTATGGGAAAGGGATACTTGCAAGACAAGATGAAAATAATAAAACAAAACCCACGATGTACTTTTGAGTACTGTGTCCTGTAACAGGTTGTTACGGAGATCCACCAGTGGTGTAGGGTAAATATTTCCGGCGGCCCTCGCCTCCCCATCCCGGAACTTTACAGATCGTGGCGGGAGCTAAGGTCAAGACTTTATTGACCAAACATTTAAAAATGCTAGACTCGTAAACTCTGGAGGCTAATAGCCAACGGTGATACGAGCTGTTTATACATTGTTTTCTCGCTTCCAGTAGGCGTGGCCATATTTGTTCTTTGCCTTCTACGCATCAATGTTAGCGAAAATCACCGATCCGGATCCTTTTTAACAGGACTGCACATTTACTTATACGAGCTTGAATATGCATAGGTCTAAGGCACGATACACTTAAGGTATAAACCAATCAATCAACCTTGCCCTTTCCTTTGCCATCCGAATCAGTGCCTAATATACTGCTCGCTGCACTTTCGCTACTACTCGTGCTAGTACCGCTAGCACCCACACAGAAACTAAAATCAACAACGCCCACGAGCTTGCTCACGCTCTCGACAAGTCCTCCAATATCATCACACACCAGCGAACTGCACACCTGTAGCACCGCGAACTCGGCGTACCCGGCCTGTGTCATGTTGCGCGCGTCGAGGAGAGCGTGGATTATGCCGGTCTTTATTTTGTAATGGTTATCCACTTTCTCGCTCGTCCCGTCTAGAACGTTCTTGATGCTGATGTCACTGCTGCTGCCACCGCCGTTGGCTTCATTGCCAGTTGTGGCCGCGTCAATGGCCTCCAGCTGGCGGGTAAGCTCGTAAGGGCGCGGAACGGTCAGGTGCGGCGGTATCGAGTGGCCGGATTGCAGCGCGTTTGATAGTAGTGTAAGAGTACTGACGATACTGTTTTGCATGGGCGAAATATCGGCAAGCAAGACGGCGAGGGCGTCAAGCCAAGCACGATTGTTGGTCCCTTCTAATCTGCCCTTTCCTTGTACGGGCTTCGATTTGGAATCCACCATGGTGGCATCAAGCGAGTCCGTGATTGTCATCTCGGGACAACCAGTACCACCCCCACCAATTGTGTAAGAGAGCAGCGTCAGGTACGAATTTATACGAGAGGCGCGCAAGATGATGTCCTCATATATTTCGCGAGGGAACCTGCCTCCTATTGTCGGTTCCCAACGCTGGAAATCAGCATGCTGCTTCAGCGCAGGCAGAAGCAGCATCAGCTTGCTGAAAAGACGAAGGCGATGCTTGGCGAGGTGATACGCGGGTGTACCTTTAATATTGCGGTCGCCCCCTGTACCGTGTAATTTGCTTTTGAGCGTTTCGTTGATAACGCTGAAGTAGTTGGCTAGCAGGTACAATGTAGCAGCGAGATCGCGCCGCAACCATGTCCTTTCTGTTACCGGGGATGGGAATATGGTCCAGAAGAAGGCGACAGCACAGCCACCTGCGACGGTCGCGAGACGGTATGGAGCTAGTATATATATTCTGCAGGATAAGTGTGAGTATTTAATGTCGTAGAGATTGATCATTATCACTTACGGATAGTAGGGTTGCCCTGTAGCCTCTGATCTTTTAACACCAATTTTCAAAACTTGCAACTCGTAACCGATGATTAGGACATGAGTAACCATGCAAATCATTATCGCCGGAATGAATTGTGGATATTTTAATAGGAAATAGAGAGAAAAGGCCTGGAATAGGTACAAGAAGACGAAGATACCGGGGACTTTCTCGTCAACAATGTACCAGGTGATAAGTGAGAATACCAGCGCCACGAAGGTCCCGAAAACTCGGCAAACAAACCCGTATACTGACTGCCCAGAAGCTGCGTAGATTATGAGATGTTAGCACACCGATCTTATTCGTTAAATGATAATGAAATGGGGTTTCAGCACGAACTTTGAGTCATGCCAATCGCGATGATGATCATCGCCCATACAAGCCTTTGCTGCTGGAAGAACACATACGTGTTCTCGAGGAATGCCACAATCCCGATCGTGAGCGTAGCACATGCACAACGGAATCCAAACGCAGACTCCTCGGACGATAAGAATTTCGAGATAGCGCGAACCACGTTGCCGAGACGCTGCCACGCGGTGGCTGGGGGCAGATGTTCTGGATCCCTTTTCTGCGCAAAGCTATCGCCCATGCACACAATTGCCATACCCGTGTCGAACAGGTCGGCATTGTTCTCCTGACCCTTGTCTTCATCGTTGAAGACACTCTCAAGCCACTTCCGCAGGACCTTAGGCTTTGGGATTATGAGGCGCTTGCGCGCCATGGTACCGTCTGCTACTTTCGAATCTGCAAATTGAACGAATTGTAGGACTGCGTTACCCGCCGCTTGCATCTGATGGACGAGTAATTAGAAATTCAGCACGAAAGGGAGACGGTCTTTATAAAAGGATCGGGTTAGGTTGGTGACATGGTTGACGTGATTACGCTACAAATGGAAGCCATGCCTATAGCAAGTGTCCTGGGATAGAGTACTCTGTACTTCACCGCAATGCCCACCAGAATGAAAATAGATCGATCCTTACCAGAGTTTCCATGTACAACAGAATATAGAGCTGTTCTTGATCGCGACGATGTTCCGTCTCCGTTTGAGGGAACGGATTGTTGTTGATCTTGTCATGAGACGAATCATCCGTTACAAGGCCCTTCTCATTAGCCCAAGTACGAAGAATCGCTCCGCGAGTATCACGGAACGATTGGATTTTGCCTTTCAGAGCTTCTGCGAAACCGGGTTCTCCAGGTTGAATGAGGTCGCCCTTCGATTCCACATCCGCATCTGCAGAAGGTCTGTTGGCGCTTCCCTTGCTCTTCTGAGCTTTGGGCCTAGGTAGGATCTCCAGCAGCATCCCGGCATGTTGTAATCCCTCATCAATGGCAACAGAGAGCTGCTCGAAGGGCTCATGGAGTTCCTTCATGACCTCATTCCATACACGCTTGTCTTGGTTTTTCTCCGCCAGAACTTCAAGCGGTGTCTCGGACGTGGTAATCCACCCGCGCTTCTCAGCTAGTCGCTGGAAGATATCAATTACCGTACCAATGCCATGGACGGGTATGATGACACTTCGAAGAAGTCTCAGAACGGTGGCTAGATCCTTGGCTGTTAGCTTGGCCCAAGCAATGTCTCTTTTAGCGAACGGCATATCAACATAGATCTTCCCTGAGAGGAGCCGCAAGTTGAACATGGTTTCTTTGATAGCTTTGGCCTCGGCCGTTGACCTTGGTTCAGCTTGCACCTCGTCATTCTTTTTGGACTTCTTGTACTCCTCCTTCTTTTCTCCTTCGACGGAATTCTCTGAATCGCTGAGATGAGTAGCCGCACAGATATCGGCAGGAACTGCAAACATATCTTCTCTTTCTAGACTCTGTAGGTATATCTTCTCTTGCTTTACAGCTCCTCGAAGAAGCATGATAGCCCCCTTTAACTGTCCGATCGAGGCAGCACGGCTCGGAACAGGTATGATCAGCAGAGAGGTTGCCGCTGCGATGGCGAATCCCGTCAATATGGCAGTCAGCAGTTGTCGTACAAAGGCCTCGAAGGCCGCGTTACTAGAGATCAGCGGGCTGAAGGTGCAAGTAATGTTTGTCACGATAGAATAAACAATACTCGGTATGTTGGCGCTCGGGTATTTGGCACGAATGGTATTCACGATCCAGATATTGGCGAACAACCACACCGCCGACACAGCTGCCTGGCTGGAATTATAAGAAGGGCGAGGAGAACGCGGGTCATCAGGCACGGTCTGGGTGTGCAGGCGGGCTTGCAATGACGACCATAGGATCAACAGGGCAATAGCAGCGCCGACGCCCGCGAACAATACGTTGAGTACCAAGGTCTGCACAAACTTGCCGCGAGGGAGTATGGTGAGTGAGAGCACAGAGACAATGCCGACGAGGTATCCGACGGTCGAGAACTCTTGGGCGACAGTATCGGATTGGTAAATAGCCAGACCGATCACGGGTGCAAGTGCGCCTCTATTACAGCTGTGTCAGATCTGGCTACCCATGGACGGACGACTGAGGGCTCTATCTCACTTAAATATAGCCGTTAACGTCGGCACGTCGAGACCCAATCTGACGAAGATGCTTGGCTTCGCTTGCGGTGTGGGGGGCGGCGCATTGCTCGTCTCGGCTTGCTCGTCGCCTTTGCCATTGACGTTGCGACCATAGCCATTGGGCTCCCTAAGATTGTTGTTCGTATCGGCATGCTCTCGAATGACGCCTTCCGGAGCTCCAGAAGAGCTGACGGCCATCGTTGGGGCTGCTGAAAAAGGCGTTTTCTTCTGCTTCCCTACAAGACGCGGTCGAGTTTTGAGCGGGAGATGCGCAATGAATGAAAAAGGTCACTTGAATTCTCACTTGAATTCGCATGTGCAATTGCGAATTAAGTCCATAGATTCAACTAGGTGGAAATAAATCACTTCGGGCTTCGCGACAGGGACATCCCCACCCCAAGAATTTGAAATGCTGCTCATTTTGCAAGAGGCTACACTCTCTATCTTCTGCTGCAAGCCTCAAATGATATTGCGGACGAGTGACTGGTGGAGTCGGGCAGGACAAGTCTGTTAATGTAGAGGAGCTACTTTGGAGGGGAAGTACAGTGCAGTACAACCCCCAGGATGATAAATGTTAGCATAAATGTTAGCACTGCGCTAACATTTACTATACTGGAGCCTTGTACCATCAGATACCATCACCTCTTCGTATAGCAGGGGCACGGATGAGTAAGCGCCCCTGCAACAGCTGACGCCATGCACCAATCAATGCCCTACCTGATAGATGCCCCACCCCTTATTGCCGTGGCACTTGGAATTGCCTTGATCCAACTCTCAGAATAAGAAAAATCCCACGCTATATGACATAACTGTGGAATGCAAGTTTTCCGCTCTATCATCTCTTTGAAATTGCGTTCGGCTCTACTCATCTTGCAGCTCTCATATCACACCTCTCGTACCTCCTAGTAAGTAATTACGCCCGTTGAAACTCGTACACTCAGGTAGAGAGCGTAGCGTAGTCAGCTATAAATTAGGTATAAATCTCAAGCTATTTGCAACCTTTGCGTGTGGGCACAGATCGCTAAGTTAGAAACATCGCTAATACTTCACTTCGACTACGGTGGCGAGTGACGCCCATATTTCTCTGCTTCACGCTTCTAGACAACGACAGAGCCGAGTAAGCTGCCGTTCATTTTCACATTCGAGTACCGGGATCAACATGGTATTTGCATTATTAATAAAGTGTCATTGTTCTTCAGGATAGTAGAAGAAGTAGGCTTGGCGAGAACTGGGAGTTATCTACACACTTACACACACACACACATATATATTATTATATACATAAGATGTATTCATATGAAAAAAAACTCACCTCTTCTTTTCCAAAAAAGGCGTTGAGTTTGGAGGGTAGCCTTGTGCTATAGAAACTCCGAATCAGTATATCTCAAGACGAATATTGGCCGCAATAGCGTGCAACATGGCGTCTGTAGATGGTTTAATTATCAATTAAGTTATGGTATTGTTAAAATGCTTAAGTGTAAGCCCAGGTTACAGGGAGTAGCCTGGCATAGAATCCGTTGATTATCATATCCACACTATCAAGCAGCTGCTTCCTACCTAAACCATAAGCCATAAGAATTTTCTAGCGGTATGAAGGGTTTCTGCTTAAGCTTCACCGAAGTTCAATATCGCTCTTCAAATTCGGTGGCCCTTTGAAATCACATGTGTTAGTGCCTGTACTAATTCCAATGTAGCTACCTACCTAATGGCTGGACATCACAGCAAGTCAATTCTTCGAATTGATAATTATTTAAGCAGTCTCAGCGTCCAAAATAGCTTAGCGTGATATATGCCTTTCGAAAGAAGTTACACTGATTAGGATTATCACTTTGAATCCTTATAGTATTTGTGGTTTGGAAGTCAAAAGCCCCACTACGCAATGTAAATCTACAACTATGGCCTGTCGACTTTATAACAAGCATAGCCAGTCACCTGATCATACGGATCGAGTGATTCTTGCTATGTATCTAGTATAAGCAGAATGAAATCCGGTTACTCAATAGGTACTAGCGTAATAAACCTGTCTTTCCCTGGTTCTGTCTGGTATCAGCAGAATCTATCTCTCAACCGTGCTGTGAACATCATGGCTACATGGCCTGCCTCTTTGAAGGAGCAGTCTTATTATCATGTGGTCCAATTTAAACCTCAGTTTTCATCCATTAAGGTAGTTCCATCGATGAAGTTGCCAAATCTCCTCATCTTTTACTGAGAACGGTACCTTTCTACCCAAGTACTCCTATCCCACCTTCGCCTTTCAACTCCTCTACTTCTCCGTCTCAACCTTCCAAGCGCTATCTCTTTGCTTTCATTATACGACCTGAAATTTATTACTCAAGACTCGCTAATCATTGCTAAGTTGTAATTATAAAGAATTAACTACGATGGAAATTTCAAATACACCGGCTACACATGATTAGACCGCAACTTGGCCGTTACACCTGCTCGCGGGCTGGCTTTTCTTACAGTCTATCCAAGAGAAACATAAACCCCTCTCTTTCTCAGGTAAATAAATTTCTTTCCATTGTGTACTTGACATTGTCACCCCTCATTACACAACCCAGCAGTACCTCAAACAGGCAACTCCCACTAGCTTCGCTCTCTTCCACATTTGCCTCTAATCCCGCCACTTCCACTGCCTTCTTCTGCATTATTCTCTTCACACTTTGGCCCATCTCTACCTCTCTCTCCATCTACCTCTCTTTTTAACCACATCTTTGCATTCCTTTCACTATCTTCGGTTTATACTACCCTCTATGTCACTGTTGCTACTTTTTCCCGAGCCCTTAAATATTACCATTCTTCTTATTATCTACCTTCTTGCAACATCGACACCAGATCTACAGAGTCAACCCTTAACGGCACCGAGATGTACATTTCTCTTATTTTTGACATACGCCACAAGTAAGTTACCTACTTCCATGTTAGCCTCTAATCCCATGACGTTTGCCTACTACACGTGCAGTCCTTTCTGAGTTCCAGGCATCTCATCCGCTCTACTCTCACCTTCTACGCCCTCTATCTCTTATTCCCATCTTGCCAGGTACCCCGGCACATCACGTATTCAAGGCTATGTCGCAGACATCTACCGTGTTTCTTTTGTCGTTTGTTTCTATCGCGAATTTGCTTCCGCCTTCCAATTCTCATCGTCTCCCTAAATTCTGTACACTTCTATGAGTCTCTAACAGCCTATACTCTTCTGTTTGTATTGTTCGATTTACCTCACCAATCGCCACTAGCCATTTACATCCCTGTACTCATTCTCTTATCATACATCCTGAATGTTCACTTTTTACCCTGAGGTTCTATAACGGGGTGACCCAGATTAGCCTTCTTACAAATGACGCTCTTAGGTGCTTTCGCTTAAGCTCTACGTAGAATCTTTCCTACAAGCATCGACATCCCAAGACTTTCAGACCAATCGTGAGTTGTCGAGCATGTAAAAAAGGCCCCAACGGCAACAAACTAAGATTATACAGTGATAACTAAGATCTACCGAGATCTCGAGGACCGAAAACCAACACCAGAGGTTGTCGCTATTATCAAATACTACCTAGAAACCAGAAACTAGAAACTAGAAACAGATAGTAAGTTCTCGCATAATAATGGATATCACATCATCTGCTTAGTACACATCCAGTACCACTACCTTCTCAAGACGAATCGATTCTCGCACATTATATTTTTACAAGACCATAAGATAAGAAAACAAGCAGGATAGCAACATAGATGCACGTTTGGGGGAAGTGAGTTTCTTGCGAGCGTATTCGGATTTCGTCTGAGCTAACCTTGCTTTGTAGCCTTTTCCACGCTTCAATCCTCAACAAAGATAACTCAAGCGAGACATGCAGCTAACACCTAGCACTGGTCTACCTAAGTTTTTGTTATGCTGATACTATGTTTCTAGATCCGATTATCTCCAAGGGTCCCTGAACACACGAAAGAGTCGACTCTTAAAGCAGAACCCGAGCGAAGAGAGAGCACACCAGGACGTAACTGTTGAGAGGGGGCCAGTCCATATAAAGTGCTGTGTAACCATACCTTATAACCACCGCTTGCGTACGCACCACGAGACTCCCATTCACACGCTTAAATTGGCCACACAGAAAGGCCGCGTCCCTAGACCTCGAATCGACGACTTCACGTACTGTCCACCCTCTGAATATTGTGGTCAGAGGGTAAAAGTCGGTGAGATCCCTTCCTGCTTTGTGTCTTTGCCTTTCCCGTACAGATGAACATCAGGCACAAGTTGTCGGGAACCAACAGATACTCCCATGCACGCCCAAGGTTGGAACTTTGGATCGTCGTCGTGGGCCGCGAGGCGAGCTCGTGTTATCCGGACCTCCCCCGGGACACCACAGCTGAGCTGGATGGGCTCTCGGATCGCGGTGGATTCTGCCGTCGGGTTTTCCAATTCTGCCCTCGGGCGGTGACCGACCTGGCTGACTAGTGGTTGAAGTGATGAAGCGACCTGTCCATGACTTGTCGTTGAGCTTCTTCCCCTAGGTGGAGTGGGGGGCAAGGTCCCTTCTCTTTTGACAAGGCCCCTCTTTGGAGGTTGCGTGCAGTGTTCTCGCATGCTCGAAGGATCGTCCTTCCACGATGTATTAGCTGAATTAGATGGAAACGCCCAGGAGGGGTGCGCAGTATGCTTTCGTCTGGCATTGGGCACCCAGCTCGAAGCATTTTGCCTTAGTGTCGGGAGCGGATGGCTGGAGTGTTACTCAATTTTTTGTTCCTCGGGGGCTCGGCTCGCGGCCTATGTCTTCGACAGAAATGCTTGCTAGAATCTTTTGATTCACTCAATTTTTTGATCCTCTTACGGCTTGTCTTGCGGCTTTTGTCTTTGACATAGAAGCTTGACATTTACACATGTTCTTTAAGAATCACAACGTAATCTTTTCATTGCAGCTTCCAAGTTCTTGGAATTGTGAAGAAAAAAATTTACTAGCGGCTCTAGCATTTGAGAATGTATAATATGGTATATCCGATGATTTATTTATTAATAGTAACAGTGGCTATCACCCCAGCGAGAGCTGCCTCTATATTATGATTCCCGGCTCAGTAACCATCCACCAGGATCATACAACCCGCTAATAGCTGGTAGACTTCTAAAATTATCTGCCCCATAACTATAGAGGACCTTCTGTTCATCATACGCATCAATCGTAAACCGGAAAGGGATACTAGCTTGATGACGAGCAGAAGAAACTGGCAATGGCGTCACCCATACTGATAATAAGTCTCATTGCGGCATCTTCATCATCAAGAGACTGCCAGCTTACAATAAACCTTGACCTGCGTCATTACATATTGGCGAGGCATTCCTAGACTAAGCTGCGATAATGGGTAGCTAGCGTATATCTTCAGGTAACCCTTTCGATACGTCGACGTTAAAGTATATGCCTTGTTATCCAGGTTCAATCCCGGATCGCTGTACATTTGAAGACTGTTCATGCCCCTCTCGCCTAGCGTGCCGTCGTAACATGCTTAGCGGTCGGCTATTGCTAGGGCCTTCACATACAGGAAAAAATTGGGTACGATAGGGAGGTCATGCTGCGTCGATGACATAATATATTTATCTAGTTGGATTCGAGCTTGTCGATCGAGCTGTACAGGGTGGTGTAGGGGTGCTTTCTGAAGCGGAAGCCGAGCCACTTTTCGACGGCCTAGATGGGACTGCCTATCGCTTATGCCTAACTCGAGCGCAATGCAAGACTAGTAGCGGTACTAGCCAACCGAGTGTATCAGGCTCTGGGACAGGAGAAATAGGTAAAAGGTTCAACCCACTCCTCGTAGACCGGACAGGTAAAGACCTCCTATTCTCGTAAAGCGTTTGATCTATTCTCTCGCGGTTGGGCTGTAATAGTCAATGTTTAGTTGTACCAGGTTGGCGAGGCTTTTTTCTATCCAGCTCTAGTAAGGCGTTTTTAATTAAAGGAGCTTCCGACAAGTTGCCCTAAAAGGCGGGCGGTAGTCAGATCGGATAGACGGATCTCCCTTTTACTCGTAAAGACTGGGGTTTGGTTTTTGGTAAAAACATTTAGACGAACGGTTGCTAGTACTTATGTAAGTTATTATAGCATAAGTTCAGGTAGTGCATCAGTTTTCTAATAATTGATAAGTGGTGATATTTTAATTTATAAAGAAGCTATAACCCCTTTTATCTCTTATCTGCTTCGTCAATAAGTCTGCAGTTTTATTCGCCAAGTTTAGCTGTTCGCGTTGTTTCTGTTTATTTCCAGCTCTACCTTTTGCGGCAGGTATTTCCGCCATAAGGAAGCGAAATTTAGCTCATAAAACAAAAAAAATAAGCTTGCTAGGCGAAAAGCTTTATCAAGACTTGCTGCTAACCGAGTTTTCCAAGTACATCAACTACACGCGATCGCTAGATCGTCAGGACAAACCTAACTATCGTTATATTCGTAACCTTTTTTGCAATCGCTTTAAATCTGAGGGCTTCGAGTACGATTACGTCTTCGACTGGACTGTCAAAAGATATTTTAAGCTTCATGACGAGGGTGGCTAACTAGCACTCTAAGGTGAGGAAAGGAGGGGGGAGGGAGAAGGCGTTGATTTTTAACAGCGCCCCTAGTAGCAGAACGGACCGTTTCGGTTAGCTAAACAAGGGGTGCTATTAGTTCATATGAATCATAAAAGCTTATGTGAGAACAACTAAAGTATATATATATATATGTAAAAGTGGGATGTATAATATCCTAATCCGTGACCTGAGTTTACTAATTATCAATACCGCAAGCAAAGACAATCTTTACTATTTACCAGCCAAGTATGCGAAGTCAGACCACGTCCATCTGCAAAGCTGAGTGATTTGCAAGGGCAGCAGATATATCACATTGCGGTGCAGCAATCTTTTCTACAACGCTTAGTCTATTTTCACATCTTGCAGCTAATTGGCTATTGCGGGCAGTCTTACTAGAAGCGGGCACAAAGCTAATATTAATTATGAACTGAAAACGGCCGATATAACTATACTGCTGAGATAATGCGCCTTCACAAGTCTTTCACCACCCCTCTCCCTGCAATGTTCAGACAGATATCGCAGCTTGGCGTGCAATCTATGCTTCTCGCATGGCAGGTGATCTGTCGTCACAACTATATACCTTTATAGACAAGTGGTCTCTAGGGGTGATGGTGGGTTAGAGACTACACTATAGCAAGTTTACACGAACTTCACCTGGTCCTCTCCTGCCCGCGCTACCATCTGATACCGAAATATCTTCGACAGATGGTCCTTGCAGTCACAAGTGCCTGTTCCGACGTTCTCAAGAACTCTCGGCGACTGAGGTGATAATTTAATTATGCAACCCTATGGTATACGATTTAGCAGGATAAACTATGGAACGCTAAAAACAGCTAGACCGTCTCTATAAAGCATCTACTTTAATTCCATCGTTTGAATTGCCATTTCCCAGTCTTCGCGATTGCGCCCAACATCGAAAATATCTTGAAGGTCCTCTCCGTCCTCGTGTTCCATTTGACAGTATAGGAAGAGACCCCCTGTAGTACATAGCTGTATATATAATCTAAGCGTCGGGAAGCGATCACGAATCAGAATGAACAGAGATCTCCAGTGGTCGATACCACCTGAAACTTCTACTCCGTCTAAAGTAACGCTTTGCAGTGTTGCTTTGTGCCTCATAATAAGGATTCCAAGATCCATCACGGTACAATAAACCATACAGAGCCCCAAATCTTGCAGATTCGGTAGTTGGAGCTTTGGTACGATCTCTTTTAGCCGATTAACGTGTGGGCCGAAGCCACCAGGTGGGATGACGAGATCCAGTTGCGTAAGTTGTCGAAACACACCAATGAATGTTAACAGGTCGTCTGCCCAATGGTCAACGGCGTCCCTCTTCCCCTCGGAGGATATTTTCAGTGTGAGCTCCGTGAGACTTGGTGGAAGGCTCTTGTAGTATTGGAGATGCGCCTCGGAGAGTCTGAGAATGTCTGGCGTAATTGTCTCCCAGGCAGGGCCAACTGTAATGGAAAGACTACGAAGAGCGACACCACTCGTGGCGATGGCTGTAAGGGCGATGCGTAGGACCTGACTAATAAATGGAGGCTCCCCGAAATCTACTGAACTATTCGTTGGTGCTCGACCGGTCTGTCGGCCATGTGCTAGTGCACCCCAGGGCCGGTGCATATTGCTAATAACAATAGCATCGGTGTTGGTGAGAGCTATCAACGCCTGGGTGATGTGGGCCTGTGCAAGGCCGCACTTTATTATATGCTCTTGCTCCTCCCACAGTGATTTGTAGGCTACCTCATCCACCGGCGCCTCGTGCGTGTTTCGGAACGAGGGGCTCCCTTCACCGGCTTCCCAGTCTTCCTCTCTAGGGCTTGGGCGTTCCTCCTCACTGGAGGAATATCCATCGACAACAACTGCGGGCAGGTATCGACCCTCCTGAATGGCCACAAATATGTCGCCTTCGTGCCGTGTGGTATGAAAATACGAATCAGGAAATTGGTCAAAATGATCGGTACAGATTTCTAGTGTTCTCACGGCAGGGCCAAAAACTGGATGCCTCGAAATCTCTACGAGATTTTCGAGACTCAACCGTGAGAGCATTACATAGCGGGTCTTGAAATATTGGCGGGCAAAGGCTACCAGCGTGGCCGAGTTTGCATATTTGGATGTCAACCGGAGGGCAGAGAAGCCTTGGGCGTCTAGCCCGTCCAAGATAATAGCCAACACCTCGTTAGGAAGCTGAAGAAGTCCTACCATTGCATCTAAGAGGAGCCTTGAAGGTATAGTCAAGACGGAATGAAGCTAAAAGTTGTGCTAGTTCAGGGGGTAATATTAGGTGTTGTAGAGTGTAGTGGATGGATGGTGCTTCGGCCGAGCTTTGGGCCGGATTGCGTGCATGTGGCCACGTCAGGTTGCCATGTTGCACCCCTCCACTGCGGCGAGGGAAGGGCGAATCAGTTGGGTTGACCTCGCGACGCTTCGCATTCTGTATATACTATGTTGGGCCAACCCAACAGGCTAAAACTCATATTAATTTATAAAGAAGTCCTTAAACCCGATCTACTTGCATGTTTGGACTACGCTCGAGCCACAGCTTGAAGCCATTGATTCCCAAATCGATAACACAGAGCCTCAGGTTGGGCTCCGACCACTGCAAAACCGTGCGCCCCCTTTGAAGAAAGAAGAAGAAGAAGAAGAATTACTCTAATTTTTGCCTTCCTTCGTTGCTCGGTACGGGTACTCAGCCTCTTCATAGCGTGGGGCTGTGGCCGATACCACAGCTGGCGGGGATCCTGCGGAGTTTATTGATTCTTTTAGACAAGCTGAAAGTGTTATAAGGGTTAAAAATACGCTATCGGAGTAACTCATGCGGTTCTCATTCAATCACAGCAATAGATAAATAGCTCACCTGTCAGGAGGCTACTGGAAACAACCTGCTCTAGATCCTTGAGCGCGACGGTACAAAGGTGCGGAATTTATCGTATTACTAGTGCTATAGCTCTAGATGAACAGCGATACGTTTTTGCTAATAGGAATAACGACATGTCAGCTTCTGGGCAATATAATGACTCCTTACATAATTTGTCCCAAGGAATTCCGTATTCTTTCCACGACAACATCTCCTCATAATTCGCTTTCTGAAATTAGCGAAGCGACTCTGTATAGTTATATTTATCATAAAGCATCTCTGTCACGGGTCGCAACTTCTGTTGACGCCGATTAACCTTGGCCGCCGCTTGCCTTTCAGCTTTAATCGAGCTAGCCGGCTTTATCATAATATAATAGTTCATTTTTTTTTTTTTTAATAAAAAAAAATTTTTTTAACGCTGCACTACGAATTCGGTATATTGGAGCGGTGGTTTTGTTTACAAATGACTAATTACATGGCGAGTCAAAGTCATTTAAAACGAGCTAGTAATTTTAATGCGTTTTAAGAAAGGTGTGAAAAAAAAAAAAAAGTTAGCTTAAATAAAGCGGCATTATTCGGGACAAAAGAAGTAGCATGCCTCGGGTATGTTTGACCGTTCTGTTTTTCTTAATCCGGTGTCTTAGTGAATCAACATGCTGATGCCGAGTCACTACTAGCTGCCACGGTATACCAATAATAAGGGAGAGGTAACCGTTGTGACGCGATTGGTTAACTGTGTGTAAACCAGAACTACCTATGCAGTCACAGATTATCGTGGCTCTAGCCTCTTGCATGTTTCAGTGACCTGAGTTAGGTTGGTTTAAAAGGTATACTGAAAGTTATGTACACACGGCTGTAATAAATATAACTCATTTTGATTGCCGGCCGGTATAATATGATTCGAGATCATAACATCTACTCGATTTTCGGACAAATTACTACCGTTTTACCATCTGGACTATAGCAGCTGTCATAGTTGATTGCCTACCTGATACACATTTGTACCTTTTTGTGTAGGAGTAGGGGTGATCATGTAGAATACATAAACTTATTAATTTATATCTCACTTTTATCGGATTTGCAGCCTGCAAACGCTTATTTAGCAGTGTCAACAACATACCGCCCCTCGATCTTGCCCGCCGCCATCAGATCATACACCTTTTGCAGCTCGCTCAGACCGACAACCTTGTGCGGGATATTGATGAGGCCCCTGCGGAAGAACTCGATGGCTTCGGCCGTATCCTGGCGGTTGCCGACGTAGCTTCCTTTGATACTGACCATGCTATGTTATTGGTCAGCAAGCTGCCACTCAATTATCGGATGAGGGGGAAGGAGGAGGAGGAGGCACATACCGCGTCACGAAATCAAAAACAGGAGCCTTCAAATACGCATTCCCCGGCAACGCAACACAGACAATGGTGCCGCGCGAGCGCACATACTCGCTGGCCTGTTGGAAGGGCTTCTCAGCGACGGCGAGCAAGAGCACGGCGTGCGGGCCCAGGCCGTCGGCGGAGGCCTTCTTGACGTCGGCGACGACGTTGTGGGACTGGGTGAAGTCGACGTAGGCGGACGCGCCGAGCTCCTTGCACACCTTCCCCTTGTCCTCGCCGCCGTCGATGGCGATGGTGCGCAGGCCCATGGCGCGGGCGTACTGCAGCGCCATGCTGCCGAGGCCGCCGCCCGCGCCGACGATCACGACGTCTTGGCCGGGCCGTGCGCCTGTCTCCTTCAGCCCCTTGTACGCTGTGAGGCCGGCGCATAAGATCGGCGCGACGGATTCCAGGTTGCAGTCCTTTGGTATCCGCGCTACATGCGACGCTTTGCCGATCGCGTACTGCTGAAAGCTGCCGTCTACTGTGTAGCCGGAGAGTTCTGCCTTGGGGCAGAGTGGCTGTCATGGTTAGTATATACGATGTCGTACCATACCAGCTCAGTTTCAACTCATTTGAAATCTTCTCCACTTTGAAGAATGTCGACACTGGTAAAGAAATTATCTGTACGTACCTCGTCTGCCGTCCGGCAGAAGCTGCAATCCATACATGAGCCATTTAGCCACTCGAGGCCGGCGTAATCGCCAATCTTAACATCCGTGACGAGTTCACCGATTGCAACAACCTCGCCGGCTCCCTCGTGACCGCCGATCAGCGGCATCTTGCTCGGAATCGGCCACTCGCCCTTCATGGCGTGGAGGTCTGTGTGGCAGACACCTGAGTATTTAATGTGTATGAGGACTATAACACCCCGAGTCAGTAATTTCTCCTCTGGGGAGTTAGCAGGCGGGGTTTGGAGGGCATTCAGAACTATGAAGGCATAGAACTAGCCGGAAGGGGTGATTTTTGCTCTTGATAATAACCAAAATGGGAAGAATTTAGTGCAGTACTACTCACCCTCATCTGGACCTGGTTCGGGCACTGGAATCTCCTTGTATACGACAGCTGCGCGGTTTTGTTAGCCACCGACTGAGTGATAGATAGGAGGATGTAGAATAAGAAGTGTCCACGACGGTGAGGTGAGGGGTTCTCAACTTACGGCCACCCTTCTTCTCTACTACCTGAGCCCACTGCGTCTCGGGGATAGGGATGACGATGTCAGCCATGTTTTCGTGTTTCTGTGAAAATATCTTGCTTCTGGTGTTCTGTGTTGTTCAAATAGATGGGGTTACTGTAAGATGGGTATCACTGTGTTTAAAGTCTCATGCTTTTTTTCGCGATAGTTTGGTCAAGGTGATGTTCGTCTTGTTTATAAATATTATGATTCAAGCACTAGTCATCTAGAAAAGCTACCCCTCATGACCAGCTGGAGACAATCACCATAGTCACACCCAAGAGGCGTCACAATTCGCAAATAGTCGCCTCTAGACTACATACTACTGTTTATGTGAATCTTATCGGATGCTTGTAATTATGGCAAGGTGTTGACGGTACGGTGACGCGGATGGGTGAATGGGCCCATCGTCTTCTCCAATGCGGAGCCGAGCGGCTGACCGGGAGAGTCCTGGTTGGATATACCTGTTAGAACAGGGGGGGAGCTGTGCGATGCGGGGTCTGGAGCTGGCCGTGCTGGAAAATCGAATGATGTCCACTCCATCACCTGCAGGCTGGGATTCTTCTTGGAACGCCGAAAGCCCGGCTTGCCATGTGGCCCCACCTCCGAATGGCACCATCATCCAACGCCACAATACGCGGATACAAGATATTCCTGCTCGGTAGATGGAAGACTAGAGGCTTGAATGTGAGGCTTTTAGCTCACCCGATGGTCTTTGTCAAGAAAGCATGGGGTGTTTCAAGACTTAAGATCTACCTTGATCCTCTAGAACACGCGAGCTAGCATCACCATTGTTAGCAATAAGGTTAATCTTGGATTCCTTCCACTAGCGCAGATCCTCCGCCCGCCTCACGACAGCTCGGGGCAATGGGTTGACAAGCTGCTTTCGATTGGCTTGTGAAGCTATTCCAGGGACTCGCTCCCACTCGGTGCAACGGAAGTAAACACTGCCTCTTTCCCCGCGTGTATGTAAGTGCGCGACTCCTAGTCCATAGAACCCCTCTACATCCCCGCAGATTTCGCAATAACTTCAGGAGCAAGCGGAGAGAGGGAGAGACACGATGCACGGTTGACTAACTCATTAATTATTTTTATCTAATCCATCTAGATGCTATGGTTCTAATCAATAACGAAAAAAAGCAAAACCTTCCTCATTGTGCCTAGCCTGCCGTTCTCCCGTCAGCCAGTCAGCTCCCTTAGCTATCCAGGGTTTGATGCAGGACGCTGACTCGGTAGCTTTCGTTGCGAACCATGAGCTCCTCATGTGATCCCTTCTCAACACAACGGCCGTCCTCGATCATGAAGATGACGTCGGCACGTCTGATCGTGTGCAGGCGGTGCGCAATGGCCACCACCGTGATACCCCGCGTCGCCTTTTCCAGACCATCCTGCAGTAGACGTTCCGACTCAGCGTCCAGGGCGCTTGTCGACTCATCTAGGAGTAATAGTCGCGGCTGTCGCACAAGAGCTCGAGCAATAGAGAGACGCTGTCGTTGACCACCGGAGAGCTGTCCGCCATTATTTCCGCATTGCGTATCGTATCCATTGGGTAGCGCGACAATCGTATCGTGTATATTAGCCAGTTTGCAAGCTTCCTCGATCTCAGCATCCGTCGGGTCAACTCCTGGCCGCGCTCCTAGCGCCACGTTGAAGCGGATGCTTCCGTCGAAGAGAATACTGTCTTGGGGTACGAGACCGATATCATCTCGGAATACGGGCTCCGTTTTGGAGTTGATGTCAAACCCTCCGACCTCAATGCTACCGGATTCGATGCTATACATGCGCTCAAGCAGCGATATGATCGTGGACTTACCAGCGCCACTAGGTCCGACTAGCGCACAGAACTGGCCTGGCCGGATGTTGATATCAAGCCCCTTCAAAATCTGACAATTGGGCCGAGCTGGGTATGAGAACTTAACTTGATTGAATTTGACGGCAAGGCCATGTCCAACGGCGTGGGTTGGCGTCTTCGACTCGACCATGGCCTCGGGATCACTTGTCTGGAACGCTTTCCGTATCAGTGATCGCGATGATCCAAGATCCATTAGGGCGCAGATGCGGCCCATAGCTCTGCCTGCTCTTGTGACTTCTGGCGCGAGAGTGAAGAGTTGACCCCAGAGTTGCGCACTCACGAGAAGCGCGACCAGCACGATGAAAAATTCAGTTTGGGTGTAGGTTCCTGCGACAATTTGCTTCGACCCCCACCAATAAATCAAGGCATAGAGGAGATTGGCAATACTCAAAGATAGCGCGAGCCAGATACTGGACCACAGGATGGAGCGTGCCATTTCCTTGCGAGGGGCGGAAAGTGAACGCTGATAGGTTTTTAAGACTTCTTGTTCTAAGGAGAGGGCAGCAACCGTCTTGATAGAATTTACGGCCTCTACGGAGATTCCGACAGACGTCTCGAAGGCTTTCTCGTGCCGCTCGTTGAATCGTGAGACGATCCATAACTTCATAAATCCTGCGCCAAGCATGAGAGGAACAATCGCGAGACACACGATCGCAATCTTCCACGCGATAATATGGGACAGAATGATTGCACCAATGAAGTTGACAGCGATTGAGAAAATAGTTCCGATAATGGAGCCCGTCAAACCCCCGATGGCGGCGGTATCGTTCGTAATAAATGAGAGCAGCGCCGACGGCGTTCGATTTTCAGATTGGTGCCATTGAAGATCTTGTTCGAACAGAGAGCGAAATGACAATACTCTAATAATATAGAGGACTTTCTCCGATACCAAACCAAATGCTGACCAACTAGTTCCGTTTGCGAAGAATTCGACGATCGCGAGGACGAAGTACAGCAGACCATATAATCTCCCGGCGGCCCTAATTGCCTGTTCAGAGTTACAAGGGCTCAGAGATCCGATAGTATTTCCAAAGATCAGCGCTGAGCCGAGATATGTACCACCAACAAGGAGCGATCCGAAAAAGGCGACAAATATCCATAGTAAGTAAGGACGTGTGAGTGATCCCATCCTTTTTATCGCCGACCAGGCTGGTGGCAAGGGTTCATTTCCTGCTATATCCACACCTGCATCTTCTTGGTTGGCGAAACCAACCTTCTCAAGAACCTCCCCCTCATCATCGGATGCAAGGGCCTTTGATACCGACTGTAGATCAATTGATTGCTTGCTGCCTCGTGCAGTACTGACACTGGATGTCTCAGATCCCACATTCTGCAACCTTACCAAGGTGGCGTATTCCCCGTCTTTCGCGACAAGCTCTACGTGAGTGCCTTGCTCAATAACCTTGCCGTTACGCATAAACACAATCTTGTCGGCGTTCTTGATTGTAGCTAATCGATGTGCGATCGATATCACGGTCCTCCCCGCCGATGCCTTCTCGATGGCGTTTTGAATGCGTTGTTCGCTAGCTGAGTCGAGTGACGAGGTTGCTTCGTCCAATACCAAGATCCTTGGGTCTTTTATTAAGGCTCTGGCGAGGGCTAATCTCTGCTTCTGACCACCGCTGAGTAGGTCGCCGTTAGGGCCGACTATGGTACCGAGTCCAAATTCTAGATTGCCCAAGAAAACCGCGGCGTCAGCTAGATCCGCTGCATGCTGGACCATCCGAACGATTTTGACCGTCTCTTGACCATGCACTTCTGCGGCCGTAATGATATCCTGACCACTTCTTATAGCTTTAGCGATTTGTGATAATGGGGTGCCAAGCACCACGGATTGAAAAGCTGAGTGTTCTGGACGGGATGAATTGACTAGACCGAGAGCTATGTTCTCGAGGACCGAACGGTTCAAGAGCATTGGATCCTGTTGGACGAGGCCGATAAAACTTCTCAGCTGGCGAACATTGATATCTTGCAAGTCGCGCCCGTCAAGAAGTAGGATTCCACTGTCTGGATCATACAACCGAGTAAGAAGGCCGGCAATTGTGGACTTTCCGCTGCCAGACAACCCTACAATCGCGGTAGTCTGGCCAGCTGCAAAATCAAGTGAGACATCCTGAATAACGGGCACATCAGGTCTAGAAGGGTATTTGAATGATACGTTGTATAATCTAATATGGCCCTCAAAAATATCCGACGACTGTTCTGGCGGTTCAATCGTGCCGTCGATTTTTGATGGACGGTCTATGTCCGCCTTGAGCTTGTCTAGAGCCGCCGCCGCAGAGCTAAATATCTGCAGGTAAGGCGAGACTTGACTGATCACGATAGAAGCTAGGTACTAGTAAGCAGAAATTCGATTTATCGACAGAGATTCTCACCATCGACAAGAATAAAAATGATAGTGTATATTGATCCAACAGTAACTCCTTCTGAGCGACCAGCGACAACGTCTGCGATGGTAATACTTCCCTGCCAATATGCTAAACCACAAGCAGCGAAAGCAATGAAATATAGAAGACCAGACTGTATTGCCACGGCGATGGCTTTCTTGATGTTGTCTTTCTTCGCCGAACTAAGCTTGGCGGCAAACTTGGCCTCGAGTCGATCATTGGCTCGGAACGCATGAACAACCATAACACTGGACAGACTCTCGAGGGCAATCGAGGAGGCGGAAGCGATGTGCTCTGACGCAAGGGTAGCATATTTACCGACGTAGTGGCCCCCACCAAATGTCATTATGAGGAACGCAGGGACAAGAGAGACGAGTATACCGGCAAGCCTTGCCCCCTTGATAAACGCGATGATGTAAGAGGTGATGAACAACGCAACAACACCCAGATATACGCCAACCTTCTCCGATGTACCATTTTTGATGGTATTGATGTCGGCACTTAATCGCGATGAGACCTCTCCGGCCGGCAGCTTGTCGAAGAAGGAAACCTCTTGACGTAGCAGCGACCGAAAGTATTTCTCTCGAAGTCGGTGTGCGAGCCTTTCCCCGAAGAGATTCCAGCATACAGTGTACAGGTAAACGAGTGCGAATTGCGCCAATGCAGCCGCAACGACGAGTATGACCTTTTCGTTGATCGCTGCCTGATACTCCTCAGGCGACTTTGACCCTTCAGTCCCGCTCGCTGCGCATGTGGCCCCATTGAGCTCGTCGACAAGTTCGCCAAAGAGGATACCGAGAATAGGAAATGGTATGCCAGCGCCGATCGATGTGACGGTACCAGTTACAAGCAGCGCAATGTCGAAAGCGGTGGGCTCAGCATAGGTGAATAAACGGAAATACCGGAAGTGGCTGCTGAAGGTCTTGTGGGAGTTAGAGACTGCGCGGAGGTTCAGCATTCTGGAGATGTATTTACCTACCTTTGACAATTTGGAACCCGCTGCATTTTCCATATAGTTCATCTCACCGCCATTATTGTCCGACTTGGAGTTCGGTAGTATGGAACCCGCTTCTGGTCCCGGTGCAGACTTCTCAGTCATCTTGAACAGCGTGAGTCTGCCACCGCTTTTCCTAATCCTTCTTCCGCTGTGTGGGAAAAGCCAAAGGAAGACCTGCTAGCGAAGAGGTCGACATGATGAAAATCGGTTTGTCGCGGAATTTGTTATAGACACCACTAGGTAGCGCGCTCTCCTACCCCATAGCTATCCACCTGCCCTGTTCTTCTTACGAGCTCTGACATACTACTCCGAAAGAAGCGGACCCAATGAGTATTAACTACTGTGTAGCATCGTATGAAAGCAATTTCTTGTGTGGTGCTGGGCCGATCTTCGCGACGACCACAAACCGGCAGATCTCTTCCCATGTATTATGTAACTCTCCATCGTGGCAGTGGAATACCCCCTTGCCAAACCCACAAGGTACCAGCCTGTACCGCAACAGATCCTGGTGGTACTCTTTCTCTGTCTGTACTTAGCATACCCCTGCCGCTGATGACTGGAACTTGTCGAGGGCCACTACGCACTAGGCTGGGTGTGGTAGGAGATGGACGTGGAGATGGCTTGGCGTGCAGGATCAGCAGATCAGATAAGATAATCTTGTGGGTACGAGTCTTTTTCTCGACTGGGTCTTAAAGTGGAGTCTCTCACCCCTGAAAAGCAAGAGTTATCTGATGGCGCTAGTCTAAATTAAGGGGCGGGGCCCGGTAATAGTTAAACACAGGCATGTGAGGCATTTCCTACCCGACTGGAAGGCAGCTGGGCTTGGCGCGCCACCACTTAAGTAATCAGCCGTACGAGGTTTCTGCTGTCCTTCCGAACCCCGAGCAACCTGCATCGCATATCACCCTGTACTATACCGACACCTCTTTGTATTGTTACTGTAAAGCTTAGAAGCGTGAACACACCCCTTGTCGCTGGGTATAGTGCGATACTGAGACAACATCCAAGCTGATCGTATGTCAGCACGTTCGTTGGATGCTGGTGTTTCGCCAAAAGTCTCCACAACTCCAAGGCGCAGCTAAATTCCATTAGCTGACACGTCACTGTGACCCAGCGTTGTCACTGTTGTCGCCTTTTCTAACACATCATATTCAATATATTAAATGCCACCCCGGCGCCCCTTTCTTTAACTCGGCATGTCCAAACTCCACCGACGTATTGCGCCGTCCATCGACATGCCAGAGTACAGCAGTAGCAGCAGCAGCAGCCAGGCGCCGCTGCTCAGCCCTATCTCCAGTAGTAGTGATGAAGGATACGATGCTGATGTGAGGGGCACCTATGGATCTACCTCACGCAAGGACGATGTTGTGGTTGCCGTAAATACCCAAAGTGACGATGATGAAGACGGTAACGACGACGACGCTCCTACCAATGTCGATTCTCAGGGCGGCGTACGGCAAGCAGATGCTATCAATCTGGTCTGGTCAAGAGCTGCGCTCGTGACAGCCTACTCATTGTATGCCGATAAGCCTGACATTGGGATGAGATATGTTGACAACGTGCCAGTATCTTTTTATGCTCCTTCGCCAATGCCCTGCAGTGGCAGATCATGTTCAACTTGATGCCATACGTTGTTAGCGAGTTCTCGTCGCACTCCTTAATACCCACAATCGCTATTATCTCGAATATTCTCGGCGGCGTTCTGAAACTTCCAGTCGCCAAGGTTATTGACTCTTGGGGTCGAGCGCAAGGGTTTGCGTCGATGACCGTTCTTGCGGCTTTGGGTTTGTTGCTCATGTCTATCTGCCAGGGCATCCGCACTTATGCGGCCGCACAGGTTGGTGGCATACCCTAAAGATCCCCAAACGCTCTCCTATTTAACGTCAGAACAGGTCATATATACAGTCGGAATTTGCGGTTTTTCCTATATCCTCGAAATCATTGTTGCAGACACATCCTCGCTTAAAAATCGGTCCCTTGCTTTCGCTTTTAGCTCCTTTCCATACCTTATTACCACGTTTATCGGCCCGGCCATTGCAAGCGCTTTCACGGAGAACGATCTCTGGAGATGGGCCTTCGCTGCATCTTCATTGTTTCTTGTTCTACTGTCTCTGCCGCTATTCTATATCCTGATCATCAATATGAAAAAGGCAAAAATGCTAGGACTGCTTCGGAAGCCTGTGAGGCCGGAGCCTTGGACTACAAGCAAGTTCCGTCGGTACCTTGTTGACTTTGACGGTAAGGCGCGGAGTGTTTTGATTGTTGCAAATAGAGCTAATATGAACAGCCATCGGTATGTTGCTGCTTAGCGGGGGGATGACTGCAATATTGGTGCCATTCTCCCTTACTAGCGAATCGATTTCTGGTACTAGTATTAACGCGTATACGGTTACCCTGCTGTTGGGATTTGGCCTTATGGTTGCATTTGTTCTTCATGAACGGAGGACAAGCAAGCCTTTTATCAAGTACTCGCTTCTGTGTTCTCGTAATGTTGCTGGAGCTTGTCTCTTATCTGTCACTATCTTCCTCGCTTACTTTGCTTGGGATGGTTATTACACTTCTTATCTGCAAGTGGTTCATGGCCTCAGCATTACCGAAGCTGGTTATGTTGGGCATATTTACAGCATCGGATCATCCATCTGGGGAATCGTCGTGGCTTACTTGATCCGCAGATCCGATCGCTTCAAGTGGCTCGCCGTGGCAGCACTACCTGTGCATATTCTTGGAGGCAGTCTTATGATCATTTTTCGCCAGCCTGACACTCATATCATATGGGTTATTATGTGTCAGGTCTTGATAACTATTGCTGGTAGCACACTCATCGTTTGCGACCAAATGGCAGTTATGGTTGTCGCAAAGCATACGGAGCTTGCTTCTGTCATGGCTATTTTATCTTTAGCTGTGTCTATCGGATCGGCAATGGGCAGTTCGCTCAGCGGTGCAATTTGGAACTCTACTCTCCCAGGGGCTCTTGCAGAGCTGCTCCCGGAGTTGACACCTCTTGAGATAGGGCAGATTGCTTCTGACCTAAAGAAACAGCTGAGTTATCCTATGGGGAGTCCCATGCGTGATGCTATTGTGGCCGCTTACGGAAAGTCACAGGCTCGCATGTGTATCGCTGGTAGTTTGATATCCCTCCTCGAGATTGTAGCAGTCTTGATATGGAGGGATAGTCGAGTAAGCCAGTCAAAGCAAGTTAAGGGTACAGTGCTCTGAGGAGATGTATAATATAAGAATATAGAATACTCGTGTATATAAGAAATTTTTGTACAGTTTACGTTTCTTGGTTTCAGCATCTTGCATAATGTAACACTTAGGCCTATTGTGAGGAGGCCGGGATAATTGCCATGGATATTTTAGCTGCTTGGCTAAGTACTTCTCAGTACATATGTATTGTCCACTAGTATGGTTCACTGGTTTACACTGTCCGATCTCGCACTCTGTGTCATTCTGCGAGACGCTTTATACCGGCGGTGTAACAACAAGTCGCGATCCGAATATTGGATTTTCTTGATCCACTCCATCATCTCGCATCCTGCATCCTGGCATCTACAGTACGTAGCACTGCAAGCCCGGCTTCTCGGATTAGAACTCATTACTCCGGCGTTGGCGCTGTCTTGGGCTTAACTAGCCCAATATCGAGAAAATCTCTAACTCAGTATTGTTTTCCGGCTAATGGCAGACTAGTGCCAATGACGCCACTGACTCGGCGATTTGAAGCAACATCAGTTGACTATTGTCCCGAAGACAAGGGTGCTAAATTTCAGATGGGTCTATAAGTGCCAATCCACCCGGATCACCACTAACACGTGCGGTCATTATCTCGGCTTGCTTAAGCTGTGTCTGTCTCGCGTTTCTGATGTATCTAAAGTAGCCTATTGTTTCAAGGTCACAGTGTATTTTTTTCAACTACCCATGTTGGTTTAGCTCCGGATTCCTCGTCAGATTCAAATATAAGTTCCACAATTAGTTTTTTTGTAGAAGTTCACTACTTGCTTGCCTGCTTATATGAGAATTCAGTATGCTGGGAACAAGCAGTAGTGGAGAGTAATCCATAGGCAGATATCCACCTTCACATCATGTTTGAAAAAGCCTATCAAGCTACAGGGTCCTTGTTAATGCTGACCCTTTCTCGACAGGCTTCAATGTCGCCTTGACTTCCTTGGTAATACTAGATACGACTCACAAATCGACAGTATTATACACTATGGCAACACAAGAGGTCTTTCAGCTTCTCTCTTCTCAACCTCAATCTCATAGGCAGAATATATCTCTACTTTACGGCCCGGTTGACCCTCCTCTTGTAGATTTGACTCTCGGGGAGCTCTTAGACCTCCAATGTCAGCATCATGGCACACAAGAGTGCATAGTCACCCCATGGACTGGTGCCAGATGGACCTATAATGAACTTAACCAACAGAGCTCGCAGCTAGCGAGAGCGTTGATGTCAGTCGGCATCTGCGTTGGAGATCGTGTAGGAATAATGGCCGGAAACTGCGAGCAGTATGCTGCTGTTTTCTTCGCGGTAGCTCGCATTGGTGCCATCTTGGTTATCCTCAACAACACCTACACCCCGACCGAAGCTCAATATGCGCTGAAGTTCTCAGGTACTCCAAACGCCTGTAGCTCACTATCGTTAAACTCATTGCTGATTCAAGTATAAGATTGCAAGGTATTCTTCACAACCAAAAAGCTCGGCAAGGCGGATAACTCAAAGCTTCTCGCAGAGTTAGCAGCTCAAAAGCAACGCCCAGATGTCGTTATCTTGAGAGGGGATTCAGGTTCATATCCCACATACGGCGATCTTATCAAGCAAGGACGCAGAATGAGCAACGGCCACTTATATCGACTTGGCCGCAAGGTCCTCGCTCACAACGTCTGCAATCTGCAGTTCACCAGTGGGACCACCGGACTGCCAAAGGCGGCAATGCTGACGCATCACAACATCGTGAACAACGCACGGTTCATAGGAGACCGAATGAGACTTACCCCTGACGATGTGCTTTGCTGCCCGCCGCCAATGTTTCATTGCTTCGGCCTCGTCCTGGGTATGATGGCTGTCATCACTCACGGTGCGAAGATCGTGTATCCAGAGGAAACCTTCGACCCGGTAGCCGTGCTCCGCGCCATATCTGACGAGCAGTGCACAGCTGTCCACGGCGTGCCGGCAATGTTTGACACGTTGTTTAGTCTGCCAACGCCTCCCGGCTTCAACTGCGACAACCTAAGGACAGGAATTATTGCCGGTGCTCCTGTGCCTCGTTATCTAATGGAGCTCCTCGTCTCCCGTTTTGGTATGACCGAGTTTACCAGCAGCTACGGCCTTACAGAAGCATCACCTACTTGCTTCAATGCCTTCACCGACGACGCCATCGAGAAGCGGTTAACTACTGTTGGTACGTTGATGCCACACGCATGTGCTAAGATCGTTGACCACGAAGGCAACATCGTGCCGGTCGGCACCCGCGGCGAGCTATGCATTGCCGGGTATCAGCTTCAGGCTGGATACTGGAACAACTCAGAGAAGACGGCCGAAGTCATGGTCCGTGATGAGGCCGGGGTCTTATGGCTTCATACCGGTGATGAAGCCATGTTTGATGACCAGGGATACTGTACCATCACGGGGCGGTTCAAAGATATCATCATCCGTGGTGGTGAGAACATATATCCGCTAGAGATCGAGGAAAGACTCGTGGCACATCCTGGCATATCTCGAGCCATCGTCACGGGAGTAAAGGATGCGCACTACGGGGAAGCTGTCGCGGCTTTCCTCCAGAGCGAAGGTTCAGCCGATAGGCGCCCTACGGATCAGCAGATTAAGGAATGGGTCCAGCAAAAGCTGGGCAGGCATAAGGCTCCTGCGCATATCTTTTGGCTTGGTGAGAATGGTGTCCCTGTCGATGTACCGTTGACAGGCAGCGGCAAGGTTAAGAAGTTTGAGATGGCGAGATTTGGGGAAGAAATTTTGCGAAAGCGGCGTCTGGAAAAGCTGTGAGTCAACTTCTAGAGCTTATTACAATAGAAAAGTATAAAAGTCTCTGTACCCTTAAGTCACTAGAAAGAAATAATAGCACACTTGTACTTTATATCACGTTTACATCGTAATGTCAGTCGCGACCCTTCAGCAAATACAGCATCTTATTTATCGAAACACCAACGCGTATCTAAATCTAAAAAAGGGAGGGCCCTTGGAGATTTGTATCTATATCTTAGCGACGAGTAAGACAATCATCCTTTACCACGTTGCTCGAAAAAAGGGATCTTGTTCTTCCACTTTGATTCCCTGTCTTCAGTCTCTCTTCCCTTCTTTCTGTATACTTCCATTTCTAGCTCTTCCAGGATAAGCTGGAGGTTTTTTGACTGGTTAACCATCTCTGTAGTTAAGAGTCCCTGGTCATTGGCGCGGGCGAGGTTCCTGAGCGCCTTCAATAGCACGGCAATAGCCTCTTCCTGTTCGTCATTCTGAATGTCCCAGAACGCGAGGCGGAGAGCTAAACGGGGGCAAAGATTCGTAATATTGGTGGACAGGTTGCTGACTATGTCGCGTTGCTCGGCGTTACTACGAACAATCTCGTTGACTAGGCGCAGTTGGATGGCTTCAGCGACCTTCTGGGGTTTTTTTGCTAGGCTATCGACGAGCTTCTGGAGTTCAGTATCCATTTTAGCAACGCGCCCACAGTGGGGGTAGAGCGTGGTATGCGTGCAAGAAGGAGATATCTAGCTAATGGTTCTCAGTATGGACTTTAATCGTTATGGCTTCTGGAGACTTCAAAACAATGGTGACGTTCTTCATATTAAATGAGATGGTGGACTTACATTTCTACTGCAAAGCTGTAGCCAAACTCGGTTCGAAGTTGTGAGAAAGAAGTTTAATGTAGATAGAACAATACAATAGCAAGAACGTAGCGTGTTTGTATTTGTGGTGGTAGAACGTATGGCCAATTACGGTATTGCGATAGTAGGTTTAAAGGGAAAGTTTTGGTTTCTTAGGCACACACATTAATAAGACCACACAAACTGGGGTAGAGAAACAGAGCCTCAATAGCCTTAGAAATTTTAACAATGCCCTAGTTCCAGCATTCACGGTTGGAAACCAGCCTCGCTAGTTCAGATGCCAGAAGGGGCTCCGCCTCAAGACCCAAGCCCAGTACACATGACTTGGATATTTCTTCAGGCTCAATACTAAATTTAAAACAGGGAATAAGTATGCATACATGCTTATTTCTTACATTTGTAGAAAATTATCGGATATTATACACACAATCGTATGACTCGTAACTCAAAGAACTCTATTCTCGAATTCGAAAGCTCTTGCGGAACTGAATACCAAGACGCAGCATGCAGAATGTCTTGGAGAGAAATTTACATGGAAAATTTTCTTGCTCCCAGTGGAATACGATAGCTAATATCTGTGAAGATATAGAAACCCTACCGAGGAGCTTCGGCATGATGCTATCTGAGTTATACATCGTTGCTCTGAAAAGAGTTAACACGAGCCACCTACGCATTTTGGGCTTGAGACTATTTGCAGACATTTCAACAAAGCTTAGACACATAATTACAGACTGTTATTAACGTCATTTTATTTCAATTAGCATGACTATATTGTTCAACTGGGACATTTTACACAGAGACCGAATCTTGGAAAGCACAGAAGTCATAATAAGAATACCAACCTAGATACTATACTGGGACTGAAAGCAGTCTATTGCACTGCTCAGCAAATTGCAGAAACCCAAGAATTCAGTGTTAAATAATAGGTAGAAAAAGTCAATAACATTGTTTACGCAAAGTGACTTGCGATGTCTTTGCCGACCACTCATCACATGTTCCCAAAGGTGCAGTTCGTTTTCGGGCCCTACGCATCCACCTATAGCCGGAAACGGGTGTGCTTCCGACCGTCATCTCCGAAACAAATTTCTCCAAAACTCGGATGTAAATAAGCCGAGTGGTTACATCATGGATGCAGTTCACCTCCCTTACCGAGGACCCGTTAAGCGCTGCAATGTGCAACAGCTCCTGCACGAAATCTCGCTTGTTAATCTCATGGTCCCTGCCAAGATCGTTGCTGGCGAACAAGCATCTGACCTTGATGATGATGAATAGCTATGATACCTAGCTGTTTACCCCGCATACTCCAAAGGCGATCGTGATGACGATGCCACTCTACCTCCACGACCGGCAGGTCAATTGGAAATATGGAGTAATGTAGTTGCGCAGTGGGACCAACTTGAGCAGCTTAAAATCATGGGGTCTCCGTAGTTGGGCGAGGGCTTTGACGACCAAGCTTTATCGTTCATTGCTCGCAATATGAAGCTCTCGAGGTTTTTTACGGTATCAACTCTACTATCTAGCGCATGCGCCTTTGGCGCTGGCGGAAAGCCAGGCGCATTGATTAAGAGTTTCGCTAAGAAACGAGAGGTCTTACAAGATATTGTCACCTGGGACGAGCACTCACTCTTCATCAATGGTGAAAGAGTGATGATATTCAGCGGCGAGGTTCATCCTTTCAGGCTACCGGTACCATCTTTGTGGATTGATGTCTTTCAAAAGGTGAAGGCATTGGGTTTCAACTGTGTCTCATTCTATGTCGATTGGGCATTGCTGGAAGGAAAGCCTGGAAACTTCACGGCTGAAGGTGTCTTTGACCTTAAGCCCTTCTTTGAGGCCGCACAGAGTGCTGGTATTTATCTTCTTGCTAGGCCTGGACCCTATATTAATGCTGAAGTAAGTTGATAGCGGAGCTCCTAGATCTCATACATAAGTCAGCATCCCATTGTTATCTTGTTTACTAATCGTGTTGTCAGGTAAGCGGTGGTGGATTCCCAGGATGGCTCTCTCGAAACCGTGGAGCCCTTCGAACTTCGTCTCCGGATTTCCTTTCTGCTACCGATAATTACGTCGCCAACGTCGCCAAGATTATTGCCGATGCGCAAATCACGAACGGCGGTCCCATCATCTTATATCAGCCTGAGAATGAATAGTATGTGTGCCGGAGTGGTTTTTTCCCTGGTCTGGCAGAATTTGATTTCCATACGCCGTTTGCTCCTGAATACTCTCAGAGCTCTCCTAGAATGAGCTAGATTTTAATTATAAGAGGGAATTTCTAATTGCTGACTTGGAATAGCACCGGTGCCAACACTTACACGCCATTCCCTGATGGAGCTTATATGGCTTATGTAGAACAACAGGCTCGGGATGCAGGGATAGTCGTGCCCTTCATAAGCAACGATGCAAGTGCCTCAGGTCATAATGCGCCAGGGACAGGCCTTGGTGAAGTTGACATATATGGGCATGACGGGTATCCCCTTGGCTTTGACTGTGGCAACCCAACGCAATGGCCTACAAATGGATTGCCAACGACATGGCGTGCAGCCCATCTGGCTCAGAGCCCCTCAACTCCTTACTCTATAGATGAATTTCAGGGCGGATCGTTTGACCCCTGGGGCGGCTGGGGCTTCGAAATGTGTAGCCAGCTTGTCAATCATGAATTCGAGAGGGTGTTCTACAAGAACAACTACGCTGCGGTAAGTAGCACTCAGAGGTCACATGACTGTATAACGAGTTCGAACGGGATACTAAGCTGTGTTCAGGGCGTAACAATCTATAATCTGTATATGATCTTCGGTGGCACGAATTGGGGCAACTTGGGCCAGTGAGTGAATTTCATAAGCATTCGGATGGCCCTTTTCTTTGCGCTTTAGCAGCATGATCCGTCTTTCGGAACATCCATTTAAAGTTCGAGATCTCAACGCATCACAATATCTTGCGAGCCTCATACCAACGCATTTATACTAACGATAAACTCATGTAGTCCAGGAGGCTATACTTCATATGATTACGGTAGCGTTCTCAAAGAGGACCGGACGATTACGCGAGAGAAATATTCCGAACTCAAACTTCAAGCAACATTCTTGATGTCGAGTCCCGGGTACCTTACCGCTACTCCTGGTAATCGCACCAATACCATTTATAGCGACACTACAGATATTACGGTTACGCCTATCTTTGGAAACACTACGAACGACGCTTCTTTCTTTGTCGTTCGACACTCAGAGTATACAAGTCGTAGCTCTACAAGCTACAGAGTTACCTTACCAACTTCACAAGGTAGCCTCACTATTCCTCGGTCAAATCAATCGTTATCACTTAATGGTAGGGATTCCAAAGTCATGGTGGCAGACTATGATGTTCAAGGAACTCGTCTGTTATACTCTACTGCCGATATATTCACCCATCAGAAGTACGAAAATCGCACTATCCTTATTATATACGCGGGGGCGACTGAGTACAATGAATTCGCTATTCAAGGCACAAGCGGTGATTTTAAGGTACTTGAAAAAGGTGGCGATTATATTGTCACTGGTGATAACTCGTCAAGTTTTGTTGCAGTAGGCTGGACGGCGTCTTCTGGTCGAACGGTACTCCAAATTGGGGAAGTTAACGTATACCTACTTGGCAAGTTTATACCTGTAAGAAGGTACTGCGCACTACTAACAATGCATAGATCGAAACTCAGCCTATAACTACTGGGTAACAGGCGCGGGCAATAATACCTCCAAGGTGATTATAAACGGGCCATACCTCGTACGATCGGCATCTATAAGTGATGACGAACTGCACATCCAAGCCGACTTCAACAAATCGGCGACAGTTGAGATCGTTGGTACCCCTTCTGGAATCTCGAAGCTTTTCGTAAACGACCGAGAGACGCCTCTGGAGCAATCGGACACTGGATTAGTGGGGAACATTACACTAACTATGCCGTCGCTTGATATTCCATCGCTTGCTAATCTGGATTGGAAATACATTGACTCGCTACCCGAGCTTCAAACCGATTACGACGATTCTGCTTGGACTGTAGCGGATCACACGTTGACCAACAACACCTATCAGATGTTAATCACCCCCGTCTCCTTGTATGCATCTGACTATGGGTACAACACTGGCATGCTAGTCTACCGCGGCCATTTTAACGCCACCGGGTATGAAAAGACTTTGTCACTGTGGACGCAAGGAGGCAGTGGCTTTGCATCGTCAGTGTGGCTCGACGACAATTTACTCACGTCCTTCACTGGCGACGGATCGAGCGAGTATGACCAGGATTCATCCATTGCAGTCCCATCCCTCGAAACCGGCTCATCGCACGTTTTCACTATCCTCGTTGACCAAATGGGCTTCAATGAGGAGGGCATTGGTTCAGACGAGATGAAGTCACCGCGCGGTGTTATCGGTTGGCGCTTTTCTACGTCGAAGGCTACAAACACTCCCATCTCGTGGAAGCTTACTGGTAACCTTGGAGGCGAGGATTACAGGGATCATACCCGTGGTCCGCTGAACGAAGGTGGGCTCTACATCGAGCGCCAAGGCTATCACCTTCCAAGTCCCCCGAGCGAGTCGTGGACAGCAGGCTCCCCTCTCGACGGCATTAATAAGGCTGGCGTAGCTTTCTACTCGGCGTCGTTTACGCTTAATCTCCCATCTGATGAGTGGGACATTCCGCTCGCGTTTTCATTTACGAATGACACTGCCTCTGGCACGTATCGCGCTCAGCTGTATGTGAATGGATGGCAGTTCGGCAAACTGAGCAGCAACATTGGGCCCCAAACTGTGTTCCCTGTTCCAGAGGGCATTCTCAACTACAAGGGAGAAAACTGGGTGGGCATCACGATGTGGGCTCTTGAGGGTACTGGTGCTAAAGTGCCTGGTCTTGAGTTGGTGGCAGGTACACCTGTGTGGACGGGACGAGAGAAGGTTGAGCTTGTTGATAGCCCTACCTGGGCCGAACGTGAAGGCGCCTATTGATATAATTTAAACACTTGCAGCTAACATCTTTATTTGCAACCTGACCAGCTATTCCAATAGTCACGTAGCTATGTATTCCAACTAGCCACCTAGTCAGTTATCCCATCTATCCACCAGGTTAGCTATCGTAACAGTCACGCAACCATATATCCTGATATCCTAATATCCTGGCCATCTACCTAGCCAGTTATCCGGCTATTTTTTTTGCTGTGGCTTTGGCATTAGCCAAGGCTATAACTATGACTTCTACTGTGGCTATGGCTGGCTATGCCTATACCCTTTGGCTATGGTAGAGATAAACCCACATGCCTAAATGAGAAATAGGAACTACCGGATTGGGAACACACCCCCTATTAAACCGAGGGCATATCTTTTGGGATCTTTTTATTAGATGGCCTAACCGCCAGTTTGTATGCATGTTGGTCGACCTGCATTACTGCTGCATGTCTACTGGGCATTCCTATATATCGTTGGTCCTTATTCGGGTCTAGTGGCTGAGTGGTAGTCTTGGCGGTCTTGCTGTGGACTATCTTGCCAAAAGTGGTGAGACCGATCCAAACATTATATCGAAAGCCATTCCGACCAGACAGTCTTACTCCTGAAGTTCCCTTCATTCGTCGTGATGATTACAAACAAAGACCTCAATGACCGTCGAGAAGAGGGGTGCTGGGCGGTTTTAGCTGGCCAAAAGTACTATCGAGTCGGGAATTCTTGTATTAAGCGAACACTCCACCGGCATAAATGGCAAGCAAGCTTGCACGGCAACTTAATCGTTCCTCCGAGGTCCTATCCGCAACGATGGAAGACTGATGCAGCCATCTTGCAGTATCTCTCGGAACATACTACCATTTCACTCCCTCGGCTTCACTGCGTATATGAGGATGATGGCGCCTTTTGACATCTGACAGAGTATGCTCCTGGAGTTGCCATGAATGACTTGGGTGAAGAAGAGAAGTCAGTTGTACAAAATGAGCTCCTTCAATACACTAGCACTTTAAGAACTTTGCGATCAGATCTTCCCGGAGTGCCTGGCGAGTCGCTGATGTGTCCTCTTCTCTTGACGACGAGTAACAAGTGGAAAGTGAATAGTGGCTGCAAACTACGCACTAATACAACCGAAGGGAGCTATATGTTTTGCCATAATGACTTAGAGCAGCACAACGCAATTGTGGATCCTGCCACGTTGAAGATCCGAGCGATCATTGACTGGGAGTTTGGTGGCATCTGGCCTAAGTGGTTCGAGCGGGCTTTCTAGGAGCACTCTAGTCCAAGCGTTGCCTTGAAAGGCGAGGCCGATGACACGGATTGATGTCGGGAGTGGCTTTTGGATCATTGTGACGAGATTATAATACCGCCACTATACGGCCTACCAAGATTTATATGCTCGATTGCTATCTTAGAGAACGACAGAGAGAGAGGTCACCAAGTATGTAGTCGAGAGAGAATTGGTGTAACCGGCAGCGCCGGGGTTTGAATAATTAGACCAAAAGCAAAACGGAGGCACCACGGCTACGATGTGGGATAGCAGAACCTGCGGGCCGCCGCACCACCACGACCCTCATGATTAGTCGACACAGGCTCTCGTGCTGAGTTCTTAACATTGCAGAAAGCTTTACGGTCGGTACTGCCTGCCTCCTGATTATTGTCAGAGCATCCGCGCATTCAATAATATTTTTGAATCTTGTCGAAAACTTTAAGACGAATTTTCTCTGTTCAGCTACGGTACTGACTGTTCCCTGCTCGTAGTTTGCCTGTCCTGTCGTATCTACTATACATGTTCTCTCCATTCATATCCAGCAGCCGAACTTGAATGCAGAGCGATTGCTTTTCCGTTACCGGCCGAGACAGTGCACAGTCTCGTCACCAGTTCGGTCAATCGCCTAACCGTCGCTCAAATCCATATCCATTGAATCATTATCGCTCTCATCAACAGCATTGGCATCAACTCCCATTATAATGCCTTGCATCTCGTTGCTACGATAGTCAACAACCCACTCTCGCACGAACAGGCATTCCATCAGCTCTGACACCTCATCGCTGCTCATGAGCGGCTCCTCGATTGCCTCTTCCAAGTCGAAGATGAACAGCCGGTTGGCAGTCTCATCTTCAAGTAGCTTGAACTCGCCGTTCTTCTGCGCCCAAAGCATGACCTTGGCTGAGAGTGACTTTGTCTTCTTGGGGACCTGCTGGACGACAAGCTCCATGACCTTAGGGAGGCGAGGCGAGTTGAAGTCTATGTATTCGTAGAGATCCTGTTGCTCTTGGGCCGTCAGAGTTGTAGCACCGGCAAGCAGCTTGCCATAGAGCCGCTGGACTCCGATATGTGCCCTATACACTATGTCGTCCAGGGCTTGGGCCATAGAGCTCGTACTTGATTGGGCTTCGGGAGCTCTCGCGCGCTTGGTGCCGATTTTCTCTTCGTTGTAGCTATTTCTACCGCTAAACGTAGATAGATCCTTGGATAGGGTTAGCTGCACGGGGGTATAAACGGGATGGCGAGCGCTATTGCGACCACGTCTATACTTGGGCGGTGGGTGTTGTGCGATTTGGTTTGGAGGAATCATGTAAGCTGTGGTCCGTGGCAATAACCAGTTTGGAGTTGTTGGAGGCCTGGGAGGAAGGTTGGCTCTGCTGGCATCATGGAGGGTTCTGTATCGGCCTGCGGTATGGCGGCGAGGCGGAGGTTGGTTTAGCATGTAGGCCATTGTGGATGTAGGCAACCCTCAAAATTCGAAGAGTTAAAAAGTTGTTGCGTTTATTCTTTCGGAATATGCTTGCTCTTCCACTATATCAAAATCTCTGCGGATCAAGCAGGCAATGCTGTCTGCTAATGAAGAGCAAGCCTGAGCAAATCTGTAAATACAGGTTGGCTAAGTTCATCGAGGCAACGAAAGACCGAAAATGTGACATGAGGGCCGTACCTGCAGCAATGGTTCAGGAAAATTATTGATCAATTAGGATCGCTCAAACAGAATGGCAATATCAAGTGAGAGCAGGATTGCTCTGAGTATGGCGTCAATGATCTATCTGGATACCTGATGACGCCTTCACAAAAGGCGAACTTTTCAGGTATTCAGATGTGGTGATAAAACAAGAAATGTTTGTGCTTGGGGAAGAACTGCTCTCCACAATGCATCTAGGTACACGATGTCGATGAGGGGCGGGTTTCCGCAATTCTCTACGAGCGGCTGCCGACTGTCGTCAGTCGAAAGAACAGTTACAGCAGTTCTTGTCCCTCTCGACCAAGCTTGTTCACTTTGTCGACGATACATCTCCTCGATCCATTATGGCCCGTAAGCCATCAGCAGCCGATAGTTTGCCCCTTTCGAATACCCAATTATCACAAGTAGATAGAATTGTTGGTAGGGTGGTACTAATACAGAAGTTGATATCTTATTCTCCATATGGTCAAGCAGCGGAATAATGAAACAAAGAATTACCACAGGTACTCTAACTGAACTCATCTGATGAAGTGATGAAAAGGAAAATCGTCGGGAGCTAGGATAAAGTGGTCCTCATAAAGTATACAAGGAGAGTGATCTAGTATTAAAGAAACGAAAATGAGTTAATATGATAACATGTCCTCTCACAGTTAGTTATTTTCATACGAATTCTATATTGAAGTTAAGGATGTCACGTGTGCTCACATTGCAAGATTGAGAGAAAAATATCAGATAAAGCCAATAACCATACTCTTCTGCTTTTTTTTTCTTTGAGAGAACTATAGTGTTCCAATCTTTACAGCACTATAGCAGCGTAATAATTTTAGAATGTTATACACGCTACTATCTGATGTTACTCCCAATGTACGGCCCTTGAATAAACTTAAAGCACAATGATCGTAGGTGATCAGTACTAGTATTCCACCTAGAAGTATAAGCTAAAGAACCAGAGACAAGTAGTGCGTCTACTCATTATTTCCATATCATTCATTGTCCTTATAGAAAACTACTCGAACTTCCTTACTTCAAAACTCGGTATACTTCACATGCTCTCTTAGTCTTTTTCGAAGCATAATTGATAGAAGCAATCAAACCCATTAGAAATCATGCCGCATTCACCAATTTCTCCGGCAGAGTTCACTTCCGTTGTTTCGGTGCTTGATTTTCTGCCAACATTAGACGCTACTTATAAGTATGCTTATCCAATAATCGTAATATCCCCTTATCACTGAGTGTGTTAGGTAAGGAAGGCACTGAGACCTAGGTACGTAGTGTGATTAGCCGATCATTCAACCAATTCAGTCTCTCTTGCACAAATTCTATCACACTGTGCAAAGGCCCATAAAACAATTACCAAATGAAGAATAGCCGGTGTTTTTTTGGGAATATCCCGGGATCGAACCTACAGTACAATGGTTTCCCGGTAGAGGCGCCGACATCGGTCCGAGGCTTTTGTTATCAGATCCGTAGAGTCTCCACTCAAGTGTTTAACGATCCATGACAGATTGAAAGGAAAATTTTATCAGATCCGCCTGCATCACCACTACCAGCCACTTAGAGTTATCTGATCCGCACATGCATACCGGCCAAGACACGGTTTGACATTCCTGCCAATCTGCTGTCTGGCCAAGATGACAAGCCAGACTGCCGTCTCGTCCTAGCATACGCTAGTGACGAAAACTTTTTGCTGGTTGGGCAACATCAGCGAGCTTTGTCACTGTTAATGGGTTCAATGTACCGACCGAGGGCGATACAATGAAGATACATCTCTCTACCTCCTTGCGGGTCCATGACAAGAGCTGGGGTTGGCCAAGAGAAGGGGATTTTCGTGAAGCTACCTACTTCCTACGGACTACACGGGTACTCAGCAACCCGACAACACTGCGTCAGTCGATGTAAGGTCTAGCAGCAAGGAAGACATGGCACCATGATACTGTAAAGCCACTCTAGTGGTAACATGTTCTCCACCGGTGCTTGCTTCGTCGGTGAACACAGGCCCTGTAATATGTGAGGCCCGGAAAGCGTTGTGATATTTCCCAGTTGCTAGGTTTTTTCTCCTTGTGAGGTGAAGAACGTCAAGTTCAATTGACCAACTGAGACCGCCAGTGATTTTGTCGTGCTGCTCTTGAAATACCATCATTATATGCATAAAAAATGACAGCTCCTTCAGACAATAAGCCAATTCTCAAGCTCCCACATCCTTATCAGACACCTTACGGTCTCGCCAACTCCTCACGAACAACCGAGTCTTCAATCCCATTATTACAAATCAAGCTCCTTAGCATTGACAGCAAGGCCACTCTTCCCCCGGAGTCCCTTCACAATGACCAGCTCTTCTTCACCGAGCCCGTAGACCTCAAGTCCAGCGAGCGCCCGCCAGAGTCCAACAACACGCCTTGGGGCCGTGCCCGACGCTCGCCATGTTCGATCTGGATCTGGGACGGCGAAACACCGCCTACGCTCGGGCAAGCATGGCTGCTCATCTATGTCCTCTTCACGCTACGGCCATCAATGGAGGGTTTCCGACTTTCGCTCGCCGGCGCCGGCAGAGAAGGTCTCTCGACTCAACTAAAGGTCGTGCTCCTTGCCATTGACCATCCCATTGCAACCGGCCTGACCGACGAGCTGCTGGTCCTCCGCAGCACATTCTGGCAGGGTGCTGGGTCGCCCTTCGGGCCACGCACAGCCTGGATACCAGAGGATTGCAGCCCTTCCTCATCCAAACCACTCTCTTCGTATCCCATCACACCCCTCGAGCACGTCATGACGGCCGAGCCTGGACAAGTACTAACATGGCACCCCCGACGTCCCGCAAAGCCGCGTCCGGGGTCGGTGATCTATAGCCGCTGGATCCCGCATCTGCGCGAGACATTCAGCATGGTGGCATTGGACTGGGAGGATCCAGAGCATCTCCGCATGTTCCACGAGTGGCAGAACGACCCGCGCGTCTCGCAGGGCTGGAACGAGACGGGCACCCTCGACCAGCATCGGGAATACCTTCGTAAGGCGCACGTGGATCCCCATCAGATTACGATCTTGGCGCGGTTTGATGATACATGTTTTGCGTATTTTGAAGTCTATTGGGGGAAGGTAGGTTTTTTATGCTCATTCGCTCTGTTTCTCTGCGAATCAAGTGGACTTTCCTAACCGTCATGCAAAATATAGGAAGACCGTCTCGGTGCATACTACAGCGCAGGCGACTTTGACCGCGGCCGACACTCGCTTGTAGGCGACATACGCTTCCGAGGCCCGCATCGCGTCACGGCATGGTGGTCGAGTCTGATGCACTATCTCTTCCTCGATGACCCACGCACCATGTATGTGGTTGGCGAGCCAAAGTATACGAACAGCTCGGTGCTGTCGTATGACTTCATACATGGATTCGGGCTTGATAAGTTCGTAGACTTGCCGCATAAGCGCTCTGCGTTCGTGCGCTGCTCGAGGGAGAGGTTCTTCCAACTGTCCCCTCTGCACGAAAGCGAGAAGGTTGTGGGCGGCACGCTAGTCGGGTTATTGCCGAAGCTGTAGATATAATTATACATGAAAATATTAAAGTGTATTAAATCTCCGAATCATGGCTATCAATATATACATGCCGTATCTATATCTAATCCATCCGTGCCTCTCTAGAACGCCAGGCGCCAGTCCAAATAATAACCCATCATGTCTATGTTGTTATGCCTCCGAGACGGAGGTGATCCCACACGACTTCCAGAGGGTTAGCACAGTCCTACAGAAGCGAATGCATGACATCGACAACTTACTTCTAAACCCTAAATCATCTTCGAAAAAGCGCTGCATGACCTGCGGACCGCAGTTCATGCCATCGGGACCATATGAAACGCCGTTCTTACCAACGGCCAGGCCGATCATGGGCGGGATCTCGCCCAATGAATTGAAGTCGGGCTCCTTGCCTGACAGCTGCTGCAGCATGATTTGGTGGATGTTCCAACCGGCGAACTTCCCCTCGTGCATCGCGGCGCCGCAGCGCTTGATACCTGACCAGTGAATCAAGTCGCCTACCGCAAAGTGCGACTCTGCATTAGGAACGCCTTCGGGCAGTTGCATAGTCGACCGGACATTGACGTAGCCGTCCGTGTCCAGAGCTTCTTGGGGTAGGTAACTCGTAGACGGTATGCTGTTGGAGATTGCTGTGATGACTTCGCTGGCAACCATTTTGTGACCGTTGGTAAACTCAACCTCGTATACCTCGGAGCCGTCCGCATTCTTGGAGGGTATAGTGCTCGCTAGGCGGTGATTCAGGAGAATGTCGACGCCACTCTGCTCGGTGAGCTCGAAGGCGCACTCTTTGACCATGTCTGGTAACGGCTCAGCCGATAGGAGTTTGTCTCTTGAGTGCGCTAGTGTCACCTGGATACTAGGCTGCAGATGCTTTAGCTCAGCAGCCATCTCGATTCCAACAGCACCTAAACGCTGTTAGCGATACGTGGCGGTACCATCTGCGTGGGAAAAGCTGACCTCCGCCTACGACAAGGATTGGTGCTGTGCTATTGAGCACCCTGTCAATGTGCGCGCCCACCTCCATAAGATAAGTCTTCCGACTGAGGGCCTGCGGCACCACAGGCCATACTCTCCGGAGACCTGTGGCAGCGACGAAAAAGTCGTAGTGCTCTATCCGCGTCTTCTTAGTCCTGCGTTCGGAGATTGTGGCTGTCTTGCGCGCGCAGTCGACATCAGTCACGGTGCCGTGGATAAATGTGACGTTGGGGCGCTGAAGCACTTTGACGTGCTTGTATTCTACCCATGCCTTCTCTGCGTACTCTTTGGAGGCCAAAGCCAGCGGCGACCCAATGACGTGGTCTAACAATGAGTATTAGCAAAGTGAAAGGGGGTCCGAAAACGGCTCGCAGACGTACAAAATCCGTCGCGTTCATCGACGATGGTGATGTCGACGGATATCGGCGAGTCAATGGTGTCGCATTTCTCTAGTAAATTTATAGCCGCCGACAGGCCAGAGTAGCAGCCACCCGCTATCAGGACGTGGTACTGGCTCGCTGCCATAGCAGCGACCATATTGTCGACTGTCATATTGACTTGTCCGGGGTGTGATTGACGTAGCCTAGAAGAAAAAGAAAAAGTAGTAGTCTTAATTGACTTATGTTTTTTTATCACGCAGTTCACTAGGTCGACTTTAATTCTCTGGGAATCAGGATAAGGGGAGAAGGAAGAAGGCTCCCATCGAGATCTCCTGATCGATAACTTCTCGGTAGCCCGAATTCCGTCAGGCGAAGGAGTTAGTGAATATCAAAGCAGGGATAAATGGTCCCGGATCCATGCAACGGGGACAATAAGGCCAGATTGACCAAGTTCGAGGCTTTGGCTAGCATTGTACGGGAATATTCAAGCGGTGAGGTCCAGCTGGTATTATTACGCCCCGTGCAAGCCGATGTCGCCTTAGGTACCTGGCTAGAGAGAGAGAGAGAGAGAGAGAGAGAGAGTGGGCGAGGGTGGGCGAGAGTGGGCTTGCTTGGAAATGATAGTATGGCGGCCAAGACATTTCATTATGGGAAGAGCGTAGACAGACAGCCCCAAACATTGAATGGAGCCGTAATTGCTTCCGTAAGACGCTCTAGGTATACAGTAGGTAATTTCGTATATTAGTAACTGTGTGTAAATGTCAGCCTCCGTCAGTTTTAGCTTGATCTGATAAGCAACAGGCACGTTGTCATACCATATACATATAATGGCGCAAGAACGTCAAGGAAATGTGAGTGGGCCGGGTTTGTTTGGTCAAGGCAAGTCGCATGTGGGGCGAGAGAATTATCAGATCCGCTCTATGCAGGGGTCCCCGGCACTTGTAAGATGCAGTACCTATGTAGTATACATGGGGATACTTTTTACCGTCTGTGCTTATTGCTCATGCTCTCTCCCTGTTCTAGTCCGCTGGGCCGACTGGGCCGGATACGGATAGACATGATGACTTACACTTCTCAAGTACTGTCGTTCCTTCTTGCAGTTCTAATCCTTGGCCGTCGATTTCGCTGACGAGTCCCTGCACGATAGCTTCTCGAATGACGGAAGCTTCAATGGCGCAATGCAAGATTACGTGACATATCCCCTCGCTTTATCTCCCTAAGGGTTATCAAGTTGCAGCGTTCAATCCTGTGCGAGACTACTCTTGGCTTAACCAAATTTCCTGTTTAATCTCTGTCTTTCTATCGCTCTAGAATTAATAACACATACACCGGTAAAATCGTGGACCAACTGCTACCACATCATATCCAAAGTCTTAATTGTCGGTCATTACATAAGTTCCATATTATCAGTAATACATTATGTGCCCATTAACAGACAGTGGGAATATATATTGTAGGTGCATGGAGTGATTACCTTTTATCTAGCTGTATAATACTTCCATGAACCTCGCTCCATCTTCCAAAACAGCGAAGCCTTTCTGAACCATCATGTCTGTTTAATTTTCCCCAATCTCCTTTTACACTTACACATATATCAGTGACTTCCTAGTTACTGATTTTAAAATAAAAACACCGTATCTTGATGAAGTCGTCAACTTTCACCCCATATCTGTGCAAATTTATTAGCTTTTTCTATGACCTCAACCTGTACTCACAAAGCAAATACAATAAACGAATTCGTAAGTCTACAGCGTGACAAAACCTAGACTATATGCGAATTTGCCTTTGTGTAGGGTGAAATGGTTTCTGGTGAGTTGCACATTATACGTTAGAGTGGTTATTTGAAGATGAATATATCTAGTAATACGTCACCGCAGCGTTTTCGGCAAAAACAACCATGCAGTTCATTAACGGCAACTAATAGAATTGCTCCCATCGGAATTTCAAAGGATAAACTCGTCAGATAAGTATGATTGCTATCTAGATTTACGAAGATATTATGATGTAGCCAACCAGTAATTAGTTCTACTCCAAAAGACTTAAAAGCAACGACCTAGCCCGGCACCACCGATACCTATTTTACGAGTATTATGGCCTACTTACAAAAGCCCTCGTTATAACGAAAGCATTTTAAAGCGCATTAGTTAGGCGGAACTTGCGTAATCGTGTAAATACAAGTTGGAAAATTAGGAGCAGATAAACTTTCCATTATCTGCGATCTGTCGGGCTATCAGCCAGAGTGTAAAAAACCTACCTTACATCATCTAAGAAGTAAGGCAGTAATGTCGAGGGTCTTTGGTTTGCAGGTAACAGTTAAATAGTCTACAGAGTGTTTATTAAGGAGGCTTGATAGCGCTCCCGCCACTATATAGAGATAAAAGTCTAAATAGCAATGATATAAGTAAATCCTTCTATAGCAAAGTTAACAGACGAAAAATTGAACTAAATGGGGGACTAGATAAAAAAGGGATACAGAGATTATAAAGATACAGGAGATGAGGTATGCGGGAGACATTAGAGAGTTCATGATCTAATTATGTAATTCGAGTAATGTTTAAGATTGGTTAGATCACTAAGGTCACTCTGGCTTTCGATCAAGTAGCCCTGGCTCCAACACTTAGGATATTCCCAAAACGGATGTATGTGTGGCTCATCTGCGACCCTTAGGCCTGAGTCGTGACACAGAGTTTCTTGAACTATGTGTTTTACAAGATAGATTAGGGTTTGATCATAAGAGTGTTGTCACGGTTGGATTAGTGAGAGATAATTAGCTTGGGGTTATGGATGAGACGTACGGAAATTAGCTGCACCGTTGGGGTTGCATACATAATGTGAGAATACGGCACACTCCTACTGGAGCCCCAGAGCGCCACAGACGTTCCCGTTACAATATGCACAGATTATTCGGGATGGCGGGGTTTTCAAGACGATTCAATAGGGGCCATTCTCGCACACTAGCAGCTGCTCAGGTACATCTTTTCACGAAGAACCAGTGCATAATTTCACTCCCTTGTCCATTACAAGCACTACCATCACTCATTTAGTGCGGAACACAACCTAAGCGTTATCGTCAACGCTAATAAACGACACAGTAATGGGGTTTGAACTTCGCGAAGTCGATCCGGCAACTGACTTCCCGGCAATTGCTAGGAACATGTTTGAATCGTACGAGGACCCGCCTCAGACGTTCTTCCACGCTTACTTCCCCATTCATGGCGATACGCACGATGCGCGTGAGGAGGCCATAGCCGAGTGCGCTACTCGGCTTCACTCCTGGCATACGGAAGATCCTACGAGCACTTGGCAGAAAATTGTCGATACTGACACAGGTCGCATTGCCGGCGGTGCACTTTGGAATATCTACAAAGAGAATCCGTTTGCCAACGAACATCACATGGAAGTTACATGGTTTCCTGATGACGGATCGCGACGCTTCGCTGAGCAATTTATTGAGATCCACTCAGCACCAAGAATTCGCGTGGGCCAACGGCCACAAGTCTGTGAGTGAGATACGGCAATCCCTTTATTAGTACAGCGCTGATTCGCATTCCAGATCTTTTCATTGTTTTTACGCACCCTGATTACCGACGCAAGGGGGTTGGGCAGATGTTCATGAACTGGGGAATGGGGAAGGCAGATGAAATGGGAGTCGAGCTGTTTCTTGACGCGACTCCTGAAGGTAGGCCACTCTACAATGCCAACGGATTCGTCGAGGTGGAGGAGAACATTATAATTCCACGAACGGATCATCCTGACGATGCTTGGAAGGCAACAGAGAAAAAAACTGGTCGCTCGACGTGGTTTCTCATGTGGAGACCACCAGGCGGCAATTACGAAGAGGGAAAGACTATTAAACCGTGGGAGAAGAAATGACCATCGTGGCCCTGGTTATTTCCCCTTTCGGCCTTTCATGTTACTTTCTATCCACCGTAGAAGCGTCAATATCAACGGTGTTCATCCAAGCCCAGGACCGTTATTGCTAGTACTGCGGCGAAACCGCTGGCACAGAAGGTGATTCTAAATGAGAATTGTTATGCGGGCACCCAGATTTGGCTATCGGGGCGGAGGTTGCCCCGAATCCCACTTTAACCTTGTGACATTGCTGTTTTAATATCTATTTCCAACACTTGCAGCCAACGCCTCTGACCATCACCTTCTACTACTAGCAACCAGTTTTTAAAAGCAACCCAGGGATATGTTAGCTGGTGTATTGACCAAGGCACTACCCGGAGATAGATTTAAGAAATTCAGAGGTCAGGTCGGACTCGTGGATACGAAGGAAAGAATCCAAGGTAGGACGCTTCGAGAATTGACAGATAACAGTCTAGAAATGCTATAGGAGTTGCGTCTTGGAAGATAGTACACGTGGGAAACAGGATGACCTATATCTCTTGAACCAATTAGTCAAATGCCGAAGCAGCCTCCTGAGGGTGTGTTTTAGAAAAATGGTGTGTGTTTATATAAGGTATTAAGCCTGTGCTACTATTTATATCTACTCTGGTTAGGGAGGAAATCGCTAAAGGGATCAAGAAGAACATCATGGACTTCCAATTGGCTACCTGATGCTGTGTGGGTTATACTGGGGGGTAGAAACGAGGGTTATCTAAGCCCTGGGTTAAAAGGGCCTCCAGTTTACTAATATCAAACACTCGGCAAGGTCTTGCCGGCAGCGCTGAAACACTCGTGGTCAGTGATTCTATTGCAATGCTGTGAATATACCAGCAAAATGTAGTAGTCATCGGTGCCTTGATCAACAGTGCGCTCAGTGCCATATATTAAGATGATCTTCTAAGTAGTGTGATCAGGTATATAAAATATAAAAAAAAATATAAAAAAATAAAAAAACACACACCAGGAGATCCTTAAATACTCGTATAATCTCCGGGTACATTATTAACCGATCCACTGGAACCCTAGGGGTCCTTATGGCAAGGCCGAACTGCGAGGCTGTCACTTAGGGGTCTACAATCCCGCGATAGTTTCATACACCTTTTTCAACAGCTTTCTTGAATAATATACGCATCATAGTATCAGAAATCACCTAATGGTGTTCACCAGCGCCCTGGCCCATACCCATCTCGTCCACGTTAAAGAAGCGTTCTGGAGGGATATTGGCCACTTCCGGCGCTTCAAGGCGGTCGAAAAGGGGTTTAAAATTGACCGCTGTTGCGCCGCTGACACGCGAATAACCTATTGCTTTCGATCTGGCTAACTTAACCGCTTCGTTTCGAAAGAAAAAATTTTAATAGTAACAAAAAATAAAACGGGTGTGCAACATATCCCCGAGGCCTCTATTGCCGTCAGAAGCGTTCAACATGCGTTGAGCCATAAGTTTGAACTTAATCATTGAAGCTGCTAAGCCTAACCTGGCCTAGCCTATGGCCCAGTCCGCTAACTGGGGTTCTTGGTGAGTAGACAAGGCTTGAAGGCATTGATAGATCTCTTTTCGGGTCGGAACTCCGCGAAGTCGGCGGAGTAATTATATACGATATATTTAATTACACTCGCGTGCCGCTTGCCACATTGATATACCTAACTAAATAGTGCGAAGAGCAAGCAGCCGCACGATACTTTTCAGAAACTAAAAGTATGGCGATAACGAAGAGTTAACTCTGAAGAGAATGAGTGCAAAAAATGATCGTGGGACTCAAATGCGATCGCGTTATTAATTAGTGTTCAATTAACGTGGGCGGATTAGCAGTCTTTGAGGAATGTATACTTTCCGCTGATAATTAGTTTGCAGTCTGTGTTAAATCGCCATAAAAGAAATTGAACCAGTATAAGGCATTCTTTGTAGATCAATGACAGAATTAGCCGATCAAAAGGGTGTCTGAAAGAGGAATAACGTCAACTATCTTATTTAAACTGAAGTTCACTTGAACGGATACAACCACAGCACGCCTTGATCAGAAGTATGGTGGCATTGGTCAAATGCGACAGCCATTACTGTTTAGCTTTGTTATTTAGAAGTTGAGGTAATAGACTGGTCACTCTGACATCACTAGCCAATAACTAACAAGTAGTGCGCGTAGACTCGAATATTAATCCTAGAGTTATCTGAGAAAGCAATACAACTGATTCACTGAAAGGGTTTGGTCTGCCATCACCATACTGTCTTTGATAGAGGTGGCCTCAGAGCTCAAACTCCAAGCAATGAGCGTAAAAAAACCGACTAGGAGAGTCATATTACCTACCATGATAGGCATTTGTGGGCAGAGGACACCTGAGTAATCTTATTAACCCTCTAAGAACTGAATCTGACTCAAGTGCCTAAGGTGTGAGTGACCAACATCAAAGTGGTGCTGCGCAATATAGCCAAACGCCTGAATTGTTCATAACAAGAGCGACTACTACTAATTAATCAATGGACATTAGGTGCGACAACGTTGAGAAAATGGGAAGATTACTTATTAAATAAAAAATTGTAGGCGATGGCAAATTTATTGTCCCAATCTTGATACTTTCACGGAATGGTTATTGTCCCTTTATATAGTTCAGGGGAATGTGAAGTACTATGGAATAATTGCTAGTAAATTAAGCAGTAGAGGACGAGATAGTGAACGCGTTGATGTGCTCCAAAAGAAAGTGGAATGAGCAGCCACAGTATGACGCATGAGGTCCTGCAGGTGCTGAGGGTATGGGGCTCGTGCTTAGGATTGCCGAGTGTAGCCACGCAGATCCACTAACCTCGGCAAAGAATGAGGGACATCAGCCTCAATCCCGAACGTCTGTCGGCGGCTAACTCGCTTGCTCGGATATCGCTACAAAACGTGACTTTTATGTCTCACATCGACCTCGTCAGCTGCTTCTGACATTCCCGGTCGTCCGCGGGTTGGAGTGCTGGCGTTGTCGATACTGCTACAAGCAACGATTTATTATACTGACGTGGAGTGTAGCTGTGGCATTGCATATTGAGACTTCGGAACTTGTATTCAAAAGGTCCACTCACAATTTCCACAGAGTTATGGTGACAGTTTCGAAACAAACGCCCCGTCAGTCGCTGACGGTGGTGGATAACCGAACCAACAAGGTCTATGAGGTCCCCATTAAGCACAACTCCGTGCTGGCGACGGACTTCAAGAAGATCAAGGCCGAACCTGGAAACGACCGGAAGGAAGATGAGACAGAGCAAGGTCTCCGGGTCTACGACCCGGCGTACATGAACACGGCCGTGGTGGAGAGCAAGATCACCTACATCAATGGTCTAGACGGTATTCTTCGGTACCGTGGCTACCCGATTGAGCAGCTCGTCAAGAAGAGCAATTTTCTGGAGACAGCCTTTCTGCTCATCTATGGGGAGCTTCCGACAACAACACAGTATGAGTCTTGGCAAAACGAGGTCATGCACCATACTTACGTCCACACCGATATCGAGGGCATATTCAAATCATTTCGGTACGATTCACATCCCATGTCCATGTTGGCCTCATCCTTTGCTACCCTAGGTGCTTTCGCCCCGGAGGCCAATCCCTCGCTTAGAGGGCAGAAGCTCTACACGAATGCCGCATCCGGGGACATGGCATCGCTGCAGATCCTGGACAAGCAGATTCTTCGTATCATCGGAAAGGCGCCCACGCTAGCAGCTGCGTCGTATCGAATGCGACAAGGTCGACCATTCAACCGTCCAGCTCAAGGCTTATCCTACACGGGTAACTTCTTGTACCTACTAGATCACCTTTCCGGCACGGAATACAGGCCTCACCCTGTGCTGGAGAAAGCGCTCGATGCTCTGTTCATCATTCATGCTGACCATGAGGTCAACTGCTCGACGGCGACAGTTTTGCAGGTTGGCAGCTCGCTAGTGGACCCGTATAGCGTAGTGTCCGCAGGCTGCGCCGCGCTCTACGGTCCTTCACACGGCGGGGCTTCCGAGAGTGCGATCCGCATGCTAATGGAGATCGGCTCGCCAGAGAATGTGCCGGCATTTATGGAGAAGGTTGAGCGGCGAGAGCGTGTGCTGGTTGGCTTCGGCCACCGCGTGTACAAGAACGTGGACCCTCGGTCAACGGCGATCCGCACACTCGCCGAGGAGGTATTTCGGGTCACAGGGCGCAACAAGCTCCTAGACACCGCATTGACACTTGCCGACTACGCACGCAAGAGCGAGTTTATGCGCAGCCGCAACTTGTACCCCAATGTTGACTTCTACTCGGGACTCATCTACCAAGCTATGGGCTTTCCACTCGATTTCTACCCTGTGCTTTTTGCCGTGCCTCGCTGCGTTGGCTGGCTTGCTCACTGGCGTCAGATGATGCTCAACCCGTCGGGTGTCAAGATATGGCGTCCCCGCCAGCTGTACCTGGGCGAAGGAGAGCGGACTTACGTCGATGCGGAGGATCGCAAGGAGAAGGCGAATGCCACGGTTTTTGATGCCCCCGTTGCCGTTCCACATGGAGACGACAGTAAAAGAAATGGGCTTGCCACCTACAAGGATGAGAGAGGACAAACGTGGAGGAAGGCCAAACTTTGAGGGCTGTCGGACCTCTTGTTCTCTTTGCTTTATATGATCATTCCTCCTTTCCAGTTGCGTGCATCGACATGATCTCTGGATAGGAACATTGAAAGGGCTTTTATCATAGGGTTTTAGTCCGCGAACCATTGCGTTATCTTTGTTTCACGATACCTAGGTGCTCACCTGATACTACACCATGGAGTAGCTTCTGACGGTTTAAGAGAATCTTGCTTCAGTTGAGCTTGTGGAAGCTACTTGGTCTGTCTTTCACTGGAAGGAAAGAAAATGTATAATATATCGGATCGTTACTGTAACACTGTAACACTGTGCGCCGAAAGAATCATCAAAGTGCGGAGCGTTTGCTCCTGGTGGGTCGAAATTGTAGCAGCCTCTTCGACCAGCTGCCAGTACTGACTGCTAAATTATGTCGTCATCGAATGGAAACCCTGAAATGTACGGCCTGAAGTGGAAAGATATTAATAATTGTATCGTGATTGCGGTTTAATTGCCATTGCCGTTGAGACTAGCGCATCTTTGTTTACTTCACAACTATGATGACGTAGTGTTTTTGGGTTTGCACAAATACCAACACCTCAGCTCTCATTTACCAACTCCTGAAACATTTACACGCCAGAATACTCATCAACGACATTACACTTCAAGCTCCATCGCTATACTACTTTTCCCATTCCCTACCAACCAATTCGTCAGAACAATATCCAGCACAATGAACGCGGCAAGAACTACTGCCCGGACTACGCTTTCGCGATCTGCTCGCGCTGGTCGCACACCATGCCCTGCACGCGCTCGTTTCCAATCCACATCATCCTCTTCAACTTCAAGCAATACAGCACGTCAAGGTAGCTCACATGTTACGGCTGGTGCGGCTGGTGGCTTGGCGGCCGGAATAGCTCTGTATGGCGTGTATCTCATGACTCCGTCGGGCAAGATGCACAGAACAATCAACAAGGGTGCCAAGGAGATCAATCAGAAGTACAACGACGCAGCTAAGAAACTGCAAGGACAGACGCCCGATGTGGACGGTTCGATCCGTTACATGAAGGAATTTGCTTATTCGTACGTCGCATGGGTACCTGGTGGACGGGATTATGTCGACACAGCGTTCAAGGACGTCGACACCCTGAAAGAAAACCACCGAGACGAAGTCAACCAAATCGTCAGTGATGCTTATAAGCAGTTCCAGGACCTCTCCAAATCTGGTCTTAGTATGGAGACAGCATCTAAAGCCTACAATATCTTGACGGACCTGGCCAAGAAATTTGGAAGTTTGGCTGGCGACGCCCTAAGCGATATCCTCGACAATCACCCTCAGGCCAAAGAAAAGTTCGGCGGAAGTATCAATCAACTAAAGGAAATGGGTGAGAACTACGGCCCAGAGGCCAAGAAGCAGGTTGATGAGACATGGAACCAGGCGAAAGAGATATTAGGCGGTGGTTTCAGTGCTGCCAACTTGGACAAAGTACGCCGCTTATTCGAGGACAAGATCGAGCAGGTCAAGAAGCTTGGAAATGAAGCGTGGAATAAAGGCTTAGAAGAGGCAAAGCCATACCTCGACAAGAACCCGAAGGTCAAGGAACTGATCGAGAAGAACGCAGGCGCCTTGAAGCAGGGTAACGTAAAGGAGCTTTTCGAACAAGCAAAGAAAGCTGTTGAGTCTGGCGACACAAGCGCCCTCGAGGACTACGTCAATAAGGCGAAGTCGAAGGGGGAGCAGACGGCAAGCAGTCTCGGAATCGATCAGTACTTCAAGATGATCCCTAGCGGCTCGGAGATTCTAGAGAAGGTGAATCAGCTAAGGGAGGTTGCTGAAAAGCACAAGGAAGAGGGCGAGAAGTTGCTGAAGGAGACAGCGGAAGAATTGAAGCAAGTCCTAGAGAAGAAGTCAGAAAAGGCTAAAGAGATTACCGAGAAAGCGAAAAAGGAGTCAAAGTAGTCGGCCATACAGCAGGGTCGACGAATCGTCAACTATGAGTGCAGCATCGGTACTCGGCATGCCTTGTTGTATTAGCCTAAGGCTGGTTGTATTTCTATGGGGACAAAAAGTCTAGGGTTCACCAGCGCCTAGCATAGCTTATTACGCTACATCGTAAATATTCCTAATATTATCAATTCCTGTAACTGCATCCTTTGGTTTGTCGTGTATGTGATATGCCGAAAAAATAATGCGTTATGGTAAGTAACATTATGTAAACCATGTCTAGGGGAGATCTACCCGGCGAGTAACAATCCGGTAATGGGAGTTCGTTACTGAAACTCGTTGATGGTCAATAATGGCTATATACAAATGATGAACTACCCAAAGATGAGATAACTCTGAGGAATTTTCGGGGCGCTATTGCAGGTATTTGACCGTGCAGTGTAATATAGAATCGGTACGTTTAGTGAAGACATAACTCGTCTAATTGGCATGGTATATCATACCATCATCATAAACCACCTCTCTCTTTGCCAGATCTGTCTTCTCTAGCGCCTTGAGCAGCAGCATGTTGAGTAATAGCTGTGGTAATGGCATAGTTGAAGTCAACACTATTGCTGGTAATGGGCTTGGCAGGATACCCTGACGGTATAGACTAAGTCCCAACAAATCTGATTGAGCCAGCCAGCAGTCAAGTCCTCCATGGATATGATTGTACAAGAGCTATTGAAAACAACATCAGATCTCCTCAAAGACTTGTAGACCCTGCATCAATCATAATAACTTCCAAAGCATATACAGTGAGTAATGAACTTTACGTAGAATTTGCAAACACAAATGAGAACCTTTATGTATTATTGTGCACACCATCAAGATTAACACGTTACTCAGTGATGAAACGAGGCCCAGGCGAGCTAACCGTATATCTGGTGTGGTACCACTAACAAGACATAGTGGTGTATCCAAGTTCGACTGTAGACTAATATTTAGTTAATGCGCGTGATACGTAGCGTTCCTGATTTAAGATCGTGTGGGACTATCTGATCCTCAGGCGACCACAGTTACTAGCTAAGGACCGTTAACGTGCAGCTGTTTATAAACTTCTAAACAATAGTGAAAATTAAACTACATTTGATCTACTATATTATGAAGAAATTTGTTCCACATTTTATTTTATCTCATAATTATAGTGCTTGGTGGGCATTTCACGAGGATATTAGTGTTTGTTCACTATAATTTACCCCACAAATGACCCCATGACTCCGCTGGTGACCTGGAGAGGGCTGATTTATCGATAGCCGATGGCGGCCAATGCCGTCACAGTCATACACGTAGACTTCACCGAATTACTCACTTTCTATGACCCTGCAACTCAATAACAAGAGCTCCCTCGCCGCCCCCCACCTATTGGATCCCAATGATTATTCAAATATATCAGTATCAACGCTCTGCTCTGAGTGTACCTGTAGTCCGTGACTATGACAGGCAAAGGCGCCACAAAACAGGCACCGCATGAGCGGAGGAAAGGTGAAGCGGTATGAACGCAACTGCGAGACATGGCGGCTCGGCACTGCAACATGGCGCTGATTTTTGTCTTAGGCACTGACTGACTTCGCCGAGTTTGTCGAGAGGCAGCAGGCGTTGCGATACCCCGGCGCAAAATCCACAGCATCTGCAAGCAAAACTGCGCCGCCGGCATCTGAGCACCACGAAGAGCTCGACATCCTTGACTCCCTTAATCTCAGCGACTCCGAGCCCCAGATTCCCCTTCGCGAGCTCCTACTGGCCCCGGCCGACGACGCGAACCAAGCTCAGCTCGCTGAACATATCGCAGAGCGACTAGCCCAGGGACACGGTGAGGCTGTCTTCGACCTTGGCTTCGAGAACAATGGCAGCTCGCTGCGACTCAACCGTGCTGAATGGGATAGCGCTTTGGCGCGGCTGAAGGACGTTGCTAAGAAGCAGCGCGCCGACTGTGATGTCCTTCTTACAAAAAATGTGTGTGGTGAAGCAGAGGCCGAGTCAACAGCGGCCGGTGGTGACAATAAGGACAAGGACTGTACTGGCAAAATCCTGATCCGACGGGCCCCTGCCACCGTGGAGGAAGTCATTGAAACTCGAATAGCTGTAGTCGGGAATGGTGAGCCGCCCGCTTTCTCGCCTCTATTTGCGCTAATATCTTGTAGTCGATGCTGGCAAGAGTTCTATGCTGGGTGTTCTCGTTAAGGGGGACCTCGATGACGGCCGAGGAAAGGCTCGAGTCAACCTTTTCCGCCATAAGCACGAGATCGAGACCGGCCGAACTAGCTCAGTGGGGATGGAAATCATGGGCTTCGATACTATGGGAACTGTCATCACCTCTGATACACCCGGCAGTACGTTGCATCTCCTGTTCTCTCGAGGTTGTTGAAGCGTGCTAACGTAGCTGTAGGGAAACTATCTTGGGAAGAGATTGGTAAGCGTAGTGCCAAAGTTATTACCTTTACGGATCTTGCAGGCCACGAGCGTTATTTAAGAACTACCGTCTTCGGGTTATTGTCGAGCAGCCCGAATTACTGCTTGCTCATGGTCGCAGCCAATAATGGGCTCATCGGTATGAGCAAAGAGCATCTCGGTATTGCCTTGGCTCTTAACGTTCCCATAATGGTTGTGGTCACCAAAATTGATATTTGCCCGCCGAATATTCTGGAACAGACTATTCAACAGATCACTAAAATCCTTAAATCACCTGGAGCCAAGAAAATGCCTATCTTCATCAACAATCGAGAGGAGTGTATCAATACCGCCACACAATTCGTAAGCCAGAGGATATGTCCCATATTTCAAGTCTCCAACGTCACAGGCAAAAACTTGGATTTGGTACGAACCTTCTTGAACATCCTGCCTCATCATGGTCGATACGATTCGGAAGCCCCGTTCGAGTTTCACGTCAACGATACCTTCTCCGTTCCGTTTGTCGGCACCGTTGTGAGTGGCATCGTGAAGTCCGGCGTCGTCCATGCTGGTGACAATATCCTTATTGGTCCTGATTCGCTGGGTCAGTTCACCCAGACTAGCATTCGGTCCATTGAGAGAAAACGCATTGGCGTCCCTGCTGCTTCAGCAGGCCAGTCTGCCAGTTTCGCATTGAAGAAAGTGCGCCGGAAAGACGTCAGGAAGGGTATGGTGGTATTACCTAAGATTGAAGGTCAGCCGGTACCCAAAGTCCACCGAGAATTCGTGGCCGAAGTCCTCATTCTGTCACACGCAACGACCATTAAAACGAAATACCAGGCGATGCTCCATGTTGGACCTGTCTCGCAAACTTGTGCTATTATTGATGTGGATCGCCCTTTCATCCGAACGGGCGATCGTGCGACAGTCGCATTCCGCTTCGTGCAGCGGCCGGAGTATCTTGCTCCCGGTGACCGGTTACTGTTCCGCGAAGGCCGCACAAAAGGACTTGGAATAGTCAAATCCGTTGGGTACGATCCGAAGCATCCTTTGATGCCCAAAGACGAGACTACACCTAACGCCAAAGGCATCGACTGATCACGGCTGATCACGGCCCGCAAGCTCTACCTGGTGTCGAGGCCGACGCTTACGTATCCAGAATTGGGATAAAGAGTCTGTTTCATCTGATATGAAGTTCGGCTGCCCGTATATATGAGATGCTCATTTGATGAACCGGGGGGGGGGGGGGGGGGGGGGGGTTGGGGTTTGTGTTAGGGGCGATTTAAAATTTTATTTTTAATTTTTTCGGGGTATTTTTTTTTTTTTGGTTTTTTTTTA